>LR738711.1:864968887-864989180 GCA_902687465.1 Secale cereale
GTGGTATCGCCCACACACCTCTTGAATGGCTATGATTTGAAATTTTGGGTTCCCTGAACAAAGTTGGTATCAATCCACGTTCAAATGATGGCCCGGCCCCTGAGGACAGTGGTATCGCACACACACCTCTTGAATGGTTATGTTATGAATTTTTGGGCTCCCTGAACAATGGTATCGCCCACGTTCAAGTGATGACCTGGCTCTCTGAACAGTTTTTGAGCCTGGCAGCTCTTTGAAAAAGCCTCGATTGCATAGTTTGATTTAGAATAAATATGTGTTTCTTGATGATTTCTGTGTTTCATAACCTTTCTAACCAAGGGGAACAGCTCTAGAAGTTGACTGTATATCTAGTATTATAAAGTCCGGATCATGAACACCAGAGAAAGTTAAACCGGTGTTCATCGTAACCCGGTTCGGCTTCATGATGAGCTCAAAATTGGAAGGATGAGGTAAGATACAAGTTACAAATTGCTGAACCAAGAAAAGAAAAATTCATGACCAAGTTAAAGATTGAAGAGTTCCAAGGGCTTATTAAGGTAATTTTAAACATCTTGCCGGTTTAAGGTATTTCGGTTACATACAATTAAGGTATAAAAGTTATTTATCAAAGGTATGCTTGTTTATCATACCAAGAGAGCAAGTTAATCCGTCCAGTGGTCACACCACTAGGACATGTTTTTTCATCTTTTTTATGAACAGGGCAAGAGATCCGCATCAATCAACAAGTCAGCGAAAGAATACTTTATAAACGACTAAAAGCCGAATCACAGTGCATTAAATTTCAGCTAAAGCCTATTACAAGGCATGAAAGCCAAAGAGTTGGAAGCATTGTTTATGGAATAGCAGTTGTGGTTACAGCGATAAACATTCAAGATTCCGTTCCTCCCTGCCGGGATGACTGGCCACCTTCTGGTTCCGGAACATCTTCTTCCTCGTGAAGCGGCGGGAAATCTGGTGCACGCCAATCAATCTTGGCCAAGGCACGGAAATACACTTCATCGTTGATCAACTCAGCAGGATCAATATCAGGAGCATAAGTGTGAGGACGAACCGGCGGAGTTAAGTTTGCAACATCATAGACCGGTCGTTCCACACGCTTGTTTTGAAGGTCGTATGCTGGGTGGTATCGGGATAAATCAGTTTCCACCGCAATCTTGCTAGAAAGTGGACGCATTTCCTTTGTCAGAGCATACAGATCCTTCTCACCAAATGCTGAACCGTCTTCCTTGGTGTCAGGAAACCCGGTTAGCACTTCTGCCGGATCAATGTCTGGGACCCAAGCTTTAGCCCTTGTCAGGGCCAGAAGAGCACCTCCTCGGGCAGCTGATTTCTTCACCTCTTCAAGACGAGTTGGCAGAATCGACAAACTGTTCAAAGTAGCTTTTATGGTTGAAGGAGCCGGTTTACCGAAGGAGGTAGCGCTGATAATCCTTTGCGCCCCAGAGTATAGTTGCTCCACCAAGGTGTAGCAGGCCTTCAGTTTCTTCCGTACGTCATCCCCGAGATGGGAGACACGGCGTCCTACATACAGCAAGAAAAGTTAAACCGGTACAAAGCACAGTTTGCAAAGATAACAGACAAGTATTCAGGTTATGCTTACCAAAGATAGCAGAAATCATCAAATCAACTTGGCGCTTTAACCCGGCCAATTCTTCAGTAACCGGGTTAAGAGCCCCTTCGGCATCTTGAACACGTTTTTCAAGATCCTTTCTCTGGACTTCAAAAGCAGTCCGTTCCTCATCAAAGAACTTCTTCAAGTCTTCAGCAGTTTTCAAACTCACTTGAAGATCTTTCTTCGCTTTTGAAGCGGCTGCTTCAGTCTCGATAAGCCGGCTTCGAAGCTCACTGTTTTCCACAGCATTCCGGTTCAGCTCAGCCTGTAGATAAAAAGTTCAAAGGTAAGATTAGAAATTACAAGTCTCAAGCACACAACCGAGTTGTATACTCGACACTTGGGGGCTAATGGCAGTTGAAGTAATCCGGCAAATGCAAATTGAAAATGCAAGTCTCAAGCACACAACAAAGTTGTACACTTGACACTTGGGGGCTAATGGCAGTTGAAGCAATACATCAGAGGCAAGTTTCTGCAAGTATCAACTACATAATCAAGTTATCTACTTGATACTTGGGGGCTAATGTACGGATCAGTAGTTAAAAACTACAAAGTTCCGGATTACCTTCAATGAAGAAAATAAACCGGAACTTGGGGGCTGTTAGAAGATAAAGATGCGTCAAAATAAAACAAAGTCAGAACAGGAACACTTACTTCGTATTTCTCTCTCATCATATTTACTAAGCTGGCTTCAAAATCCCGGCTGCTGTGGAGCCGGCTCAAATATCCGGAATAAAGGTCTTGAGCGCTCATACCCGAAAGACTGGATATGTCTGTACTCCACTTCCCCTTTTCCTGAGTTACTTTCTCCGCTTTAGCAGTATGCTTTGCTAAAACGGTGGGTTTGGCTGGCGCAACATAAGCAGTGCCAGTGACCACAACATCAGGGGAAGTGGGTGCATTTGGAGGTGTAGCTTCAGCTTGAGCCGGATCAGGAGACCCCGGGTTAACTTGAGGAGAACTAACCCGGGCCGGACTTGGTGGGTTTTGGGCAGCATCAGTGGCAGGAATATCGAGAACAGGTTCTTGAACCGGAGTGACAGGAGTATCTCCAGGAGGGATAATTGTTGACGGCTCAATTGCTGGTTCATCAGTAGAAGGATCAGCAACAGGCTTCTTACCCTTAGCTCTTTTGCTGGGTTTCGGTTTGCTGGAAAAACAAGCAAAGATAAGTCAGCATTATAAAGAAAAAGAAGATTATAAACCGGAAGAAGGAAAGATAATTACCCTGGGACAGTCTTCAAAGGCGGAAGCTGTGTCGCAGTTGATTCGCCAGATGAAGACAGTGGAGTTTCCTGATAATCAGGATCAGTCGGTTTAAGTGGTTTTCTGATAAGACCGGCCTTGGGGTGAAGAAGAGTTGGAGAGAGCATCACCTCAGCGCGGCGTTTTCGAGCCGGAGTTAGCGAAATTCCAGAAGACTCCACTGCCAAGCCGCTATGGCGAGTGGTCCGGCGCAAGGCTTCGTGCTGTTGTTTCTTCAAAGTAAAATTGGGATCCAACTTAGCATAAGGATGAGAAAATTGATACTTTCTAACAGTCCGACGGCTTTTTTGAGGAGGGGGTTCTGAATCGGAAGAAATAAGGGTTACCTCGATCTCTGCCGGATTATCACCTTCGAGTGGATCCTGTGAAGAGGGCATCATTAGAGATGTGAACAAGTATGTAAAGACAAAATGTAAACCGGAGTAAGGCGTACCTCGGAGTCCGGATCATCATCTTCAGAAGGAGAACCGGCATCAACGGCTGCTTTCCTTTTCTTATTTGCAGGAGTCTTTAGGCGAGTTAGCCTTGCAGGTTTTTCCTGAGGTTTCCTCCTCCAGAAAGGATCATCAGCCTAAATGGAAAAAGAGAAGGCAAGTAAAAGACGGTTCAAAAAGGACGGTTTATAAAGTACAAGTTAAAGACACTTACCTCAGGCTGCTTATTTTTCTTGAAGTATGGGGCCAAGCCAACTCTAGTGCAATCTGTTAGAGCGGGATTGACAATCTTCTTGGCCGATTCAATTACTTCCGATTCAGACAATTTTTCCTTAGAAAATCTCTGAGGGTCATCCGATTTACCGGAGTAATTGCACATCAAATCAGGCCGCCGGCTTAAGGGAAGAATACTCCAAGATAACCAGCAGCGAAGGAAATCTGTGCCGATGAGGCCGTTTGCCATAAAAGCCCTCAGCTTGGAGAGTTGAGGAGAAAACGGGATCCGTTCAGCAGCGCTTAATCGTTGCGGCAAGGGGTGATTTGCCGGGATACGAGTTTCACGATAACCCGGCAAAGGGTTTTCACCTTCAGGAGATGTGTCTACGCAATAAAACCAGGACTTGTTCCAGTCCTTTGGATGAGTGTGCAAGGAGGCGTGAGGGAAAACTGCATCCCTCCTCTTCTGAATACTGATACCACCAAGCTCTTGGTGAGGCCCGCTGGTGAACTCAGTACGCCGGTTTGCATGGAAGAACTCCCGAAAAAGATCAACCGACGGCTCTTCTTGCAGGTACGCTTCAGAAAAAACTTGGAAATCACAAATATTGGAAACAGAGTTCGGCCCGATGTCCTGTGGGTGCAGCTGGAAGGTGGCAAGAACGTCCCGGAAAAATTTTGAACCGGGGGGAGAGAAACCCCTGGAAATATGATCCAGAAATACAATCACTTCCCGGGCCTAGGAGCGGGAGGACACTCATTACCCGGAGCACGCCATTTCAATTCAGCCTGAGGACCTAACGTACCAATGCTTGATAGTTTGACTAAATCCTCTTCAGTCACGACGGAACGAACCCAGTCGCACGAAACATATTGCTTAGCCATTTGAGCAAAGTACTGAAGAAGAGAAAAGTGCAAAGACGGATTATGGAAAAGTAATGATCCGGAATATGTTCATGATATGCAATGGTTAAAATGGAGAATTATTTGGCAAAGTTAAACCGGTAATTATGAAACAGAGTTTTATCATTTCCGGTTTAAATGGCAGTTGAAGGGGAATCGTTTAAAGTTATTACATCAGGTTACATCATTTCCGGTTTATGACATGATGATCTAAACCGGAGCATATTTAGTAGGTCCTTTGAAGAGAAAAACAAGTTTTCAACGTGTTACCAATAAAAAATAGATCTGAGCATACGGAGATAAAGAAACGAAAATTGCATGGAAATTCTACAGAGGTCCAGTTCAGGGCAGATGAGTTTATAGGAGATGCATAAAAAGGAGACCTAAAGCAGGTAAACGGCGGAAGTAAAAACAACCAGATTTAAGGGGCAAGGTGCAACAGCTAAATATGCGGAACTAGTACAGAAGGTTCAAATGGTGGAGTTCTAAAATGGCGGAGTTCTAAAAGGCAGAAGCTCTAATGGTGGAACGGATAAAACTACATGGTTATTATGGCGAGATCTAATCTGGTGCTGAGCGAGAGACCTACAGATTAGGGTCTAAAGATGACAAGATTTTTTATGTATTAAAGATCTATGAAGGGTGTCGGGGGAAACTGTCCGCCACGAACACCTATGGGACCGGAGCCCCTTGTCTGTGCGGTACGAGGGCGGAGGGAGCACAAAGAGCAGATCGAGGCAGACGCGCGGGCAGTTTTTACCCAGGTTCGGGCCGCACGGATGCGTAAAACCCTACTCCTGCTTGGTTGTGTATTGAGTTGAGCGCTCGGGAGCTTGAAGAAGCAGCTACACCGTGCGTGAGAGTAATCTAGGTTTCGAACCCCCTCCACGTTGTGCATGGGCCTCCTTTTATAGTGCAAGGGGTCACCGACAGGTGTCAACGTAGGAGAAAGGGGTAAAAGAGTAAAAGAGGTGGTAGTTGTAATAGTGCGGGAACAGTGGAGCTACAGTATAGAACAGTGGTCTATACCTACTTTAACAGTGGGGGACAAGGGCATTTAATGCCCGTCGCCGTCGACCCCAAAAGCTCCCGCCTTAGCGTCTCCGTCCGCCACGGCGACGGATTTATTGCCGTGGTGTGCCACCGTGTACCCCAGGCTGCACAGCCATCCGCCACGCGTCCCTGGTTAGACCTCAGGGCGACGCGTGGGCCGATGAGCTGGAGCGCGGGCACACAGCGTGGCCTTCCCGGCAAGCGCCTTGCCGGGGCCTTGATCTTGCCGGGCCCGGGAACTTGCCGCTCCCCGGGCCCCTTGCCGGGGCGCGCATAGCGCCGAGGCAACGCCTTCTAATCTTCCTGGCAAGCTCCTCTCGCCAGGGTCTTGTGTTAGTGGAACAGCCTTGAGCCTGGTACGGCCTTCCCGGCAAACTCCTCTTGCCGGGGTCTCGATCTTCTGTTTTGTATACTTTGTTTTTGAATGGTTTAATAGGAGGCAGGGAGGTCTCCGGCGAGCACGCAGTAAACCTTGCCGCGGGAAGCTGCAACTGCCCGTGCACAAGTTGGGGTACTAGGGTACCCCTACCTTAGTACACCGACAGGAGCCCCCGGGCCTGGGCCACACACGGTGCCGAGCGCTGTTGGGCCAGGCCCAAAACAGTGCACGGGCACCCGCGGCCCGCGGCGCGCCGAATCCACTTCCATATCCGCCGCACCCCACAGTAACGGCACGCGTCGATTGCGGCGCCGTGGGATGGGACGTGCCCACGATCTCTTAATGGAAAGGGGAAAACGCCCCCCACTCCCCCATAAAAGCAGAGGCAGCGGGCGCGGTTCCCCTCCCTGTGCTCTCATTACGTCGTCTTCTTCCTGCAAAAAGATTCCTTCTTGCGCTCCGCCTCCACAGCTCCGCCGCCGCCTAGCTCTTCGTCCCCTTCCCTCCGCCGCATCCACCATGGCCCCAAAGAGCGACAAGGGGAAAGCGGAGAAGTCCAAGAAGGAGAAATCCGAGCAAGCGGCCAAGCTCATCGCTTACCGGAAGCGGAACGTCGTCTTCTCGCCGAAGCTCGGTGTGGAAGAACTCTGGAACAAGTACTACTTGTTCTGGTCCAAGCGCACCGATGCGCATCCCCGCACCCGAGCATACCCGGCCGCCGCCAAGGACCACTATCCCGGCGGGTATTACTTCTTTGCTCCCTTTTTCCACTGTGGTCTCTGCCCTCCATTTTCGAACTTCTTCTGCGATATCATGAATACGTATGGCTTCCATCTGCTTGATTTCACCCCCAACGCCATCCTCACCATGGCCGTTTTCGCACATATGTGCGAAAACTTCATAGGAGTCCACCCCAACGTAGCCCTCTTTAGACACTTTTTCACCCCTAGAGCCGAGGCAGATGCCCCCCTCTCCGGATGTATTTCTTGGGTCTTCCGTCTCGGGAAGAAGGGGTCGTACTTGCCGGGGGAGCTCCGCGGCAAGTGGGAGGAATGGCGAGCTGAGTGGTGCTGGATTGTAGAGGACCAGCCGCAAGCCTTTACTGCGCCGCGCACAACGCCTATCGCGCGCGGCAGAGATTGGAGCGAACTAGACTCCGACGACGTCAAGCTTGACATCGCTCTTGTCCGGATCCTCCGTCTTCGGCTGGCCCGGCTGTCAGTTGCCGAGGTGGGCGCAGATTTCCTCCGCCGGCGCATCGCCCCACTCCAGGACCGGAAGAGGCCGGCCTGGTTGTACGGCGGCCCGGCAGACATCATGCGGCTGCGCCCTGGACTTAATTTTAACTTCACCACTCTGGAGCTGCGCGGGATGGTACGAGAGCTCTTCAAGTACGACCCGGCGCACCCCGAGTGGTTCCGGACTCCCCGGGAAGTGGTGCCGCTCTGCAACAACGCCGCGAGGGACCGAATCCTGGCCATGATGCCGATGTGCGACTCGCATGGCCTGGACCGCTCGTGGATCCCCCCGAAGCCAATCGACGTCCTCACTTTCTACGACAACCTCGTCGAGGTGGCGAGCAACAAGGAGGACCTCAAGCTGCATACGCGGGACACCACCGAGCAGGAAATCGCCTACATAGCTTCTCGGGCTGAGGAGGCCGCCGCAGCCGCGGCGGCAGGAGTCTTCGGATTCTCGCCGGAGGAGGCGGAGGCCGAGGAGGCGTCCACCCAGGCGGAAGAGGCGGAGATCCGTCGGTTGCTGAACCTCCCACCCGACGCGCTCGCCGGGGTCCCCTCGTTGAGGCACTTCGGGATCCATGGGATCGCGACGGAGGCCGCGGCAAAGGAGGGAACCGCCGGAGGAAGCAGAGGCGCCGCGAGGGGCGGAGGCGCCAAGGGGAAGAGGGCCGCATCGCTGGACGCTGGGCCCAGCGAGCCGGCCGAGGCAGAGGAGGAGGAGGAGGAGGAGGCCGAAGACTCCGGCGGATCGACAGAGTTGTACGCCGACGACCTCTCCTCGTCGGAGAGCTCCCCGCCCCCGGCAAGCCCGAAGGAGTCCCCGGCAAAGCGTCTCCGCAAGGCGGCGACGGGGGAAAGGGCACAGGCGCCCCGGCAACAGCCACCTCGGCGGGCGGCTCCCCGGGGGAGTCAAGCCGCGCCAAGGCCGTCCGGCGCACCAGCCGCAGCAGAGGCGGGCCGGGCGCGGACCACGACGGAGGCGCCCCGCAGGCCGGCAGCGAGCCGGCAGGGGTCTTCTCGGAGCGGAGCAACGGCTCCGCCCGTCCCCCGGGCGCCGGCAGCCACAGGGGCTGGGTCTTCGCAGCCCCCAGCCCCGGTGAGTACCAAGCGCGCGAGGGAGTCTTCGCCTCCCGCTCCTCGCGTCGACGCGCCCACGGTGGAGTACGACTTCTCCGCCCTGAGCGAGGACGACGAGGAGGACCAGGAGTAAGGATCCGAGATTCTTCATCTTCTTAATTTTTGTCTTGAGCTTCTGTTGATGCTAACTCTGTCTTCTGTTCTGGTTTCAGGACCCTGGCCCATCGCGCCGCGAAGAAGGCCAAGGCGCCCGAGGCTGAGGTCGCGGAGGACTCGGCGGCGGCGGCAACAGAGGGCGCGCCGGAGCCGATCCTGCCGGACTCTGGCACTGCCCCGATGAGCAGCCCCCAGCGCAGCCCGCAGCGCAGCCTCCAGCGTAAGTCTGGGGTTCTTTCTTTTTGCTTGTCGGGGTACGTCTGAGGCTTTTGACTTTATCTTCATATTTTGACATCCCTCGTCTTGTTTCGTGCAGAGGAGGAGCCGCAGCGGGAAGAGCGCCCGGAGACCACCGCCGAGGAGCTGCAGGCACCGCCATCCCCGCCAAGGCAGGACTCTCCGGCAAGGGAGAGTGCTCCGTCAAGGGCGGGTACTCCGCCAAGGCAGAGTACCCCGCCAAGGACGAGCAGCCCGGCGAGGGCGGCCACCCCGCCGAGGCCGAATTCCCCGGCGAGGGCGACTACCCCGACGAGGCCGAGCTCCCCGGCGAGGGAGCCCGCCGCTGAGGACGTCCGCCAAGGTAACCTTTATAACTTGTCTTCTTGGCTTGTCTTTTTTTTTTGGATATTTGCTTGAGTCTTGAATTTCTTTGTCTTCTTCTTCTTCCTAGATCTTCCTCCTCCTGTGCCTATGGAGACGGAGGTAATTGTCCTCGAGGAGGAGGACGCGCAAGGCGGCGGCGGCGACGCACCAGTCGTCGAGGAGGTGGGCGAGGCCGCCGAGCCGGCCGCGCAAGAGACTGCTCCGGCTGCGGACGCAGCGGCCGGGGAGGGGGACGGTGGCCGCACCGCCGACCCGGAGGTGGCGGGAGCATCGGATGCTGCGCCGGCTACCGGTCCCTCCGCCGGCGAGGAGCAAAGGTTTTATCTCGAGGCCCCCAATGGCGTCTTCATCCAGATGCCGTGGGGGTCTTCGTCGCGAGCTCCTGCGGAGGGCGAGGCGTTCGACGGAGAAGTCCTCGCCTCCGCAGGCCTGAAGATAGTCCAGGCGCCCGGTGGAGGTGAGGGGCCCGAGGAGGAGCGATTGCTTCATCAACTCCTGGCCCTTTACCGGGCCAGGCAAGCAAAGCTCGCTTCCCGGGAGGCTCTTGCCGCCAAGGCTGCGGCAGAGATGGAGAAGCGCGCGGCGGAGCTCAGCGCCGCCAACCAGGCTGCCCTCCGACAGGTGGCAGAGGAGCGAGAGCGTCTCGCCGGCGAGTACCAAGAGTGGGTACTTGAGAGGGCCGAAGCCGACGAACAGCAGCGCCTCGCCGGGGTAGAGATGTCCCGGCGAGAGGGAGAACTCGCGCAGCGGAAGGTGGATCTGGATTCTCATGAAGAAGACCTTGCCGCTCGCGAGGCTGCCCTTGGCGGGGAGCTGAAAGAGGCGAAGGCCGCCGCGGCTGCCGCGGAGGACGCCAAGAAAGAGCTCGCCGCCAAGGTTGAACAACTGGAGAAGGCGATGAAGGTGAGCGCCGAGAAGGTTGCCGCGCTCATCCTGGAGCGCGAGAAGGATGCTCACACCAACTCAGAGCTCCAGGTGAGTTTGTCCCAGAGGGGTGACGAGCTGAAGGCCGCCAAGGATTCCATTGAAGACTTGGAGCTAAAGGTCACCACCCTGAAGGAATCGCTTGATGCTGCCCGGGCCCAGGAGACCAAGCTGAAGGATGAGCTCCGCAAGGAGCGAACCTTGATGGAGAACGTCAACAAGGCCTCCGAGCTCTTCCGGCAGACTATCGAGGTGTGGACCGAAGAGCTGGTTTCTTCTGCGTCCAACATTGACCAGGAGTTGCTTGCTTTGAAGGTCGAACATCTTATCTACTCGCCGGATCCAGATCTCCCGCACAGCGCCAAGCTCAGCCTCTTCTTCAGAGGCGTCGCTCCGGCCCTTGCAGGTCTCCGGAACCGCATCCCCGCGCAGCTGGCCGAGGAGTCGCGCCGTCTCTGCGCGGGAACTCTGGAGCGGGTCTTGACGAAGATCGTGTACCGCAACCCGGGGATCAACCTCAGGAACGTTCTTTGCAGCTTGCCGGCAGATGCAGACACGGAGGCCCTGAAGGAGCAGGTCGGCCATATCATCGCCAAGGTGGCAAAGCTTGGCAGGAAGGAGGGCGACCGCGTAGACTAGGGCCCCATTTATCTTTATCTTTTTGTTGCTGCACGTTATGTTATGAACTCATTAGTCCATTGCGACAAGTTATCCTTGTAAGATAATTGCTTTACTTCAATCAATCAGTGCAATGTTATCTTCCTTGTTCCAATCTTTGACTTTGTATGTTCTTCACCCTACGCTCCCGGGGAGCTTGCCGGAAAGGGGCCCTTGCCGCGAGCGCTGAGTGCTGGACTCTGAGCGGCCTGCTGGCCAAGGTCCTCGCCGGCAAGCAACCTTACCGCAGCAGGTCGCAACGCGCTTAGCTTGCTGAGTGTACTCGGAAACGAGGCAAGGGCGCGACACTTGTCGCAGCTCACTTAAATCGTTGAGTGGACTCGAAAACAAGATAAGGGTGCGGCAAGCTACGGGTAGGTTCCTCCGCGCACAGGTTTTCCATACAAAGTGTGATCGTTCAAGGAAGACAACCAAAATTTAAAATTTGAACTGGTCAAATTCTAACAACTTATCTTTCATATGCTGCTTGCTCATGTTGTTTGCTTTCCGGTAAGGCTCTTCTTTCTTGAACGGCACTTAGTTCCTCCTCCATCTCCTTCCCCCCCGGCAAACTTGTGCGCGAGGAACGTTCCTTCTGCTTAAGAGAAAAAGGAAAAGGAGAGGGAAACAAGCATATTGCCTTTCGGCGTAATAGTGCTTACCGAATGTCTAAGTGTTGCATCAAATGCCAAATAAAACATGCAAATAGCAAAGAGAAACATGCGAAAGGCAATCGATGCGAAAACACGAAATCTTTACTGATGCACGGGGTCTGCGCCCGGCTTTGTACAAAGGGTTACATGCAACAGCGGCAAGGCTTGTACAAAAGGTGGTTGCCGGAGCGGATCACGGCAACCGCGCCTTAGGGGTGAAACTTGCGAAGATGCTCTATGTTCCAGGAGTTGCTCACCGGTAAGCCTTCTTCGGTCTCGAGGCGGACAGCGCCGGGCCTCGTAACTTGTCTCACCCGATAAGGGCCTTCCCACTTCGGCGTCAACTTGTTGGAATTCTTGGCGGACTGAACACGCCGAAGAACAAGGTCGCCTTCCTCGAGACTCCTGGCCTTGACTTTGCGGCTATGGTAGCGGCGCAAAGCTTGCTGGTATCGAGCAGCTCGTACAGCAGCCTGGAGACGTCCCTCCTCAAGGAGCAATGCGTCATCTTGTCGCAGTTGCTCTTGCTCGAGCTCATCATAAGCGAGCACTCGAGGAGATCCGTATACGAGTTCCGTGGGGAGAACTGCCTCTGCTCCATAGACTAGAGCAAAAGGTGTCTGTCCGATGGCTCGATTTGGTGTCGTTCTGATTGACCAAAGAGCCGCCGGGAGCTCCTCTATCCAATTCTTTCCGCACTTGCGCAGCCTGTCAAAGGTCCTTGTCTTGAGTCCGCGCAGCACTTCAGCATTTGCCCTCTCCGCTTGGCCGTTGCTCCTCGGGTGAGCAACAGAAGCGAAACAGACCTTGGTGCCAAGGTCTTGGACGTACTGCATGAAGGTGCGACTAGTGAATTGCGTACCGTTGTCGGTGATGATCCTGTTGGGGATCCCGAAACGGCAAACAATCGACCTGAAGAACCTGACTGCTGACTGTGCTGTCACCTTTCTCACTGGCTCCACTTCTGGCCACTTTGTGAACTTGTCGATTGCAACGTACAAGTACTCAAAGCCCCCGACAGCGCGAGGGAAAGGGCCGAGGATATCGAGCCCCCAGACCGAGAAGGGCCACGACAAAGGGATTGTTTGGAGAGCTTGAGCTGGCTGATGAATTTGCTTTGCATGGAACTGGCACGCTTCACACTTGGTTACTAGTGCAGTTGCATCTTGGAGGGCTTCTTGCCAAAAGAACCCTTGCCGGAAAGCTTTCCCGGCAAGTGCCCTTGCGCCAATGTGGTGGCCGCATATGCCTCCGTGTATTTCTGCCAACAGCTTCTGTCCATCTTCCCTGGAGATGCACTTCAACCTGACACCATTGAGTCTTCTTCTGTATAGCTCGTTATCCACAAACTGATACATACTTGACTGCCTGGTTATCTTCTCTATCTCTTGTGGGTCGTCGGGAAGTTCTCCAGTTTGTAGAAAACGGACGATCTGCTGTGCCCATGCCGGAGCTCGGGGCTCGACGGCAAGGACTAAAGGCTCGAGGGCTGCTGCGGGAACCTCAGCTTCTACGGCAAAGACCTCTGGTCCTGTCGGAGCTGTCGGTCCCCCGGCAAGCTCGCCGGGGCGAGGCTTGTCGGGAACACTTGCTTCAACTGCACAAGCCCGAGGGCTCGCAGGAGCAAACTGTTCCTCAGCGTTGTCGTTGATCTTGGGAACTTTGGCGGCGGGTTCAGGAAGATCCGCCGGCAAGTAGTCGCCGGAGACCAACTTTCTCTTCCTGGACTGCCCAATTGATGGTGTAACTGATGGCTGAGTCAGCTTGAGCAAAAAGGTCCCTGGTTCCACAGGTAACTTCATCGCGGCGCACTTTGACAGGCCGTCTGCAATCTCATTTTGAGCTCTTGGGACGTGCTCCATCTGCAGACCTTCAAAGTGCTCTTCAAGCTTCCTCACTTCATCGACATATGCTTCCATCAAAGGACTCTGGTAGCTCTTGTTAACTTGTCGGACCACCAACTGAGAATCTCCCCGTACAATCAGCTTCCTGATCCCAAGTTCGGCCGCAATCCTGAGGCCGGCAAGCAAGCCTTCATATTCTGCAGTGTTGTTTGTCGCTTGCTCCCTGGGGAAGTGCATCTGGATAACATATTTGAGGTGCTCTCCGGTGGGCGCGATGAGTACCACACCGGCACCGGCGCCTTGCAGCGAGAAGGCACCGTCAAAATACATTATCCATTCACTTGTCGCTTCTTGCACGGGTACGCTCGTTTCTTGAACTTCTTCTTCTGGCGTTGGGGTCCACTCAGCGATGAATTCTGCCAAAGCTCGGCTCTGTATAGTTGAAGTACTTTCAAACTTGAGTCCGAAGCTTGACAGTTCCAGTGCCCACTCGACGATCCTGCCTGTTGCCTCTGGATTGTGCAATATCCTCTTCAACGGAAAGCGAGTGACCACCGTTATCTCATGGGCTTGGAAGTAGTGGCGCAGCTTTCTCGAGGCCATAAGGAGGCCGAAAAGCAATTTTTGCACACCAGAGTACCTTGATCTAGCTCCCTGGAGAAGGGAACTTACAAAATACACTGGGCGCTGCACCACCTTCTTCCGCACCTCTCCTTGTTCCTGCGCAGAGTCTTCCTTGTCGGGGCCAGAGCTTGTCGGGACAGCCCCCTGCTTGTCGCTAGATTCGCTTGCCGGTGATGCTGACTCCTCGTCGGACTCCCTCTCCGCTACCAACGCAGCACTAACCACCTGGTTGGTTGCCGCTAAGTATAGCAACAACTTTTCCTGTGGTTTAGGTGCGACAAGTATAGGAGTGGAGGACAGGTACCGTTTCAAATCCTGCAACGCCGCCTCCGCTTCCGGAGTCCACTTCATGGGACCTGCCTTTTTCAAGATTTTGAAGAAAGGTAGGGCGCGTTCTGCGGATTTTGAAATGAACCTACTGAGGGCAGCAACGCAACCTGCAAGCCTTCTGACATCCTTGACGCGCTTTGGAGCTTCTATCTGCTCGATGGCTTTGATCTTGTCGGGGTTGGCTTCAATCCCCCTCTGTGATACAAAGAACCCGAGAAGCTTGCCGGAGGGAACTCCAAAGACGCACTTCTCGGGGTTCAGCTTGAGTTGTATCCTGCGCAGGTTCTGAAATGTTTCTTCCAAGTCTTGAATCAGTGTTTCTTTGCTCTTGCTCTTCACCACGATGTCATCCATGTAGGCTTCTACATTCCTGTGGATCTGTGGCTCAAAAGCAGTGTACACTACCCTTGCAAAAGTTGAGCCTGCATTCTTCAGTCCAAATGGCATGCGGATAAAGCAATAGGTGCCACATGGAGTGATAAATGCAGTCTTCTCTTCATCTTCCTTAGCCATGAAAATCTGGTGATAGCCTGAGTATGCATCAAGAAAACAGAGTAGCTCACATCCGGCAGTGGAGTCAACGATCTGGTCAATGCGCGGCAAAGGGAAGGGATCCTTGGGACATGCTTTATTGACATCAGTGAAGTCTATACACAGTCTCCACTTCCCGTTGGCCTTGCGTACGACGACTGGGTTTGCCAACCACGTCGGATGGATCACACCTCTAACTAGGCCTGCTGCCTCTAGTTTCTTGATCTCCTTATTGATGAACTCTTGGCGCTCCACGGCTTGCTTCCTCACTTTTTGCTTGATGGGCCGCGCATGAGGGCAGACAGCAAGCTTGTGCTCAATCACCTTCCTGGGAACACCGGGGATGTCAGATGGTTGCCAAGCAAACACATCGACATTCGCCCGCAGGAAGGCGACGAGCGCGCTTTCCTATTTGCTGTCAAGGGTGGCACTGATGGTGAAGGTACCACCAGTGCCATCCTCCTTTGCGGACACCTTCTTGGTCGCCGGAGGAGCAGCCATTCCTTTCTTGCTCTTGCCGGTGGAGCTCGATGGAACGTCCTCGACGGCAGCGCAGCACTCCGAAGAGGTGCGGTTGCCGGAGCGGGTCCCAGAGCATTTGCCGGACTTGGTCTTCGTCTTCTTCCCCCCGGGAGCTTCAGCGGCAAGAGTATCCTTCTCGGCCGCAGCTGCCGCATCCCGGTAAATCTTGTCGGCGCAAATAAGCGCATCTTTCTTGTCGCTGTGGACAGTGATGACGCTTATCGGCCCCGGCATCTTCAGCACGTTGTAGGCATAGTGGGAAGCTGCCATGAACTTGGCGAGGGCGGGACGGCCGAGTATCCCATTGTAGGGCAATGGAATATCAGCAACGTCAAAAGTGATGCGCTCAGTCCTGAAGTTGAGCTCCCCGCCAAAGGTCACCGGCAGAGTAATCTTTCCCTTGGGCTTGCTCCTTCCCGGGTTGATTCCTTGGAACGAACCGGTCTCTTCGAGCTCGCCGTCTTGGATCTGGAGTTTCTTGATCACAGCAGAGGAGATCAAGTTTAGCCCGGCCCCGCCGTCAACCAACATTTTGGTGACCTTGAGGTTGCGGATGGTGGGGGAAACCAGCATCGGCAAGCACCCGACCGCCGTGGTGCGGTCAGGGTGATCCTCAAGGTCAAAAATGATGGGCGTGCTGGACCATTTGAGGAGCCTGCGCGACTCCACGGGCGGCTCCGCTGCATTCACCTCACGCACCCACTGTTTCAGCTGGCGGTGGGAGGTGTGCAGGGAGGCGCCACCGTCGACGCACAGGACCTCCGTGGCTTTCTGGAACTCCTGCTCGCTGTTCTCGTCGTCCTCCATGTCTTCATCGTCGTCTTCGTCGTTGTCGCGGCCCCGGGGAGGTCGATCTCCTTGCCGCTGCTTGGCCTTGCCGCGGCGTCCTCCCCGGCCATTGAATGGCCGCTTCTTGCTGGGCTCTTCCCCGCCACCTTGGGCTTTCTCCTTGTCGCGCCTCTCGTACTCAGCTTTTTGCTGCTCGACGAGGTACTCGACGCGCTTGCAGTTGGAGAGGTCGTGACCCTTGGTGCGGTGAATCTTACAGTATTGCTTGTCGGAGCTACCCGGCTTGTCGGCCGCCGCCGCAGGGGCAGGCTCCTTGCCGGAGCCGCCGGCCTGCGCTTGCTTGGCGGGGGCCTCCTTGCCGGACTTCTCGACGACAAGCACTTCCTTCTTGCCCTTCTTCCTGTTGTTCCGCCGCCGGCTCTTCTTTGCCGGGGCGGCGTCGTCGCTGTCGCTTCCCCCTGCGCCAGCATCCTCCCCGGGGAGTTTCCTCCCCTCTTCTGCACGGGCGCACTTGTCGGCAAGAGCGTAGAGCTCGCTGACGTCCCTGATCTTGGTCATCGCCATCTCCTCACGCATGCGGCGGTTACGCACGTTCTGATGGAACGCGCTGATAACCGCAGCAGGGTGAACGTCGGGGATGTTGTGCTGTACCCGGCTGAAGCGTTGGATATACTTGCGCAGGGGTTCGCCTTCCTTCTGGGCCAAAATGTGGAGATCGCTCTCCTGGCCATGGGGTTTGTGGCCGCCGGTGAAGGCGCCAACAAACTGATGGCAGAGGTCGGCCCAAGAAGAGATAGAGCCTTCCGGCAAGTGCATGAGCCACGAACGGACGTTCGGCTTCAGCACGAGCGGGAAGTAGTTGGCTAGGATCTTCGTGTCGCGCCCCCCGGCAGCTTGCACTGCTATAGTGTAGACGCTGAGAAACTCCGAGGGGTGCGTCTTGCCGTCGTACTTCTCCGGTACGTCGGGCTTAAAGTTCTTCATGCTGGGCCACTGGACGCGCCGCAGCTCGCGGGTGAACGCAGGGCAGCCTGCCGCGTACGGCAAGTCGCCTGGTTCACCGGGCGCGGGTGCGTCGACAGTGCTCCCAGCTCTCTTGTCGGATTGTCGCCGAGCTTCTCGGCGGCGCTCGATCGTGGTCCGAGCGTCTTCATCTCGCCGGTCGTCGAGGACCTGGCGCTGGTCCCGACGGGCCCGCGGGTCCGACGAGGCTGTGGAGCCGTCGTCGGGATTGTTCCGGCGGGGCGGCGTCTTCTGCTTCTGCGGCGGGGAGTGCACGCTTGTCGCACCCCCGGCAGTCTTGTCGCCGATAGCCTTCGTCTTCTCAGCCTGCCGCGGCCGTGAGGCCGACGGCTGCTGCGGAGAGTCGTTGTTGGCGAAGTCTATCAGGCTCCGGATAGTGGCCCTCCATTCCTCGGCCTTGTCGGCCGCTGGAGGAAAATCGAGGAGCAGCTGCGCCCTTGCGAGCGCTTCTGCCGGAGTAGTGGGGAACGCGGGCGAGCGGTGCGAGGAGCGGGATACGCTCGGACTTCTAACGACGTTAGAAGGAGCGGGGTCCCGCGCCGGCGCCTTCGCTTTGCTTGTGCCCGGACGGGGGTCCGGGGCGTCCCTCGAACCTCCAGTATGGCCTTGTCCCAGCAAGCGGATACCACCCCCCGTGGTATGGCGCTGCGGGGTCGTCGTATGTTGCGATGGACGTGGCGCGTCCACGGAGACCGAGGTCCGGTCGTCCGTCCTGTTCTTGGATCTGGTGGCACCGTGAGTGTCCTCGCCGGCAACCACCCTCCCGTCTGCGTCTCATGTCGGGGGAAACTGTCCGCCACGAACACCTATGGGACCGGAGCCCCTTGTCTGTGCGGTACGAGGGCGGAGGGAGCACGAAGAGCAGATCGAAGCAGACGCGCGGGCAGTTTTACCCAGGTTCGGGCCGCACGGATGCGTAAAACCCTACTCCTGCTTGGTTGTGTATTGAGTTGAGCGCTCGGGAGCTTGAAGAAGCAGCTACACCGTGCGTGAGAGTAATCTAGGTTTCGAACCCCCTCCACGTTGTGCATGGGCCTCCTTTTATAGTGCAAGGGGTCACCGACAGGTGTCAACGTAGGAGAAAGGGGTAAAAGAGTAAAAGAGGTGGTAGTTGTAATAGTGCGGGAACAGTGGAGCTACAGTACAGAACAGTGGTCTATACCTACTTTAACAGTGGGGGACAAGGGCATTTAATGCCCGTCGCCGTCGACCCCAAAAGCTCCCGCCTTAGCGTCTCCGTCCGCCACGGCGACGGATTTATTGCCGTGGTGTGCCACCGTGTACCCCAGGCTGCACAGCCATCCGCCACGCGTCCCTGGTTAGACCTCAGGGCGACGCGTGGGCCGATGAGCTGGAGCGCGGGCACACAGCGTGGCCTTCCCGGCAAGCGCCTTGCCGGGGCCTTGATCTTGCCGGGCCCGGGAACTTGCCGCTCCCCGGGCCCCTTGCCGGGGCGCGCATAGCGCCGAGGCAACGCCTTCTAATCTTCCTGGCAAGCTCCTCTCGCCAGGGTCTTGTGTTAGTGGAACAGCCTTGAGCCTGGTACGGCCTTCCCGGCAAACTCCTCTTGCCGGGGTCTCGATCTTCTGTTTTGTATACTTTGTTTTTGAATGGTTTAATAGGAGGCAGGGAGGTCTCCGGCGAGCACGCAGTAAACCTTGCCGCGGGAAGCTGCAACTGCCCGTGCACAAGTTGGGGTACTAGGGTACCCCTACCTTAGTACACCGACAAAGGGACAAGAGCTTCATCGACAGCCCTAATGGCGGAAGAACACGGGCGAAGCAACGGCGGACACAGATCTACCGAGAGGTGGATGAACGTACCAGGGACAGCGAGAATCGGCGGCGGAGAAAATCTGGTCAAGGCTCAGGTTGATGCAGCGGCCGGCCGAAGGCTGAAGATCCTGCGGTCGTCGGTGGCGTTCTTGAGCTCGAGCAGCAATGGAGGTTTGCGGGTCAGGAAGCGGAAGGAGGAAGAAGACGCGAGAAGGAAGAAGGAGGAGGAGCAGTACTATTTATAGACAGAGAGGTAGATATGAAACGACAGTTGCGGTAATCAAGGGAGAAAAATCGGATAAAGATCCGTTGAACGCCTCGATTCTCGGGATAACCATTAAAAACAAGCTACAGTACAGCTCGCGGCATTAAATGCGGAGATGATGTCATTGTCAGACTTTAATGATTTTGGAAGATGACGTCAGAGCCGGTTTACAAAAAATGAAGACAGAAGAGAAGTTGCAGAAGACGATGGAGACTGATATGAACAAGTTCAAATCATTCTGGGGCCTAATGTCAGGGATATGGTTAATAGGTATAAACCGGATATTGTAAACCGGCTTAGTTATATCGTACTTGGTTTAGTATTAGTAGAGATTACGGCCCATAAGACTTCAAGGCCCATGTATAGAAATACGGTTTGCGAACCGTCAAAAAGATGTAACTTGAGAGATAAGAAAGGAAGAGCAGAGACCGAGGCGGACACGATTATGAGCCGGCCTCGGGATTCTGTAAACCGGACCAGGCGTCACCTCTATATAAAGGGACGACCCGGCACCGGTTCAAGGACAAGCAACAATCAATCCGTCGAGACGCAGGCAAGCGATTCCGCTCCCTGTAACCCGACGCCCAAGCAATACCAACCCAACTAGACGTAGGCTTTTACCTTCTCGAAGGGGCCGAACTAGTATAAAACCCATTGTGTCCTTTGTGCGCCATGAACCCTTTCAAGCTAACCCGTGCGATGGTTCCATCATCAAGTCCGTTAAACCGGACATCTGCCGTGTTAATTCCACGACAGAACTCGTATACGGATCTCCTCGAGTGCTCGCTTATGATGAGCTCGAGCAAGAGCAACTGCGACAAAATGATGCATTGCTCCTTGAGGAGGAACGTCTCCAGACTGCTGTACGAGCTGCTCGATACCAGCAAGCCTTGCGTCGCTACAATAGCCGCAAGGTCAAGGCCAGGAGTCTCGAGGAAGGCGACCTTGTTCTTCGGCGTGTTCAGTCCGCCAAGAATTCCAACAAGTTGACGCCGAAGTGGGAAGGCCCTTATCGGGTGAGACAAGTCACGAGGCCCGGCGCTGTCCGCCTCGAGACCGAAGAAGGCTTACCAGTGAGCAACTCCTGGAACATAGAGCATCTTCGCAAGTTTCACCCGTAAGGCGCGGTTGCCGTGATCCGCTCCGGCAACCACCTTTTGTACAAGCTTTGCCGTTGTTGCATGTAACACTTTGTACAAAGCCGGGCGCAGACCCCGTGCATCAGTAAAGTTTTCGTGTTTTGTGCTATTTGCCTTTTGCATGCTTTTCTTTGCTATTCGCATGTGTTATTCGGCATATTGTGCAACATACGCACCCGGTAAGCACGCCGAAAGGCCATATATTTGTTTCTCTCTTCTTTTTCCTTGCCTCTCAAACAGATGGAATGTTCCTCGCGCACAAGTTTGCCGGGGGGGG
>LR738711.1:864989319-865053931 GCA_902687465.1 Secale cereale
GAGATGGAAGAGGAACCAAGTGCTGTTCAAGAAAGAGAAGTCTTACCAAGAAGCAAGATATGAAAGCTAAGTTATTAGAATTTGAGCAGTTCAAATTTTTAATTTTAAGTTGTCTTCCTTGGACAATCACACTTTGTATGGAAAACCTGTGCGCGGAGGAACCTACCCGTAGCTAGCCGCACCCTTGTCTTGTTTCCGAGTACGCTCAACGATTTAGGTGAGCTGCGACAAGTGTCGCGCCCTTACTTCGTTTTCGAGTTTGCTCAGCAAGCTAAGTGCGTTGCGACTAGCTGCGGCGAGGTTGCTTGCCGGTGAGACCTTGGCCAGCAGGCTGCTCAGAGTCCAGCACTCAGCACTCGCGGCAAGGGCCCCATGCCGGCAAGCTCCCCGGGAGCGTAGGGTGAAAAGCATACAAAGTAAAGGATCAAGACAGGGAAGATAACATTGCACTGATTGATCAAAATGAGATAAATATCTTACAAAGGATAACTTGTCGCAATGATTAATGAGTTCATAACACCCTATGCAGCAACAAAAAGAGATAAAGATAAAGGAGGCCTAGTCTACGCGGTCGCCCTCAATCCTGGAGATCTTGTTCACCTTGGCGATGATGTGGGCGACCTGCTCCTTCAGCGCCTCCATGTTCGCGTCGGCCGGCAAGCTGCGGAGAACATTGGTGAGGTTTATGCCGGGATTGCGGTATACAATCTTCGTCAGCACACGCTCCAAGGTTCCCGTACAGAGCCGGCGCGACTCCTCGGCCAGCAGCGCGGGAATCTTCTTCCGGAGATCTGCAAGGGCCGGCGCGATCCCCCCGAAGAAGAGGCTGAGCTTGGCGCTGTGAGGGAGGTTTGGGTCCGGAGAGTAGATGAGATGCTCCAACTTCTGCGCCAGCAGCTCCTGGTCGATGTTGGATGCAGAAGATACCAAGTCCTCGGTCCATACCTCAACGGTACGGAGAAAGTTCTCGGCCGCTTTGTTGGCGCTGTCCACCAAGCCTCGCTCCTTGCGGAGCTCCTCCTTCAGCTTGGTTTCCCGGTCCCGGACGGCGTCAAGCGAGTCCTTCAGCGTGGAAACCTTCAGCTCCAGATCCTCGATGGAGTCCTTGGCGGCCTTCAGCTCATCGCCCTTCTCAGAGAGAGGCACCTGGAGTTCGGAGTTGGTGTGGGCGTCCTTCTCGCGCTCTGTGTTGAGCGCGGCGACCCTCTCCACGCTCGCCTTCAGCGACTCCTCCAGCTGCGCGACCTTGGCGGCAAGCTCCTCCTTGGCGGTCTCCGCGGTAGCCGCGGCGGCTTTCGCCTCCTTCAGCTCCCCGCCAAGGGCCTGCTCCCGAGCGGCGAGGTCTTCCTCGTGGGAGTCGAGGTTGACCTTCCGCTGGGCGAGCTCTCCTTCTCGCCGGGACAGCTCCACCCCGGCGAGCCGCTGCTGCTCTTCGGCCTCGGCCTTCTCCAGCAGCCATTCTTGATATTCCTCGGCGAGCCTCTCACGCTCCTCCGCCACCTCGCGGAGGGCAGCCTGGTTGGCGGCGCGGAGCTCCGCCGCGCATTTCTCCATCTCGGCGGCGGCCTTGGCGGCAAGGGCCTCCCGAGAAGCAAGCTTCGCCTGCCTGGCCCGGTAAAGGGCCAGGAGCTGGTGGAGCAGCTTCTCCTCCTCGGGCCCTTCGCTTCCGCCGGGCGCCTCGACGATCTTCAAGCCCGCGGAGGCGAGGACCTCTCCATCAAAGGCCTCGCCCTCCGCGGGGGCTCGCGAAGAAGAACCCCACGGCACTTGGATGAATACGCCGTTGGGGGCCTCGAGATAATAGCCCGCCTGCTCCTTTTCGGCGAAGGGGTCGGCGGCCGGTGCAGCACTTGATGCTCCTGCCGCCTCCGGGCCGGCGGTGCGGTCGCCGTCCCCCTCCCCGGCCGCTGCGTCCGCAGCCGGAGCGGTCTCTTGCGCAACCGGCTCGGCGGCTCCCGCCGTGTCCTCGGCGACAGGGGCGTCGCCGCCGCCGCCCTGCGCGCCCTCCTCCTCGATGACGATGACTTCCGTCTCCATCTGCTCGGGGGGAGGAGGATCTAGAAGAAGAAGAAAAAGCAAATGACTTCAAGCAAATATCCAAAAAGAGACGAATCCAAGAAGACAAGTGACGGAACTTACCTTGACGAACGTTATCAGCGGCGGGCTCCCTCGCCGGGGAGCTCTGCCTTGGCGGAGTGGCCGCCCTCGCCGGGCTGCTCGCCCTTGGCGGGGTACTCGCCCTTGGCGGAGTACCCGCCCTTGGCGGAGCGCTCTCCCTTGCCGGGGAGTTCGGCCTTGGCGGGGACGGCGGGGCCCGCGGCTCCTCGGGAGCGACCTCCGGACGCTCCTGAGCTTGCGGCTCCACCCCTGCACAAGTCAAGACAAAAGCATCAAGATATTAGCACAAAACAGAATACTCAAGCGCGCCCGACGAGCGGAAGGATGGAACCCAGACTTACGCTGGGGGCTGCGCTGGGGGCTGCTCTCGGAGCAGCGCTCGGGTCCGGCAGGCTCGTCTCCGGCGCGTCCCCAGTCGCCGCGACGGGCGAGTCGTCCGCGACCTCGACCACGGGCACCTTGGCTTTCTTTGCCACTCGCTCCGCCAAGGTCCTGAAGACAAAACAAGAAACAAGATCAGCATCAACAAGAATCAAGACGAAATTTAAGAAGATACAAGATATCAAATACTTACTCCTGTTCCTCCTTGTCGTCGTCGTCGCTCAGGGCGGAGAAGTCAAACTCCACCTGAGGCGCGTCCGCGCGGGGAGCAGGAGGCGAAGACTCCCTCGGGCGCTTGGCGGTCCCCGGGGCTGGGGGCTGCGAAGACCCAGCCCCTGTGGTAGCCGGGGCCCGGGGAGCGGGCGGAGCCGCCGCTCCGCTCTGTGAAGACTCCCTTCCGCTCGGCGCTGGCCTACGGGGCGCCTCTGCCGTGGCCTGCGTGCGGGCCGCCTCCGCCGTGGCTGGCGCGCCGGGCGCCCCCGTCGCGGCTTGACTCCCCCGGGGAGCTCGCGCTGCCCGGCGAGTTGGCTGTTGCCGGGGCGCCTGCGCCTTCGCCCCCGTCGCCGTCTTGCGGAGACGCTTCAGCGGAGAACGCCTAGGGCTCGCCCGGGGCGGGGAGGTCTCCGACGACGAGGAGAGGTCGTCGGCGTAGAGCCCCAGGGATCCGTCGGAGTCCTCGGCGGCCTTGGCGTCGTCCTCCTCCTCCTCCTCCCCGGCTGGCTTGCTGGGCCCAGCGCCCTGCGCTGCGGCCTCTTTCCCTCCGGCGCCTCCGCTCCCTGCGGCGCCTCCGCTCCCTGCGGCGCCCCTGTTCCCTCCGGCGGCGTTGCCTCTCGCCGCGGCCTCCGTCTGGATTCCGATGATCCCGGAGTGCCTCAAGGATGGGACCCCGGCGAGCTCGTCGGGAGGCAGCTTCAGTAGCCTGCGGATCTCCGCCTCCTCTGCTTGGCAGGACACTTCCGCAGCCTCTGCCTCCTCGGGCGTGTAGCCGAATTCTCCTGCCGCTGCGGCCACAGCGGCCTCTTCAACCCGAGAAGCTATGTACGCTATCTCTTGGTCGGTGGTGTCCCGTGTGAGCTCCCGGGTCTCGTTCTTGTTCTTCGCCACCTCCACCAGGTTGTCGAAGAGGTTCAAGACGACGTCTGGCTTGGGCGGAATCCACGTGCGGTCGACGCCGTGCGAGTCACACGCGGGCATCATGGCGCGAAGGTTGTCCCGGGCCGTGCTGTTGCAGAGGGGCACCACTCCCCGGGGACCCCTGAACCATTCCGGGTGGGCCGGGTCGTGCTTAAATAATTCCCGGACCATCCCCTTCAGCTCCAGCGACGTGAAATTGAAGTTGAGCCCGGGGCGCAGCCTCATTATATCGGCCGAGTTGCCGTACTCCCAGGCCGGCCTTTTCCTGTCTTGGAGAGGGGCGATGCGGCGGCGGAGGAAGTCTGTGCCTACTTCTGCGACAGACAACCTTGCTACCCGGAGACGCAGAATCCTGATGAGGGCGATGTCAATCTTGTTGTCGTCCGAATCCAGCTCGCTCCAGTCCCTGCCGCGCACGATAGGTGTTGTGCGCGGCGCGGTGAAAGATTGCGGCTGGTCCTCGACAATCCAACACCAGTCAGCACGCCACTCCTCCCACTTGCCGCGGAGCTCCCCCGGCAAGTAGGACTCCTTCTTGTTCAGACGAAAAACCCAAGATATTCCTCCGGAGAGGGGGGCGCCGGCCTCTGCTCTAGGGGTGAAGAAGTGCCTAAACAACGCTACGTTTGGGTATATCCCAATATAGTTTTCGCACATGTGTGCGAAAACCGCCATCGTGAGGATGGCGTTGGGGGTGAAGTCAAGAAGATGGAGGCCGTAGGTGTGCATTATGTCACAGAAGAATTCAGAAAAAGGAGGGCAAAGACCGCAGTGGAAGAAGGCTGCGAAGAAATAGTACCCGCCGGGGTAGTTGTCCTTGGCGGCGGCCGGATAGGCTCGAGTGCGGGGGTGCGCCTTGGTCTTCTTGGACCAGAACAAGTAATACTTGTTCCAGAGCTCCCGCGCGCTGAGCCTCGGCGGGAAGACGAGGTTCCGCTTCCGATACAAGGTAAGCCTCGCCGCTTGCTCCGATTTCTCCTTCTTGGTCTTCTCCGCCTTCGCCTTCTCGGTCTTCGGGGCCATGGCGGGGGCGGCGGAGGAAGGGGGACGAAGAGCCCGGCGGCGCCGGAGATGCGAAAGACGGCGGAGGAGCTGTGGAGGCGGAGCGCAAAGGGGATCTCTGGAGATGGAAGAGGAGGCAATGAAGGCGTAGGAGGGGAACCGCTCCTGCTTCCTCTGCTTTTATGGGGAAGTGGGGGGCGTTTCGCTCTTTCCATTAAAAGAACGTGGCCACGTCCCATCCCACGACGCCGCAATCGACGCGTGCCGTTACGGGGGGACGCGGCGGATGCGGAAGTGGGTTCGGCGCGCTGTGGGCCGCGTGTGTCCGTGCACTGTTTTGGGCCTGGCCCAACAGCGCTCGGCATCGTGTGTGGCCCAGGCCCGGGGGCTCCTGTCGGTGTACTAAGGTAGGGGTACCTCAGTACCCCAACTTGTGCACGGGCAGTTGCAGCTTCCCGCGGCAGGGTCGACTACGTGCTCGCCGGAGACCTTCCTGCTCCATGTAAAACCATTCAAAAACAAAGTATACAAGACAGAAGATCGAGACCCCAGCAAGTGGAGCTTGCCGGGAAGGCCGTTCCAGGCTCAAAATTACCTCACTCACGCAAGGCCCTGGCAAGAGGAGTTTGCCAGGGGGACTAGAAGATTATATCACAGAAGACACGCCTCGGCGCTATACGCGCCCCGGCAGGGCCCGGGGAGCGACAAGCTTCAGAGCCCGACAAGCTCCCGGGCCCGGCAAGGTCAAGACCCCGGCAAGGTGCTTGCCGGGAGAGTTGTGCTGTGTGCCCGCGCTCCAGCTCATCGAACCACGCGTCGCACTGGGGCCAGTCCAGGGACGCGTGGCGGATGGCTGTGCAGCCTGGGGGACACGGTGGCACCCCACGGTGGTGAAGCCATCGCCGTGGCAAACGGAGACGCAAGGGCGGGCGCTTTTGGGGTCGACGGCGACGGGCATTGAATGCTCTTGTCCCCCACTGTCAAAGTAGGTAGCGACCACTGTTCATACACTGTAGCTCCACTATTCCCGCACTGTTACAACCACCACCTCTTTTACGTTTTTACCCTTTCTCCTACGTTGACACCTGTCGGTGACCCCTTGCACTATAAAAGGAGGCCCATGCACAACGTGGAGGGGGTTCGGAACCTAGATCGCTCATACGCTCGGTGTAGCTAGTTCTTCAAGCTCCCGAGCTCTCCAACTCAATACAAACTAAGCAGGAGTAGGGTTTTACGCGTCCACCGCGGCCCGAACCTGGGTAAATGCCCGCGCGTTCACTACGATCTGCTCTTCGTGCTCCCTCCGCCCTCTTACCGCACAAGCAAGGGGCTCCGGTCCCATAGGTGCTCGTGGCGGACAGTTTCCCCCGACACATATCCTCCAATATTACTCATAGATGCATCGGAATAAGCAAACAACACACGAAAAACAGAATATGTCAAAAATAGAACAGTCTGTAGTAATCTGCTGGGTTCGCCAACTTATGTAACTCCAAAAAATTCAAACTAAATTGGTATATTTGAGAAATTTGTCTACCAATCATCAGCAAAAAGAATCAACTAAAAATCATGCTCCAGTAAAATCCGAAGACTACTTTAGCGAGTGCTAACGATTCTGTTTCTCACAGCAAGATCATACAAACTTCACACAAGTCTTACCAAAGGTTCTACTTGGCACAAACACTAAACAAAACATGAAAACACATCTAATAAGAGTCTAGATACAATATTTATTCCCTAACAGCAACAAAAGCAAAAAACATAAAATTGGGTTGCCTCCCATCAAGCGATATCGTTTTACGCCCCTAGCAAGGCACGATACAAGATAGATCTAGGTATTACCATCTTTGGAAGGCAATCCATAAGTGGCTCTCAGAATAGATTCATATGGTAATTTGATTTTCTTTCTATGAAATTTTTCCATGCATTTTCTTAACAGAAATTGGAATCTAATATTTCCTTCCTTCATATCAATAATTGCCCCAATCGTTCTAAGGCAAGGTCTACCAAGAATAATAGGACATGAAGGATTGCAATCTATATCAAGAACTATGAAATCTACAGGCACATAATTCCTATTGGCAACAATAAGAACATCATTAATTCTTCCCATAGGTTTCTTAATAGTGGAATCCGCAAGATGCAAATTTAAAGAACAATCATCAATCTCATGGAACCCTAGCAAATCACACAAAGTTTTTGGGATAGTGGAAACACTAGCACCCAAATCACACAAAGCATAGCATTCATGATCTTTTATTTTTATTTTTATAGTAGGTTCCCATTCATCATAAAGCTTTCTAGGTATAGAAACTTCCAACTCAAGTTTTTCTTCATAAGATTGCATCAAAGCATCAACTATATGTTTAGTGAAAGTTTTATTTTGACTATAAGCATGCGGAGAATTTAGCACGGATTGCATCAAGGAAATACAATCAATCAAAGAGCAATTATCATAATTTAATCCCTTGAAATCAAAAGTAGTGGGTTCATCACTATGCAAAGTTTTAATCTCTTCAATCGCACTTTTAGCAATTTTAGCATCAAGATCTAAAAACTCCGAATTACTAGGACACCTTAAAGTAGAATCATCTCCAATCCTATTTTCATCAAGATTAATACTAGAAAACAAGGATCTAATAGGAGACACATCAATAACTTTCAGATCTTCATCTTTATTTTCACGATAACCCAAAGAGCATGATTTAATATAATCTTCTCTTTTAGCACGCATTCTAGTGGTTCTTTCTTTGCATTCATCAATGGAAATTCTCATGGCTTTGAGAGACTCATTGATATCATGCTTGGGTGGAATAGATCTAAGTTTCAAAGCATCAACATCAAGAGTAATTCTATCCACACTTCTAGCTAATTCATCAACTTTAAGCAATTTCTCTTCAAGCATAGCATTGAAATTCTTTTGCGAGATCATAAACTCCTTAACACTAGTTTCAAATTCAGAAGGCATCTTTCCATAAGAGTTGTTGTGAGAATTCCCAAAATTATTAGAGGAATTACTAGGAAAAGGCCTAGGATTAAAATTACCTCTATAAGCATTGTTACCAAAATTATTCCTACCAACAAAATTCACATCCAAAGATTCATTGTTATTCTCGATCAAAGTGGACAAAAGCATATCATTAGGATCAGAAGAAGCACTCTTCGCAGCAAATAATTTCATAAGTTCATCCATCTTCCCACTCAAAACACTAATTTCTTCGATAGCATGCACTTTTTTACTAGTAGATCTTTCGGTGTGCCATTGAGAATAATTAACCATAATATTATCTAGGAGTTTGGTAGCTTCTCCTAAGGTAGTTTCCGTGAAAGTGCCTCCGGCGGCCGAATCTAAAAGATTTCTAGAAGCAAAATTCAAGCCAGCATAAAAGTTCTGAATAATCATTCATAGATTCAAACCATATGTAGGGCAATTACGTATCATTAATTTCATTCTCTCCCAAGCTTGTTCAACATGCTCATGATCTAGTTGCTTATAATTCATAATTTCATTTCTAAGAGAGATGATCTTAGCAGGAGGGAAATACTTAGAGATAAAAGCATCTTTGCACTTATTCCACGAATCAATACTATTTCTAGGCAAAGAGGAAAACCAAGTCTTAGCACGATCTCTAAGTGAAAACAGAAATAACTTCAATTTAACAATATCGTTACCCGTATCCCTTTTCTTTTGCATAACACACAAATCAACAAAGTTGTTTAGATGGGTAGCAACATCTTCACTAGGAAGGCCGGAGAATTGATCTTTCATGACAAGATTCAACAAAGCAGCATTGATCTCACAAGATTCAACATCGGTAATAGGAGCAATCGGAGTGCTAATAAATTCATTGTTGTTGGTATTGGAGAAGTCACACAATTTGGTATTGTTCTGATCCATAGTGACAAGCAAGCAATCCAACACACACAAGCAAACAAGAAGCAAGCGAACGAGAAACACACTGCGGAAGGAGGGTGAATAAAACGGCAATGGTGAAGTGGGGGAGAGGAAAACGAGAGGCAAATAAATGTAATGCGAAGGATAAGGGTTTGTGATAGGTACTTGGTATATGACTTTTGCATAAGCCTCCCCGGCAACGGCGCCAGAAATTCTTCTTGCTACCTCTTGAGCTTGCGTTGTATTCCCTCAAAGAGGAAAGGGAGATGCAGCACAGTAGCGTAAGTATTTCCCTCAGTTTTTGAGAACCAATGTATCAAACCAGTAGGAGACCATGCGCTAGTCCCTCGCACCTGCACAAACAAATAAGAACTTCGCAGCCAACGCGATAAGGGGTTGTCAATCCCTTTATGGTCACTTACGATAGTGAGATCTGATAGAGATGTTAAGATAATATTTTCGGTATTTTTTAGTTTAATAAAACAGCAAATAAACAACGGCAAAAGAAATTGGCTAGTTGACGGGAAAGTAATATGATAAAGATAGACCCGGGGGCACATTTTTATCTAGTGGCTTCTCTCATGATAGCGATATTCTACGGCGGGTAAACAAATTACTGTCGAGCAATTGATAGAAAAGTGAATAATTATGAGACTATCTAGGCATGATCATTGTATATAGGCATCACATCCGAGACAAGTAGACCGACTCCTGCCTACATCTACTACTATTACTCCACACATCGACCGCTATCCAGCATGCATCTAGTGTATTGAGTTCATACGAATAGAGTAACGCCTTAAGCAAGATGACATGATGTAGAGGGATAAACTCAAGCAATATGATGAAAACCCCATCTTTTTATCCTTGATGGCAACAATACAATACGTGCCTTGCTGCCCCTATTGTCACTGGGAAAGGACACCGCAAGATTGAACCCAAAACCAAGCACTTCTCCCATTGCAAGAACTATAGATCTAGTAGGCCAAACCAAACCAATAATTCAAAGAGACTTGCAAGGATATTATGAGCACACATAAAAAGTTTGGAGACGAACCAAATATCTTTCATAGATAACCTTGATCATAAACTCACAATTCATCGGATCTCGACAAACACACCACAAAAAGAGATTACATCGAATAGATCTCCTCGAAGACCAAGGAGAACTTTGTATTGAGATCCAAAGAGAGAGAAGAAGCCATCTAGATACTAGCTATGGACCCGAAGGTCTGAGGTAAACTACTCACAACTCATGGTGAGAGCGATGATGATGATGATGAAGGCCTCCATGATGGATCCCCCTCCCGGAACTGGCTCCATGATGGGATCTCCTCGGGAACAGCAGCTACGGCGGTGGAATTAGGGTTTTCTCTCTGTGTACGGTGTTTCTGGGGTACGTAGGTATATATAGGAGGAAGAGGGGCACCAGGGGGGGCGAGCCCTGGGAAGGGGGGCACGCCCCCCACCCTCGAGGGTGGCCCTTCTGCCTCCTGGCTTGGCCCCGAAGTCTATCATGCGTGATTTCCTCCAAAAAACTCTCCTGCAAAGGTTTCATTCCGTTTGGACTCCATTTGATATTCCTTATCTGCAAAACCCTGAAATAGGCAAAAAAACAACAATCTGGACTGGGCCTTTGGGTTAGTAGGTTAGTCCCAAAAATGATGTAAAAGTGAATGATAAAGCCCATTAAACATCTAAGACTTTATAAATAATAGCATGGAACAACAAAAAGTTATAGATACGTTGGAGACGTATCAATGTGATGCATATACTTACCTTGTGGTCTTGGGCTGGCTTTGGAGAGGGTGAACTTGAGAAAACAGGGTTAGATAACACATTATCACCTACTAAGCAAAGCACAATGAGTAACCACAAAAATACCAAGATTGGGATGACATGAAGAGAGTGAGTACTTTAGTACTCTATATCAATATAGACATGTCCCCAAAGATCTTATTCCCTTAAGTGTCTTTGTCCCCCTGAATCTTATATTAGATAATGGGAGAAGATAGGGTAAAAGAAAATCAGAGCAAACTAGCACAATTGAAAAGCAGAGTAAAATAGTCAAAGTACATACTAACATGTATTTCCCCTCTTGAAGACATGTGACTTCTCTCCTCTTTGGATAATAAGCATCTGGGGATAAGCTTGGATGTGCTTTCTCTCTCCCCTCTGTGTGATAAGCTTTGATGTGCTCTCTCTCTCTCCCTTTGACATTAATTTCCAATAAGGGATCTTCTGGAACACGAGTCATATTGGTTTGGTCCTTAGGTCACATTACAAAGCAACATGTAGATTAAGATGCTAGTAAATGATAAAAATCATTGAGTGGAGCTGGAATAGATATGTAGGATGCAAATGGAAAAATCTTTGCTCAGTGTTGAAATCGGGGCGACCGATTCATTTACATCGGTGACACCGAGATGGCAGTGTCAAGGATGACGCATAACGCTCAGACCTGGTTTGTCCTTATCGGTTGGACCGATGAACAATCTACAATACAACATTGCAGTTCGGTCTAGCCGAGAGGCAGAAATCAGTGGGCCCGAGTTCACTACAAAGAAAAGATTTTGTCATCTCAGCTCACTTAGGAAAATAAGATCTCACAAAGATTGGCAGGGAATTAACTGAAGAATTTGCAATGAATTTGATGTAGAGAAAAGAAAAGAGATCTAGATGTAGTTTTTTTAAGGGGAACAAGGAAGAAAAAAAATGCAAGAACATACAAAAACACTAGAGAACTTCATCTAGAAATGGAGGGCGACAGATTCACCTATGTTAGAGTATATTGACTTAGGATTCAAGTGAGAAAACTTGATAATAGGTCATACTCATCGTTTAAGCTCAAAACGGGGTTGCCATTTTTCGTTTAAGCATTTTCATGTATTCACATCTTGTTGAGCTGCTTTGACCTCATGTCTTGGGGTAAAGCTTCTCTAAGATGGAATAACCTACCTTGGGTGGTGATGTTGATCTTGATGACCTATTTGAACTTGTGTTGGATGCTCAAGGTTGATGTAGCTCATCAAGAGTTGGGGGCACCACTTGTAATTTGAGTTCATCTACCTACATGGGTTAGATTCGCAAGGAAAAGCACTTGTGTATCCACAATAACAATAATGAGAATTTGACACAAAATGAAATTTGATATATAAAAATTGTCAAATGATATGTGCTACCTCTTGAGCTTGTGTTGTATTCCCTCGAAGAGGAAAGGGAGATGCAGCACAGTAGCATAAGTATTTCCCTCAGTTTTTGAGAACCAAAGTATCAATCCAGTAGGAGACCACGTGCCAGTCCCTCGCACCTGCACAAACAAATAAGAACTTCGCAGCCAACGCGATAAGGGGTTGTCAATCCCTTTACGGTCACTTACGATAGTGAGATCTGATAGAGATGATAAGATAATGTTTTTGGTATTTTTTAGTTTAATAAAACAGCAAATAAACAATAGCAAAAGAAATTGGCTAGTTGACGGGAAAGTAACATGATAAAGATAGACCCGGGGGCCATAGTTTTCTCTAGTGGCTTCTCTCATGATAGCGATATTCTACGGCGGGTAAACAAATTACTGTCAAGCAACTGATAGAAAAGCGAATAATTATGAGACAATTTAGGCATGATCATTGTATATAGGCATCATGTCCGAGACAAGTAGACCGACTCCTGCCTGCATCTACTACTATTACTCCACACATCGGCCGCTATCCAACATGCATCTAGTGTATTGAGTTCATACGAACAGAGTAACGCCTTAAGCAAGATGACATGATGTAGAGGGGTAAACTCAAGAAATATGATGAAAACCCCATATTTTTATCCTCGATGGCAACAATACAATACGTGCCTTGCTACCCCTACTCTCACTGGGAAAGGACACTGCAAGATTGAACCCAAAGCCAAGCACTTCTCCCATTGCAAGAACTATAGATCTAGTAGGCCAAACCAAACCAATAATTCGACGAGACTTGCAAGGATATTATGAGCAGACATAAAAAGTTCAGAGAAGAACCAAATATCTTTCATAGATAACCTCTATCATAAACTCACAACTCATCGGATCTCGACAAACACACCGCAAAAAGAGATTACATAGAATAGATCTCCTCGAAGACCGAGGAGAACTTTGTGTGGAGATCCAGAGAGAGAGAAGAAGCCATCTAGATACTAGGTATGGACCCGAAGGTCTGAGGTAAACTACTCACAACTCATGGTGAGGGCGATGATGATGATGAAGGCCTCCGTGATGGATCCCCCTCCCGGAACAGGCTCCAAGATGGGATCTCCACGGGAACAGCAGCTACGGCGGTGGAATTGGGTTTTTGTCTCTGCGTACGGAGTTTCTGGGGTACGTAGGTATATATAGGAGGAAGGGGGCACCGGGGACAGTGGGGCCAGCCCTCGAGGCAGGGGGGGCGCCCCCCACCCTCGAGGGTGGCCCTTCCGTCTCCTGGATTGGCCCCGAAGTCTATCCTGCGTGATTTCCTCCAAAAATATCTCCTGCGAAGGTTTCATTCCGTTTGGACTCCGTTTGATATTCCTTTTATGCAAAACCCTACATAGGCAAAAAAACAGCAATCTGGACTGGGCCTTTGGGTTAGTAGGTTAGTCCCAAAAATGATATAAAAGTGAATGATAAAGCCCATTAAACATCTAAGACTTTATAAATAATAGCATGGAACAATCAAAAACTATAGATACGTTGGAGACGTATCAAGCATCCCCAAGCTTAATTCCTGCTCGTCCTCGAGTAGGTAAATGATAAAGAAAGAATTTTTGATGTGGAATGCTAACCAATATATTTTTTCAATGTAATTCTCTAAATTGTGGCATGAATGTTCAGATCTGAAGGATTCAAGATAAAATTCTATATTGGCATAAGAAATAATAATACTTCAAGCAATAATAACAAAGTAATCACGTCTTCTCAAGATAATATGGCTAAAGAAAGTTATCCCTACAAAATCATATAGTGTTGGCTATGCTCCCTTGCTATCACACAAAATATTCATATCATGCACAACCCCGATTTCAGCCAAGCATTTGTTTTCATGCTCTATCTTTTCAAACCTTTCAACTTTCACGCAATACATGAGCGCGAGCCATGGACATAGCACTATGGGTGGAATAGAGGTGGTTGTGGAGAAGACAAAAAGAGGGAGATAGTCTCACATCGACTAGGCGTATCAACGGGCTATGGAGATGCCCATCAATAGATATCAATGTGAGTGAGTAGGGATTGCCATGCAACGAATGCACTAGAGCTAATTATGAATGAAAGCTCAACAAAAGAAACTAGTGGGTGTGCATCCAACTTGCTTGCTCACGAAGACCTAGGGCATTTGAGGAAGCCCATCGTTGGAATATACAAGCCAAGTTCTATAACGAAAATTCCCACTAGTATATGAAAGTGACTAAGCATGAGACTCTCTACAATGAAGAACATGGTGCTACTTTGAAGCACAAGTGTGGAAAAAGATAGTAGCAATTGTCCCTTTTTTCTTTTCTTTCTTTTTTTCCCTTTTTTGGGCCTTTCTTTTTTCTTTGGCATTTTTTGCAGAGGGGCTTTATAGATTCAGCCTTTCCTCCCATGGGACAATGCTCTATAAATGATGATCATCACACTTTCATTACAACACAAGATTACAACTCAATACTACAATAACAAAGTATGACTCTATATGAATGCCTCCGGTGGTGTACCGGTATGTGCAATGAAACAAGAGTGACATGTATAAAAATTATGCACGGTGGCCTTGCCACAAATACGATGTCAACTACATGATCATGCAATGGCAATATGACAATATGATGTGTGTCATATGAACGAAACGGTGGAAAGTTTCATGGCAATATATCTCGGAATGGCTATGGAAATGCCATGATAGGTAGGTATGGTGGCTGTTTTGAGGAACAATATGGTGGCTGTTTTGTGGAAGGATATATAGTGGGCTTATGGCACCGGCGAAAGTTGCGCGGTACAAGAGAGGCTAGCAATGGTGGAAGGGTGCGTGTGCGTATAATCCATGGACTCAACATTAGTCATAAGAACTCATTTACTTATTGAAAAAATCTACGAGTCATCAAAACAAAGCAATCAACGCATGCCCCTAGGGGGGAGGTTGGTAGGAGTTAACCATCGCGCGCCCCCGACCTCCACACAAAGGTTGACACTCTACAAATACCTCATGATTTAACTTAGTCACACAATGGTTCACCATACGTGCATGCTACGGGAATCACCAACCTTAACACAAATATTTCCCAATTTCATAATTACTCCACTAGCTTGACTCTAATATCACTATCCTCATGTCTCAAAACATTTATCAAGCATCCAACATCTCCTTCTACTCAATGCACTTGATGTGAATTTTTTTACTACATTGACATTGGATGTTTATCATGTGAAGACTAGTTCCTTTAGCATAAACACTTTACCATGCTGTTTTAATAGACTCTCAATTAGATCTAAGTGAAGCATGAGATTTCAATAATTTCTACAAAATATTACCTCCATCATGCTCTAAAAGACATAAGTGAAGCACTAGAGCAAAAACTATTCAACTCAAAAGATATAAGTGAAGCATATAGAGTGTTCTAACAATTTCTAGGGCATATTTAACTCTTTCAAATAGGTGTGTCCAGCAAGGATGATTGTGGCAAACTAACAAGCAAAGACTCAAATTATACAAGACGCTCCAAGCAAAACACATAGCATGTTGCGAATAAAAATATAGCTCCAAGTATAGTTACCGATGGATGAAGACGAAACAGGGGATGCCTTCCCGGGGCATCCCCAAGCTTAGGCTTTTGATTATCTTGAATTTACTTGGGTTGCCATGGGCATCCCCAAGCTTAGGCCTTTGCTACTCCTTGTTCCATAGTCCATCAAAGCAATACTCAAAACTTGAAAACTTCACAACACAAAACTTAGACAAAAATTCTCGTGAGCTCCGTTAGTAAGAGAAAGCAAATCACCACTGAAAGGTAAAGCAAGGAATTCATTCATTATTTATATTGGTGTTAAACCTACTGTACTCCAAGTTCTCTATGGTTCATATCCTCCAATATTACTCATAGATGCATCGGAATAAGCAAACAACACACGAAAAACAGAATCTGTCAAAAACAGAACAGTCTGTAGTAATCTGCTGGGTTCGCCTACTTCTGGAACTCCAAAAAATTTAAACTAAATTGGTAAATTTGTGTAATTTGCCTACCAATCAGAAGCAAAAAGAATCAACTAAAAATCACGCTCCAGTAAAATCTGAAGACTACTTTAGCAAGCGCTGACGATTCTGTTTTTCACAGCAAGATCATATAAACTTCACACAAGTCTTACCAAAGGTTCTACTTGGCACAGATACGTTGGAGAAAATAGTCTTGATAACCCACAAGTGTAGGGGATCGCAACAGTTTTCAAGGGTAAAGTATTAAACCCAAATTTGTTGATTCGACACAAGGGGAGCCAAAGAATACTCTTAGGTATTAGCAACTGAGTTGTCAATTCAGCCACTCCTGGAAACTTAGTATCTCCAGCAAGATAGTTTAGTAGCACAGTAATGTGATAGTGGTGGTAGCAACAATAAAATTAAAGATAGTGTTTTTGTAGTTTTTGTGATAATAGCAATGGAAAAGTAAATAAGTGGTAAGCAATATAGGTAAAGCTCGTAGGCATTGGATCGGTGATGGGAAATTACGTTGGATGCAATTCATCATGTAGAAGTTATAACCTAGGGTGACACAGAACTAGCTCCAGTTCATCAATGCATTGTAGGCATGTATTCCGAATATAGTCATACGTGCTTATGGAAAAGAACTTGCATGACATCTTTTGTCCTACGCTCCCGTGGTAGCGGGGTCCTATTGGAAACTAAGGGATATTAAGGCCTCATTTTAATAGAGTATCGGACCAAAGCATTAACACATAGTGAATACATGAACTCCTCAAACTATGGTCATCATCGGGAGTGGTCCCGATTATTGTCACTTCGGGGTTGCTGGATCATAACACATAGTAGGTGACTATAGACTTGCAAGATAGGATCAAGAACACACACATATTCATGAAAACATAATAGGTTCAGATCTGAAATCATGGCAATCGGGCCCTAGTGACAAGCATTAAGCATAGCAAAGTCATCGCAACATCAATCTCAGTACATAGTGGATACTATGGATCAAAACCTAACAAAACTAACTCGATTACATGATAGATCCCATCCAACCCATCACCGTCCGGCAAGCCTACGATGGAATTACTCACACACGGCGGTGAGCATCATGGAATTGGTGATGGAGGAAGGTTGATGATGACGATGGCGATGATCTCCACTCTTCGAAGCCCCGAACAGACTCCAGATCAGCCCTCCCGTGAGAGATTAGGGCTTGGCGGCGGCTCTGTCTCGTAAAACGTGATAATTCTTTCTCCTTGATTGTTTCCTCCGCGAAACGGAATATATAGGACCTAGGCATACATCGGTGGGGCATCGGGCTGCCCTCGAGGCAGGGGGCGCGCCCTGGGAAGGGGGGCGCGCCCCCCATCCTCGAGGACGGCCCGTGGGCCCCCAGGTGTGGATCTTCTTGCCAGTATTTTTTATATTTTCTGAAATAAATCTCCGTTGATTTTCAGGAGATTCCGAGAAATTTTTATTTCTGCACAAAAACAACACCATCGCAGTTTTGATGAAAACAACGTCAGTCTGGGTTAGTTCCATTCAAATCATGCAAGTTAGAGTCCAAAACAAGGGCAAAAGTGTTTGGAAAAGTAGATACGTTGGAGACGTATCAACTCCCCGAAGCTTAAACCTTTGCTTGTCCTCAAGCAATTCAGTTGATAAACTGAAAGTGATAAAGAGAAACTTTGACAAACTCTGTTTGCTCTTGTTGTTGTAAATATGTAAGCTAGCATTCAGGTTTTCAACAAGATCATGAACTAACCACATTCACAATAACTTTCAGGTCTCAAGACTACTCATATAAATGGCATAATCAACTAGCGAGCAATAATAATAAACCTCGGATGACAATACTTCTCAAAACAATCAAGATATGATATAAAAGGATGGTATCTCGCTAGCCCTTTCTGAGACCGCAAAACATAAATGTAGAGCACCTTTAAAGATCAAGGATTGACTAGACATTGTCTTTCATGGTAAAAGAGATCCAGCCATGATCATACTCAATGCAAATTAATAGTAATACATGCAACGACATAGGTGCTCTCCTACTGTTGCTCTTTGATAAGAGGATGATGACTCTGCATAAAAGTAAATAGATAGGCCCTTCGCAGAGGGAAGTAGGGATTTGTAGAGGTGCCAGAGCTCGATTTTTAAATAGAGATTGAATAACATTTTGAGTGGTATACTTTCATTGTCAACATAACAACCAAGAATCTTGATATCTTCCATGCTACGCACATTATAGGCGGTTCCCAAACAGAATGGTAAAAGTTTATACTCCCCCAACCACCAACAAGCACACTCCACGGCCATCCGAATCCACGGGGTACCGTCCAAACAAGCAACAACCCTGGGGAAGTTTTGTTTAATTATTATGATTTTAAGCATGGGACTGGGCATCCCGGTTACCAACCATTTTCTCGTGAATGATGAGCGGAGTCCACTCATAGTGAGAATTACCCACCTAGCATGGAAGATATAGACAACCCTAGTTGATACATGAGTTGTTTGAGCATACAAAACAGAATTTATTTGAAGGTTTAGAGTTTGGCACATACAAATTTACTTGGAACGGCAGGTAAATACCGCACATAGGAAGGTATAGTGGACTCATGTGGAATAACTTTGGGGTTTATGGAAGTGGATGCACAAGCAGTATTCCCGCTTAGTACAGGTGAAGTCTAGAAAGAGACTGGGAAGCGACCAGCTAGAGAGCAACAACGGTCATGAACATGCATTAAAATTAATTAACAATGAATGTAAGAATGAGTAGGATATAAATCACCATGAACATAAATATCGTGAAGGCTATGTTGATTTGTTTCAACTACATGCGTGAACATGTGCCAAGTCAAGTCACTTAAATCGTTCAGAGGAGGATACCACCCATCATACCACATCACAACCATTTTAATATCATATTGGCATGCAAGATAGACCATTATAAACTCTCAGCTAATTAAGCATGGCATAAGCAGCTATGATCTCTAATTGTCATTGCAAACATGTTTCATTCATAACAAGATGAATCAAGAACGACGAGCTATCATATTTACAAAAACAAGAGAGGTCGAGTTCATACCAGCATTTCTCATCTTAATTAGTTCATCATATATCATCCTTATTGCCTTTCACTCGCATGACCGAACGGTGGGGAAAATAATAATAGTGCACGTGCATTGGACTAAGCTGGAATCTGCAGACATTTAATACAAGAGAGAAGACAAGGTAATATGGTTCAAGGTTAAATCAACAACAAAGCATATGAGAGCCAACAAGCATTCTAATCATGGTCTTCTACTCTTAACCCCTAAAGAAAAGAAAAGAAACTATTCACACGGGAAAGCTCCCAACAAGCAAAAGAAGAACGGGAAATCTTTTTGGGTTTTGATTTTAATTACTACTACGAGCAAAGAAAGTAAACTAGCTGGAAGCTAAAACTAGTATTTTTTTTGTTTTTCTGGGTTTTTCTAGCACACAAGAAAAAGACTACGAAAAAGAAATTTAAACTAAGCATGGATGGTACAGTGAAAGAGTGTGAGCACCGACAACTAGAATAAGTGTGTGAACATGAAAGTAAGTCGGGGAGAAACACCTACTCCCCCAAGATTAGGCTTTTGGCCTAAGTTGGTCTATGGCCAGTACTGGCCTGACGGATATCCAAAGTTGTAGTTGGGGTCGTACTGAGATGTAGCAGTTGCTGCCCGCTGAGCTGCAACTCGAAGGCGGTTTGCCTCTGTCATGTTATAATAGGCATTTGCCTCCTCCCTAGTTATAGTGTATCTCCCTTTTCCCGAAAGTTAAACAAAGTAGGGGCAGGAAGAACAATAGGGATGGCATGCTGCCGGTTAAAGATTAGTTGATATTTGAGAGTTCAATTATCCCACTCTATAAACCGGTGACTAGCCATAGCATTACAGTCTAAATAAACAGTAGGTAAGGGGTCATCATAAGGGTGCACAGACACACCAAGATAGCGGGCTATGCGCTATGCGAGTAGCATAGATCCCACCGAATAAATCTCTATTAGAACCATTATGGTGTAGCCTACGTGCAACAATAGCTCCCAGATTATATTGCCTATCACCTAGTACAACACTCCTGAGAATGCTAAGATCAGGGACACACATGTGACAAGCCTCATCTTTACCATTTATGCATCTACCGATAAAGAGAGCAAAGTAATGAATAGCAGGAAAATGTATGCTCCCCGTGGTAGCTTGTGTAATGTCCCTGGATTCCCCCACTGTAGTACTAGCTAGGAATTCTCTATCTTCAGATTTACGAGGATCACTCATACTACCCCACGGTGGGAGCTTGTAGGCTTCATTAAAATCCTCTAAGTCCATGGTATATGATTTATCATATAGATCAAACAAGACAGTGTGAGAATTACATGAAGATGAAAATTTAAACCTTCTCACAAAACTATCAGTTAAGCCACAGTACTGTAGGCACTTATATTGCATGAAGTCCTCGAGGTCAGCGTTACGCACATATGCGTAGAATTCATCTTTGATGCCCGCTTGACTCATAAATTCATCCGACGGCCATTCACAAGGCCATACATCAGCATCCCTCGGTGGTTCATCATCCGGCTCATGGAACGCGAGCCTTGGTCCTTGCTTCCTTGAAGGACCACCTTGGAAGTTTTTCCTAGACATTTTTCTGAAATTTTCTGAAATATTTAGTAACTCACAATAAAAGTTAACCAAACTCAACAAGAATGATAGCAACAACTCCTATAAGTGCCTAGAAGCTATATCATGTATCAGAACTACTTGGGACTAAGAAAAATTGACATGCAAGCTCAAGAACAAGGTCACCACAGCAACACAAATTTGCAACAAATAAAGCACTAGAACAAAAACTAATTGGACCAATGGAGGAGTCACATACCAAGGAACAATCTCCCCCAAACAGTTTGGTGAATGGTGCTTTGAGCAAGGAGATCGAAAATGGCAGCAAAATGAGCTAGAACTCGGGTTTGAGCTGGCTGGGGAATTTTTTTGGGCGAAAGAAGAAGGGAATGGGTGAAAGGATAAGTAGAGGGGGGCCACGTGGGGCCCTCGAGGCAGGGGGCGTGCCCTGTGAAGGGGGGCGCGCCCTGTGCCCTCGAGGCCAGGTGCTGGCTCCCCTCGCTGTGTGTTCAGTGCCATATTTTCTTAAATATTCCAAAAAAATCATATTTCATTTTCATGGCATTTGAAGAACTTTTATTTTCGGGGTATTTTTTTTATTGCACGGATAAGTCTGGAAATAGACAGATAATTTTCTTTTTCTTTTATTTAGCCTAATTAACAGAAAGTAAAAGGAATGTGCAGAAGGTTTGTGCCATCTAGATTCACCTATCCCATGTTCATCAAAAGGAATACATTAACAAGGTTGATCAGGTCTTGTTAATAAACTCTTTTCGAGTAACATGAAGCCGGAGAATTTTCGAATAATACTATGTTACCTCAATGGGGATAAGTATGTCCCCAACAATAAGTATGTCATATGCCTTCTAGATAGTAGGAATAGGAAACTCAAAACCTCCAATAGTGATAGTTGAAGTTTTTCCAATATAATTGATACTGAAGACCTGAGGTTGTTTCCTCGAAAAGTGTACCGTATGCTCATTACCATTGACATGAAAAGTGACATTGCCTTTGTTGCAATCAATAACAGCCCCTGCAGTATTCAAAAAAGGTCTTCCAAGAATAATAGACATACTATCGTCCTCGGGAATATCAAGTATAACAAAATCTGTTAGAATAGTAACATTTGCGACTACAACAGGCACATCCTCACAAATACCGACAGGTATAGCAGTTGATTTATCAGCCATTTGCAAAGATATTTCAGTAGGTGTCAACTTACTCAAGTCAAGTCTACGATATAAAGAGAGAGGCATAACACTAACACCAGCTCCAAGATCACACAAAGCAGTCTTAACATAATTTCTCTTAATGGAGCAAGGTATAGTAGGTACTCCTCGATCTCCTAATTTCTTAGGCATTCCACCCTCAAAAGTGTAATTGGCAAGCATGGTGGAGATTTCTACATCAGGTATCTTTCTTTTGTTGGTAATAATATATTTCATGTACTTGGCATAAGGATTTGTTTTAAGCACCTCAGTCAAACGCATACACAAAAAGATGGGTCTAATCATTTCAGCAAAGCGCTCAAAGTCCTCATCATCCTTTTTCTTGGATGGTTTTGGAGGAAAAGGCATGGGTTTCTGAACCCATGGTTCTGTTTCTCTACCGTTCTTCCTATAGCAACAACGTCTCTCTTATCATAACGTTGATTCTTTGATTGTGGGTTATCAAGATCAACAGTAGCTTCAATCTCCACATCATTATCATTGCTAGGTTGAGCATCATCATGAACATCATTATTAATATTATCACTAGGTTCATGCTCATTACCAGATTGTGTCTTAGCATCAGAAACAGATATATCATTGGGATTCTCGGGGTGGTGAGCTACAGGTTTACTAGAAACATGCAAATTTCTATCATTTTTCTTTTTCTTTTTCTTAGAAGAACTAGGTGCATCTAAATTAGCTCTCTGAGAATCTTGCTCAATTCTCTTAGGGTGGCCTTTGGGATACAGAGGTTCCTGAGTCATTTTACCACCTCTAGTTGCAACTCTAACAACATAGTCATTATTCTTACTATTTAATTCATTGAGCAACTCATTCTGAGCCTTAAGTACTTGTTCTACTTGAGTGGTAACCATAGAAGCATGTATACTAATAAGTTTCGGTTCATCTTTAGCACTAGACAGATAATCACTCAAGCGTTCAATCATATGAGCATTGTGTTGCAATTGTCTACCAACATAAGCATTGAAGTTTTCTTGTTTCACAATAAAATTGGCAAACTCATCTAAGCATTGGCTAGCAGACTTATAACGAGGAATATCACCTTCATCAAATCTATAAACAGAATTTACCTTTACTACCTGTGTCGGGTTATCAAGACCATGTATTTCTTCAATAGGCAGTAAATTCTTAACATCTTCAACTTTAATACCTTTTTCTTTCATCGATTTCTTTGCCTCTTGCATGTCTTCAGGATTGAGAAATTGAACACCTCTTTTCTTCGGAGTTGGCTTAGGGGCTGGTTCAGGAAGTGTCCAATTATTTTCATTGGCCAGCATATTATTCAATAGTAATTCACCTTGTTCAACTGTTCTTTCCCTGAAAACACAACCAGCACAACTATCCAGGTGGTCTCTGGAAGCATCAGTTAGTCCATTATAAAAGAGATCAATTATATCATGCATCTCAAGAGGATGATCAGGCAAAGCATTAAGTAACTGGAAAAGCCTCCCCCAAGCTTGTGGGAGACTCTCTTCTTCAGTTTGAGCAAAGTTATATATTTCCCATAAGGCAGCTCGTTTCTTATGAGCGGGAAAATATTTAGGAGAAAAGTAATACATCATATCCTGGGGACTACGCACACAACAAGGATCAAGAGAATTAAACCAAGTCTTAGCATCACCCTTTAACGAGAAAGGAAACAGCTTAAGGATATAGTCGTAACGAATCTTTTCATCATTTGTAAACAGGGTGGCTATATCATTCAACTTGGTAAGGTGTGCCACAACAGTTTCAGACTCATAGCCATGGAAAGGATCAGATTCAACCAAAGTAATTAACTCAGGATCAACAGAGAATTCATAATCCTTATCAACGACACAGATAGGTGAAGTAGCAAAAGCAGGGTCATGTTTCATTCTAGCATTCAAGGAAGTTTCTTTCAACTTAGCTAATAACTTCTTAAGATCATATCTATCATTGCAAACAAGAAAGTCTCTAGCAGTTTCTTCATCCATAACATAACCCTCAGGCACAACAGGCAATTCATATCTATTGGGAGTAGTTTCATCATCACTTTCATAAATATCATCAGTTTCAACATTTGCACTCTCCCTAACCTTAGCAATTTGTTCTTCTAGAAATTCACCTAGTGGCACAGTATCGGGCATAGAGATAGTTTCATCATACATAGCAGAAGTAGCATCATCAAGAACATACGACACATCAGATTCAATAGCTGGAGTAGGTGTCGCAAGTTTACTCATAACAGAAGGAGAATCTAGTGCAGAGCTAGATGGCAGTTCCTTACCTCCCCTCGTAGTTGAGGGTGAGAACTTGGTTTTTGAGTCCTTCAAATTCTTCGTAGTGATACACAGATATAAATCCCAAGTGACTTAATGCCCAGGATGGGATTATACCTCCTACGTGTCGAGGCACGACTTAAAGGTATAAGCCCATTCTAGAATGATCTAAAGTTTGGTATCTTTGCACGACTCATGTAAAAATAGGGATGAAATTGCAAAAGGATAGTTGGCTTACACTCGCCACGTCACACAAGTACATTACATAAGTAAATCATCATCCAAATAACATCACAACCCGACTACGGGTGAAGATCCAAATGAAAGATACCAAAAAAACATAAAGCCACAAGGTCCGAATCGCCCCTAGTAGAAACCACTACTGATCATCGGGATAGTGCACATAGTATCGACTACGTTCTTCATCGAACTCCCAGTACAGTTCCGTGCCGCCACCTGAGTAGTTCACCATGGTACCTGCATCTGGTGTGGTGTAGAAACTGTGAGCCACGAAGGACTCAGCAATCCCGTTCCCGGGTAGCAAAACTATCTAAGCCTTGGGTGTGGAACAAGGCTGAAGAAATAAAAGGTTGCAGCTGCACTAGCACTAGCTTACGTGTTTAGAGCGAGAAGAGAAGTGCCACGAGCGTCAAAGTGATCACGAAGTGATCCTATCTAAGCACATCAATCATAACCCCACCGTGTTCACTTCCCGAACCCCTTTCGGAAAATGACCGTCACGGTTACTCATGCTGGTAGTGTGTTCAGAACATGGTGTCAAGTTTTCTACAACCGGATATTAACAAATTACAATCTGCCACATAACCACGGGCACGGCTTTCGAAAGTTCAAAACCCTGCAGGGGTGTCCCAACTTAGCCCATTACAAGCTCACGATCCGCGGAGTCGCAACTCCAAGGTGGGAAGGCCCGAGAATTCTCGGAATCCCGTGCTCAAGATATTCCGACATAGGTAAAACTAATCCAGCAAGACCTCCCGGCGTGCCGACACCCTGACAGTAGCCGTGGGTATCTAGTCTCAGGCCACGACCGGATGAGCACAGCGTACGAAGACCAAAACCCAAGTTGCCAAGGGGGGTACCGCACACGACTCTAGTTTGAACCAACACTCAAATCGAGCACTGGCTCAGGGGGGTCGATTAATTAATCCTCGGGTTAATTACTCCCTCGGCAAGTTTTAGTTGTTAGGCAAATGGAGTACAAATGTCGGGCCTCGCTGGAAGAGTTTTAGCGCTAAGCGGGTTATCGAGGGGGTCCCATAACCCCAACCGTGTTAGGAACGCATAATCAAGGAACATAACACCAGTTTATACGGTTCCTAGGGCGGCATGAGTGGAACAAATCACCAAGCAAGCGGCTTAGCCTTCCACCCATTGCCGATATATAGATGATTTAGTTTAAGAGTTTATATAGTGTGATATCCCAACAATATTTTCAACATGAAGCAAGAATCTTCAAATCTTCTCCTGCAACTAGCAATGCTATATGAGGGGCTGAGCGAAGCTTACGTAGCCAAACAATGGTTTTCTAGGTTGGGTGGTTAGACAGATTCATGGTTACAATAGGAGGTTGACAAACAAACATGGGTATCGAGGCAATAAGCTAAAGAGCGAGACATCTAGCAATAGGCAAAGATAGTAATGATATCTGGGTCAGGTCATCTTGCCTGTCGAGTCATCGATGGGATCGTAAGACGGCTCCTCATACTCAACCTCGGTAGTAACCTCGTTCTCGTTCTCGGTCTCGGCTTCCGGCTCTACTCAACACAAGAACACACGAGGCACGGAATCAAACAAGGTGCAATGCACAAGCAACATGATGCAAGTATGATGCACTCATGATGCATGACAAGTCTATATATGATGCAATACATGGCAAGGTAGGAAGCACAGAGAAACAACACAAGAACAACAAGTTTAAATGAGGCCGGAATCCACATATAGCGAATCCGGTAAGTCGTCATATGCATAAGTTGAAAAATGGTCCAGATCTGAACAAACCTTAAGTTAAAGTTGTTAAACATCAAGTTAACATGCACCATGATGATCTACACAAAATTCTAGTCAAGTTTCATATAAAGTTTGTTTAATTCGGAGCTACGGTCTAGAAGATATGAGCAAAACAAGTTAAACATGGCAACGGTGCAAGATGCACCGAAACATCAAGCAAGCATACTCCAACCATGTAAACAAGATGATATTATGAATCTACATGCAAAACCACACAAGTTTCATATAGGGCACACTCAAAACGGAGCAATGGTTCAACATATAAACCCGAAACAAGAAACAATGCAAACCTGAAATAACAGCCACATAGCAACTTTGGAGCAAGAAATATATACTCTACAGCACCCAAACATGATGACAATAAGTATGGACATGAAGTAGACATTACCTACAGCAAACAACTCCATTGGAGCAACTCCATAGGAGGCATGGATCAATACCAACAAGCTACAACATTTTGATCATGATGTTAAAAACCTGACAGTTATATTTTATAGCAACTTGGGAGCAAGAATTAAATAAGCTACAGCAAGCCATATGAGCAAGTGAGGACATGGATGAATAGACAATAACATGTACAACAAGGAATGATCAATGGCCACCCCAAAACTAACATGGATTTGCCTAGAGCATCAAGCGAACATAGCATCAGGATAAGACAGATTCCAGACTTAGTGAAATTTCACTAAGTGTTAAAACAGTTAATTTGGCATGGCATGTTTACAAGCATGTTTAAGTCACCTCAAGGCATATCATGGCAAATGGTTGCACCACAGCAAAGACCACACGATGGAGATTCTAAAACATATTAACATGTGACATGGGGACAAACACATCAATAGCAACAAGCTCTTCAAATCAGCATCTCATAACATGTTACAAAACTTAACAGCCACATGCACTTTTGCAACCAAGATAAACATGGCAATATGAACCCTAACATGTATGCTACAGCAACAAACATGTAGAGCATCTCACAAGGAACATTTTTACATATCATTTGCTTCATTTGGATAAACATGCACCAAGTTATCACATCTCAAACATGGCATGAAAATAACAAGTAGCAGCAGTTTATATCAAGTAGCACTCTTGTCACGAAGATTAAGACATCTAGATGATCTGAAACAAGCATGGCACAATGGAACAAATTGTAGAGCACATCACCACGATCATTTTGATATATCATATGCACAAAACGGATCTACGAGCACAAAGTTACAGGCATGCAAAGGAGGCAACAAAACATTACGGATCTGGGACTTAGTGGAAAATCACCTCCGCGGAAAGTCAACACGGGATGGGATGAACCCGGGACGGAGGGATCCGGGCGTTTGGACCGGGGACTGATGGATCTCGTCTCGATCCGGAGGTTCGCCGGAGAAGTTGCCGGAGTTGGGGAAGAAGAAGACCGGAGCGACGAGGAGATGGCCGGAGGCGGCCGGAGACGGGCGGCGCGGCGGTTGGAGGGCGCGCGGTGGCGGCGGTCAGAGGCGCCGGCGGCGCGCGTTGAAGAAGGGCGGCGGCGGCAAGCTTCGAAGGAGGCGGCGGCGTGCTTCGATGGAGGCGGCGGCGTGGCGGGGATGCTCCGGCGAGGCGGCGGCGAGGTCCGTCGATGGCGGCGGCGAGGTCCGGCGGTGGTCCGGCGAAGCTCCGGCGGCCGGCGGGTGAGGTGGCGGCGGTGGAGATGGGGTGAGGTGGCGCGGCCCATGGGGGGTCGCCACATGGTGGCGGGGATGACGTGGCGGCCTCCGATTGGTCGGAGTGATGTGGCCGCGTGTCGGACGTGTCCGGCCGCTGTGCGGACGTGTCCGGCACGTGGAGTGGGAGGAAAAATAGGGTTGCACCGGGATTTCGGGGATGTGGTCTAATTTATAGATTCTGGGAGCTAGAAAACTCCAAATGAGGAGCGGTTTTCGGCCACGCGATCACAATTCGACGACCGAGATGATGGGAGTGGTTGTGCTGGGTTTGTGGGCTGTTGTGGAGTGGGTCTCGGGCCTTAAAGAAGAGGTTCTTTTAGCCCACTAGGTTAACCGTTGGAGTACCAAACGAACTCCAAACGCGACGAAACTTAACAGGCGGCCTACACGTACCAAAACAACATCGCACGACAAGTCTCACGTCATTCCGGAAACGTTACACGACCACACACGAAAGAAGGACTCGGGGATGCCACGGGCATGTGTGAGAGCGTCGGAACTCGAAACGGACAACGGGAAAAGACGAGTTGGACCAGATGCAAGTGACAACACAAATGCAATGCAATGCACATAACAACATGACATGAATGAAATGCACACACGCACACAACAAAATGATGAAACCCAAAAAGAAGAAGAACCCGGAATGGAATTGATGAAGCCAAAGTTTATATATTGCCATATTGGGAAAGTGTTACATCTGGGGCATTACAAACTCTCCTCTACTACGAAAAGATCTCGTCCCGAGATCTAGGACTAGAAGAAGGAAGGGTACTCGGAACGAAGGTGATCTTCTCGTTCCCACGTAGCTTCTCGGTCGGTATGGTGTGACCACTTAACTTTCAAGAACTTGTTTGACTTGTTGTGGGTCTTGCGCTCAGTTTCTTCAAGAATAGCAACGGGGTGCTCACGGTAAGACAAGTCTTGTTGAAGATCAACCTCCTCGAACGGAATGGTGCGTTCAGGTGTCTTGAAGCACTTGCGGAGTTGAGACACGTGAAACACATCATGAACATTTGCAAAGTTGGATGGAAGCTCAAGTTGATAGGCTAGATTGCCTCTTTTGTCAAGGATCTTGAAAGGGCCCACGTATCTAGGAGCAAGCTTGCCTTTGATACCGAATCTTTGGTGCCTTTCATAGGAGAAACCCGGAGATAGACATGATCCCCAATGTTGAAGGCCAAATCACGATGCTTGCCGTCATAGTAGCTCTTTTGACGCGACTGAGCGGCCTTGAGATTCTCACGTATGACTTTGCACATTTCTTCGGCTTCTGAGATCAAGTCATTGCCAAGAAGTCGACGTTCACCAGTCTCGGACCAGTTGAGAGGAGTACGGCACTTTCTGCCATAAAGGATTTCAAACGGAGCTTTGCCGGCACTTGCTTGGAAACTGTTGTTGTAAGAGAACTCGGTAAACGGAAGGCAATCTTCCCACTTCATGCCAAAAGAGATGACACAAGCTCTGAGCATGTCTTCCAGGATCTGGTTCACTCTTTCGACTTGACCACTAGTCTGAGGGTGAAACGCAGTGCTGAAACGGATCTTAGTGCCCATGGGTGACTGAAAGGAGTCCCAGAACTTGGATGTGAACAAACTTCCACGGTCTCAGGAGATAACTTGAGGAATGCCATGTAAGGACACAATTCTAGAAGTGTACAACTCTGCCAGCTGAGCTGCACTGATGGATTCTTTGACTGGTAGGAAGTGAGCTACTTTGGTTAGCTTGTCAATCACCACCAAGATAGAATCATTCCCCTTCTTGGACTTGGGAAACCCAGTGACGAAATCCATTTCAATGTGGTTGAATTTCCACTCGGGAATAGGAAGAGGTTGGAGGAGACCAGCTGGACGTTGATGCTCTGCCTTCACTCTTCTGCGGACATCACATTCATTCACGAATTGGGCAATCTCCCTTTTCATGCGAGTCCACCAGTAAGATTGCTTGAGGTCTTGGTACATCTTGGAATTTCCAGGATGAATAGAGAGGAGGGAGTCATGTGCTTCGTTCATTATGAGCTTCCTGAGATCACCCTTAGGAACCACAAGTCTGTCCTCAAAGAACAAGGTGTCTTTCTCATCAATGCGATAGCACTTGTATTTGGGATTACCCTTTGCAATACCATGTTTCACTTTCTGCACCATAGCATCACTGAGCTGGGCCTCACGGATCTGATCTTCCAAGGTAGGAGCAACTTGAAGATTTGCAAGAAAGCCTTGCGGAACAACTTGGAGGTTGAGCTTCTTGAATGCTTCAAAAAGCTCAGGCTGAAACGGCTTGATAAGGAAACTGTTGCAATATGCCTTTCTGCTCAAGGCATCTGCAATGACATTGGCCTTGCCAGGTGTGTATTCGATGCTTGGATCATACTCTTGGATCATTTCAACCCAACGAGTCTGGCGAAGGTTCAGGTTCGGCTGTGTGAAGATGTACGTCAAGCTCTTGTGATCGGTGAAGATGTCCACTTTTCTGCCCAACAGAAGGTGTCCCCACGTGATCAAGGAATGTACCACTGCTGCTAGCTCGAGATCATGTGTGGGGTAGTTCTTCTCACTTGGCTTTAATTGACGAGAAGTGTATGCCACAATTTTCTTGTCTTGCATTAGAACACCACCAAGTCCTTGAAGAGAAGCATCACAGAATACTTCGTAGGGCTTGGACTCATCCGGAGGAGTAAGAACAGGAGCAGAGATGAGCTTTTCTTTGAGAGTTTTGAATGCCACATCACAATCCGGAGACCAGTTGTACTTGGCATTCTTCTGCAGCAAGTTGGAGAGAGGCTTGGCAATCTTGCAGAAGTTCTCAACAAACCTTCTGCAATAGCTAGCGAGACCAAGGATGCTTCGGAGTTGCTTGACGTTCTGAGGGGGTTCCCAGTTTACAATCGCTTCAACTTTCTCGGGGTTGACAGAGATACCCTCAGCAGAGATGATATGGCCAAGATATAAGACCTTATCAAGCCAGAATTCGCATTTAGAGAACTTGGCATAGAACTTATGTTCACGGAGTCTGTCGAGAACCAAACGGAGGTGCTTTTCATGATCCTCTTCATTCTTGGAGAATACCAAGATGTCATCCAGATAGACGAGCACAAATTCGTTGGTGTAGGGGTTGAATATGTAGTGCATCATTCTCGAGAAGGTGGGTGGAGCACTAGCGAGGCCAAAAGACATGACTATGTATTCATAGGAGGCGTAGCTTGTTCTGAATGCAGTCTTGTGAATATCTTCTTCACGGATACGGATCTGGTGATAACCCATCCGGAGATCGAGCTTTGAGAAAACTTTTGCTCCTTTGAGCTGCTCGAACAATTCATTGATGTTGGGGAGCGGATACTTGTTCTTTATTGTCTTCTTGTTCAATGGCCGGTAATCAACGCAAAGGCACTCCGTGCCATCCTTCTTCTTGATAAATAAGACACCACAGCCCCAAGGAGAAGTGCTAGGCCTGATTGGACCCATACGCTCTTGCTCATCGAGTTGCTTCTTCAGCTCCTTCAACTCATCAGGGGAAAGCTTGTACGGACGCCGGCAAGCTGGCTCAGTACCGGGCTCGAGTTCAATGACGAATTCAACTTGACGATGTGGAGGCATGCCTAGAAGCTCTTCAGGGAAAACATCTTCATATTCATTGACCACTGGAATTTGAGAGATGGCATTAATCTCGCCCTTGTCATTGAGAGAGAATAGCCTGATTGTGTTATATCGATAGGCGAAGATAACCACGTCTTCGTCAGGATGAGTAATCTTGACTTCCTTATTTGCACAATCAATGTGAGCATCATGCTTGGAGAGCCAATCCATCCCAAGAATAAGATCAATGTCGGAATTGCCGAGAATAACCGGAGAAACCAGAAAGCGATAATCACCCATGTAAATAGATACATCCGGAGCAAAGTTGTTGGAGTTCATTAGCAAACCCGGAGAAAGCACAGACATTGGACTAGGCAAAGCTTGCAATGGCATATCATGTGACAATGCAAAAGGTCTTGACATGAAAGAATGTGATGCACCTGAATCAAACAAGACTTTTGCAGGAATAGAGTTAACTAGAAGGTTACCAAGTATCACATCTGAAGAATTCTCTGCTTGAGCTGCATTCATCAGATTCACTCTTGCTGACTTGGGATTGTGCTTGACAATAGCAGTGCTGACAAGTGGAGGAGGCGGAAGGCGCCTTGGGTTGGGGCACTTGTTAGCGTAATGACCCTTCTGAGAGCACTTGTTGCAAATCACTTCTGAGAGAGGACGGTGATAAGGAGCACTTGACTTTGAAGCTTGAAAGTGATTCTTTGACTGATTGCTTGGGTTGGGTGGGTGGGAGAAACCACGGCCACCACAATGCCTGTTGTTGTTGTTGTTGGGAGGTCGGATCACTGGAGGAGGTGGAAGCCAAAACTTCTGTTGCTTTGCGACCACTTGGGAAGAAGAGGAGGAGTGAACAGCGTCTCTGATCCTCTTTTTGGAAGCTTCCATCTTGAGCTGGCTGCCTCTTGCTTAAGTGCCATGTTATAGAATTGATCAAACTCATCAGGCTCGAACAAGGTGAGAGCTAGTTTGAGTTCATCCTTCAAACCACCAAGGAACTGATAAATATTGCTCTTGGCATCTGGGATGTCTTGCTTGGCATAGCGGGCAAGGTTCTGGAACTTGACATTATATTGATAAACAGTCATTGAGCCTTGCTTCAGGTTGCGGAATTGCTCACGCATACCCTCGATGACACTTGTTGGAATGTGGTGAGAGCGAAAGTCCTTGCAGAAGTCAGCCCACGAGATTTCACGCCCTTCACTGGAATCTTTGTATTGCTGCCACCAATCAGCGGCTTGGTCCTTGAGTTGGAACGCGGCAAATTTCACATAGTCCTCAGGTCTCACGTTACTGCACTCGAAATGCTTCTTGATATATGGTATCCAGTCTTCAGCATCTAGAGGGTCCACACAGTAACTGAATGCCTTCGGTTGGTTTGCCAGAAACTGGTTAAGTGTAGCAAAGTGAGGTTGGTTGAACAAATTGCCTTGGACTTGGTTCCCATGAGCACCCTGATTTGCTTGATTTACTTGAATGTTCTGCATCATTTGCATAAGCATCTAGGTGTTCTGGTTCGTCGCTTGCATAATTGCTCTCCAGGCCTCAGGCGGAGGAGGAGGGGAAGGAGGACGATCAGGAACCTCTTCACCCTCTGGGTTAGTGTTGGGAACCATTTTAGGAGCCATCCTGAATGAGATGACAACTATTAGCCATTGATTGAAAGAATATATAAGCTGAATCAACGGCTAGAAATTGCAACATAAGTCTCACAAGAACATTCGAACAAGATGAACGAATGTGATCCACAGTTTAATAGTAACAACAATCTTCACGAAAAGCCACTTGGGAGAACAAAAGGTAAATAAAAACAACAAGGAGCAGATAGAACAAATACAAGATAGAAGCTTCGTTCGACATATTCGTGCTGAAAGCTTATGGAACGAGTTACAAAAGGGTTTTGGAATCCCCGGATCAACATAGCCAAGGACCCTTTAAGATGCAAATCCCGATCGGAACAACGCCCATAAAACTACTTCACTCAATGTAGAACCCCGAACTCCATATCATGCATTCGTTGGAAGAATGCCTACGAGCTACTAGATGAACCCACCTATTAATTTCTGAAAGTTTCGAGTTATGCAATCAGGTGTTGGGGATACAGGGGAAGCATTGCGCACTCAACTCTAATCCTACATCCAGCTGTATCCATCCTTCAACACATAACGAGTTATTTCCGGAAACTGTCTACCTCGGACCTTCGAAACGCATCTACTATACAAGCTATGGCAATACTCCCGAACTACCTCCCCAGTACTTGGTGATGTCGGGGTTATCTTGCCACTAACCGCATAGGAGAGTTTTCTATGTCGGCCGTCTTAAGTATTCCAGAACTGCTGCGATATATTTGTGATGACAACACCTCGGATCTCAACTCCCCGGGACACTGCCACAACCCCTAAATGACAAGAGGCACCGAGAACAATGTTCTCGTCACAAAGACATCGGAACAATCCAAACAATACTCGCGTGATCCTAAAAAAACATTTGGTGAATTTTTGAGAGTAGAAGAGACAAGAGTAAACGTCAGGAGTCCTCACCAGAGTGAAATGAGATGAGGAGCAAAAGAAATCCTACTCTCCGATATATATATAGGACTCAAAACATTTTAAGTGTGTGCCTGGACTCAACCGTCAAAGATTCGATCAATCAGTGGGGGCTTCTAGGTCGGAGAAGGCTCTGAATACCAACTTGTAATGCCCAGGATGGGATTATACCTCCTATGTGTCGAGGCACAACTTACAGGTATAAGCCCATTCTAGAATGATCTCAAGTTTGGTATCTTTGCACGAATCATGTAAAAATAGGGATGAAATTGCAAAAGGATAGTTGGCTTACACTCGCCACGTCACCCAAGTACATTACATAAGCAAATCATCATCCAAATAACATCACAACCCGACTACGGGTGAAGATCCAAATGAAAGATACCAAAAAAACATAAAGCCACAAGGTCCGAATCGCCCCTAGTAGAAACCACTACTGATCATTGGGATAGTGCACATAGTATCGACTACGTTCTTCATCGAACTCGCAGTACAGTTCCGTGCCGTCACCTGAGTAGTTCACCATGGTACCTGCATCTGGTGTGGTGTAGAAACTGTGAGCCATGGAGGACTCAGCAATCCCGTTCCCGGGTAGCAAAACTATCTAAGCCTTGGGTGTGGAACAAGGCTGAAGAAATAAAAGGTTGCAGCTGCACTAGCACTAGCTTACGTGTTTAGAGCGAGAAGAGAAGTGCCACGAGCGTCAAAGTGATCATGAAGTGATCCTATCTAAGCACGTCAATCATAACCCCAGCATGTTCACTTCTAGAACCCCTTTCGGAAAATGACCGTCACGGTTACTCACGCTGGTAGTGTGTTCAGAACATGGTGTCAAGTTTTCTACAACCGGATATTAACAAATTCCCATCTGCCACATAACCACGGGCATGGCTTTCGAAAGTTCAAAACCCTGCAGGGGTGTCCCAACTTAGCCCATTACAAGCTCACGATCCGCGAAGTCGCAACTCCAAGGTGGGAAGGCCCGAGTATTCTCGGAACCCCGTTCTCAAGATATTCCGACATTGGTAAACTAATCCAGCAAGACCTCCCGGTTTGCCGACACCCTGACAGTAGCCGCACGTATCTAGTCTTAGGCCACGACCGGATGAGCACAGCGTACAGTGACCAAAACCCAAGTTGCCAAGGGGGGTACCGCACACGACTCTAGTTTGGACCAACACTCAAATCGAGCACTGGCCCACGGGGGTTGATTAATTAATCCTCAGGTTAATTACTCCCTCGGCAAGTCTTAGTTGTTAGTCGAATAGAGTACCATGTCGGGCCTCGCTAGAAGAGTTTTAGCGCTAAGCGGGTTATCGAGGGGGTCCCATAACACGACCCGTGTTAGGAACGCATAATCAAGGAACATAACACCGGTTTATACGGTTCCTAGGGCAGCATGAGTGGAACAAATCACCAATCAAGAGGGTTAGCCTTCCACCCATTGCCAATATATAGATGATTTAGTTTAAGAGTTTATACAGTGTGATATCCCAACAATATCTTCAACATGAAGCAAGAATCTTCAAATCTTCTACTGCAACTAGCAATGCTATAAGAGGGGCTGAGCGAAGCTTACATAGCCAAACAATGGTTTGCTAGGTTGGGTGGTTAGACAGATTCATGGTTACAATAGGAGGCTGACAAACAAACATGGGCATCGAGGCAATAAGCTAAAGAGCGAGACATCTAGCAATAGGCAAAGATAGTAATGATATCTGGGTCAGGTCATCTTGCCTGTCGAGTCGTCGATGGGATCGTAAGACGGCTCCTCGTACTCAACCTCGGTAGTAACCTCGTTCTCGTTCTCGGTCTTGGCTTTCGGCTCTACTCAACACAAGAACACACGAGGCACGAAATCAAACAAGGTGCAATGCACAAGCAACATGATGCAAGTATGATGCACTTATGATGCATGACAAGTCTATATATGATGCAATACATGGCAAGGTAGGAAGCATAGAGATACAACACAAGAACAACAAGTTTAAATGAGGCCGAAATCCACATATAGCGAATCTGGCAAGTCCTCATATGCATAAGTTGAAAAATGGTCCAGATCTGAACAAACCTTAAGTTAAAGTTGTTAATCAGCAAGTAAACATGCACCATGATGATCTACACGAAATTCTAGTCAAGTTTCATATAAATTTTGTTTAATTCGGAGCTACGGTCTAGAAGATATGAGCAAAACAAGTTAAACATGGCAACGGTGCAAGATGCACTCAAACATCAAGAAAGCATACTCCAACCATGTAAACAAGATGAAATTATGAATCTACATGCAAAACCACACAATTTTCATATAGGGCACGCTCAAAACGGAGCAACGGTTCAACACATACACCCGAAACAAGAAACAATGCAAAGTTGAAATAACAGCCACATAGCAACTTTGGAGCTAGAAATATATACTCTACAGCACCCAAACATGATGACAATAAGTATGGACATGAAGTAGACATAACCTACAGCAAACAACTCCATTGGAGAAACTCCATAGGAGGCATGGATCAATAGCAACAAGCTACAACATTTTGATCATGACGTTAAAAACCTGACAGTTATATTTTATAGCAACTTGGGAGCAAGAATTAAATAAGGTACAGCCAGCCATATGAGCAAGTGAGGACATGGATGGATAGACAATAACATGTACAACAAGTAATGATCAATAGCCACCCCAAAACTAACATGGATTTGCCTAGAGCATCAAGCGAACATAGCATCAGGATAAGTCAGATTCCAGACTTAGTGAAATTTCACCAAGTGTTAAAACAGTTAAGTTGGCATGGCATGTTTGCAAGCATGTTTAAGTCACCTCAAGGCATATCATGGCAAATGGTTGCACCACGGCAAAGACCACATGATGGAGATTCTAAAACATATTAACATGTGACATGGGGACAAACACATCAATAGCAACGAGCTCTTCAAATCAGCATCTCATAACATGTTACAAAACTTAACAGCCACATGCACTTTTGCAACCAAGATAAACATGGCAATATGAACCCTAACATGTATGCTACAACAACAAACATGTAGAGCATCTCACAAGGAACATTTTGACATATCATTTGCTTCATTTGGATAAACATGCACCAAGTTATCACATCTCAAACATGGCATGAAAATAACAAGTAGCAGCAGTTTATATCAAGTAGCACTCTTGTCACGAAGATTAAGACATCTAGATGATCTCAAATAAGCATGGCACAATGGAACAAATTGTAGAGCACATCACCACGATCATTTTGATATATCATATGCACAAAACGGATCTACGGGCACAAAGTTACAGGCATGCAAAGGAGGCATCAAAATATTACGGATCTGGGACTTAGTGGAAAATCACCTCCGCGAAAAGTCAACGCGGGATGGGATGAACCCGAGACGGAGGGATCCGGGCGTTTGGACCGGGGACCGATGGATCTCGTCCCGATCCGGAGGTTCGCCGGAGAAGTTGCCGGAGTTGGGGAAGAAGAAGACCGGAGCGACGAGGAGATGGCGGCGGTCAGGGGCGCCGACGGCGCGCGTTGAAGAAGGGCGGCGGCGGCGAGCTTCGAAGGAGGCGGCGACGCGCTTCGAAGGAGGCGGCGGCGTGCTTCGAAGGAGGCGGCGGCGCGCCGGGGATGCTCCGACGAGGCGGCGGCGAGGTCCGGCGATGGCGGCGGCGAAGTCCGGCCGTGGTTGCACCGGGATTTCGGGGATGTGGACTAATTTATAGATTCTGGGAGCTAGGAAACTCCAAATGAGGAGCGGTTTTCGGCCACGCGATCACAATTCGATGACCGAGATGATGGGAGTGTTTGTGCTGGGTTTGTGGGCTGTTGTGGAGGGGGTCTTGGGCCTTATAGAAGAGGTTATTTTAGCCCACTAGATTAACCGTTGGAGTACCAAACGAACTCCAAACGCGACGAAACTTGACAGGCGGCCTACACATACCAAAACAACATCGCACGACAAGTCTCACGTCATTCCGGAAACGTTACATGGCCACACATGAAAGAAGGACTCGGGGATGCCACGGGTACGTGTGAGAGCGTCGGAACTCGAAACGACAATGGGAAGAGACGAGTGGGACCGGATGCAAGTGACAACACAAATGCAATGCAATGCACATAACAACATGACATGAATGAAATGCACACACGCACACAACAAAACGACGAAACCCGAAAAGAAGAAGAACCCGGAATGGAATTGATGAAGCCAAAGTTCACAGTGTTACATATGGGGCATTACAGACATATTCAATCCAACATAAAAATTGCGAAGCAAGATTCTAAAATTCACTTCTAAGGTGCACTTACGATAAGATTCCATCATTCTAAACCAAGCATCTTATAAGTTTTCTCCTTGCCTTTGCTTGAAGTGAAGTACTTCAAACTCAGGACACGAAGGAGCGGATAAGGGGCTAGCCATAATGACAAGCAAGCAAGCGAACGAGAAACAGACGGCGGAAGAAGGGCGAATAAAACGGCAAAGGTGAAGTGGGGGAGAGGAAAACGAGAGGGAAATAAATGTGATAGGTACTTGGTATATGACTTTTGCGTAAGCCTCCCCGGCAACGGCGCCAGAAATTCTTCTTGCTACCTCTTGAGCTTGCGTAGTATTCCCTTGAAGAGGAAAGGGAGATGCAGCACAGTAGCGTAAGTATTTCCCTCAGTTTTTGAGAACCAAGGTATCAATCCTGTAGGAGACCACGCGCTAGTCCCTCGCACCTGCACAAACAAATAAGAACTTCGCAGCCAACACGATAAGGGATTGTCAATCCCTTTACGGTCACTTACGATAGTGAGATCTAATAGAGATGATAAGATAATATTTTCGGTATTTTTTTAGTTTAATAAACAGCAAATAAACAACGGCAAAAGAAATTGGCTAGTTGATGGGAAAGTAATATGATAAAGATAGACTCGGGGGGCCATAGTTTTCTCTAGTGGCTTCTCTCATGATAGCCATATTCTACGGCGGGTAAACAAATTACTGTTGAGCAATTGATAGAAAAGCGAATAATTATGAGACTATCTAGGAATGATCATTGTATATAGGCATCATGTCCTGAGACAACTAAACCGACTCCTGCCTGCATCTACTACTATTACTCCACACATCGACCGCTATCCAGCATGCATCTAGTGTATTGAGTTCATACGAACAGAGTAACGCCTTAAGCAAGGTGACATGATGTAGAGGGATAAACTCAAGCAATATGATATAAACCCCAACTTTTTATCCTCGATGGCAACAATACAATACGTGCATTGTTTCCCCTACTGTCACTGGGAAAGGACACAGCAAGATTGAACCCAAAGCCAAGCACTTCTCCCATTGCAAGAACTATAGATCTAGTAGGTCAAACCAAACCAATAATTCAAAGAGACTTGCAAGGATATTATGTGCACACATAAAAAGTTCAGAGAAGAACCAAATATCTTTCATAGATAACCTTGATCATAAACTCACAAATCATCGGATCTCGACAAACACACCGCAAAAAGAGATTACATCGAATAGATCTCCTCGAAGACCGAGGAGAACTTTGTATTGAGATCCAGAGAGAGAAGAAGCCATCTAGATACTAGCTATGGACCCGAAGGTCTGAGGTAAACTACTCACAACTCATGGTGAGGGCGATGATGATGATGAAAGCCTCCGTGATGGATCCCCCTCCCGGAACAGGCTCCAAGATGGGATCTCCACGGGAACAGCAGCTACGGTGGTGGAATTAGGGTTTTCTCTCTGCGTACGGAGTTCCTGGGGTATGTAGGTATATATAGGAGGAAGGGGGGCACCGGGGGCCGTGGGGCCAGCCCTCGAGGCAGGGGGCGCGCCCTGGGAAGAGGGGCGCGCCCCCCACCCTCGAGGGTGGCCCTTCTGTCTCCTGGCTTGGCCCCGAAGTCTATCCTGCGTGATTTCCTCCAAAAATATCTCCTGCGAAGGTTTCATTCCGTTTGGACTCCGTTTGATATTCCTTTTCTGCAAAACCCTGAAATAGGCAAAAAACAGCAATCTGGACTGGGCCTTTGGGTTACTTGGTTAGTCCCAAAAAGGATATAAAAGTGAATGGTAAAGCCCATTAAACATCTAAGACTTTATAAATAATAGCATGGCACAATAACAAATTATAGATACGTTGGAGATGCATCAATATGTTGAAAGGATTCATGCTTACTTGATTTTAACCACCATAGTGTAGATACTTGGTGATGTAAAGATTGCTTAGGATGTGAGTGAGTCGCAATCTCATAGATTTGGGTTCATCCAAGTACCTACAAGGGTTAAATAGCATGCAAGGGTACAAGTAGATCCAAGACATATGATCATCATCATAAGAGAAACATCAAGGATTAGACAAAGAATGCCTTGCATACGTTCAAAGGAGCTACTACTCCAAGTTAGAGGCATCAATAATGTTCAATTCACCTCTCAAACGGCAAAATACTTTCTCATCAAGTGGTTTGGTAAATATATCCGCCAATTGCTTATCCGTACGAACATGTTTAAGATCAATGTCTCCTTTAGCAACATGATCTCGAATGAAATGATGACGAACTTCAATATGCTTAGTTCGAGAACGTTGCACGAGATTGCGAGCAATCTTAATAACACTTTCATTGTCACAAAGCAATGGAACATGTTTCACATAGATCCCATAGTCCTTAAGAGTTTGTGTCATCCAAAGTAATTGAGCACCACATGAACCGGCGGCAATGTATTCCGCTACAGCGGTGGATAAGGATACTGAGTTTTGTTTCTTGGAGGACCAAGACACAAGAGATCTACCAAGAAATTGACAAGTACCCGAAGTATATTTTCTATCAAACTTGTCTCTGGCATAGTCCGAATCGGAGTAGCCAACAAGATCGAAAGAAGACCTCTATGGATACCAAATGCCAAACTTTGGTTTGTGAATTAAGTATCTCACTATCCTTTTCACAACCTTAAGATGACATTCTTGAAGGAAATATCCCCTAGAGTCAATAATAAAGTTGTTATTTATAATTCCTTGTATATCATGATAAATGTATTTTATTCATACTAGAATTGTATTAACCGGAAACTTGATACATGTGTGTGAATACATAGACAAAACGGAGAGTCCCTAGTATGCCTCTACTAGACTAGCTCGTTAATCAAAGATGGTTGTGTTTCCTAACCATAGACATGTGTTGTCATTTGATCAATGAGATCACATCATTAGGAGAATGATGTGATGGACAAGACCCATCCGTTAGCTTAGCACTATGATCGTTTAGTTTTACTGTGATTGCTTTCTTCATGACTTATACATGTTTCTCTGACTATGAGATTATGCAACTCCTGAATACAGGAGGAACACCTTGTGTGCTATCAAACGTCACAACATAACTGGTTGATTATAAAGATGCTATACAGGTGTTTCCGAAAGTGTTTGTGGTGTTGGCATAGATCAAGATTAGGATTTGTCTATCCGAGTGTCGGAGAGGTATCTCTGGGCCCTCTCGGTAATACACATGATAGTAAGCCTTGCAAGCAAATGACTAATGAGTTAGTCACGAGATGATGTATTACAGAACGGGTAAAGAGACTTTCCGGTAACAAGATTGAACTAGGTATGATGATACCGACGATCGAATCTCGGGCAAGTAACATATCGATGACAAAGGGGACAACGTATGTTGTTGTGCAATTTCACCGATAAAGATCTTCATAGAATATGTAGGAACCAATATCAGAATATAGGTTCCGCTATTGGTTATTGACCGAAGACGAGTCTCGGTCATGTCTACATAGTTCTCGAACCCGTAGGGTCCGCACGTGTAGCGACCACGATCCGAATGGACCGAAGTCTCTGTGTTCTGTGTCATCGCTGGATCGGTAATGCTGACACATACAATACTTGAAGGATTTATAACAGAGTGGCAATCACACACTTATTACATCGAATGTCTCCAATGAGAACTTATTACAAAAAATCTATGGCTTAAGGCCATCTAACAAAATAACAACGGAAGGCTTGGAAGATAAGTGAGTCCATCAACTCCAACGACATAGCTGAGTGCATGACAAACGACCTAGAACGTCTTATTCCTCGTCTGAAAAGTCTGCAACGTAATATGTTGCAGCCCGAAAATGGGTCAGCACATGGAATATGCTGGCAAGATAACACAGAGAATGCAAGTAACAGAATAAAGGCTATACTATATGCATATTTGGCTGGTGCAGGCTCTAAGGTTAAAGTTTTTGCGTAAAGCCAATTTTTTCCTACAACAAAGGAATAAATTTTATTTTAACTATCATGTTGGTTGAAAATCATTGAGAAGGTACCTCCAACTCAATCCCAAAATTAAAGTAATCATTAACCCAACAAATTAAATTATAGAGTGATGAGATCAACCAATAATTCAAGTACCAGATACACAAGATGTCCATAACCGGGGACACGGCTAATCATGATCAGTTTGTACACTCTGCAGAGGTTGGTGCACTTTTCCCACAAGACTCGATCGCCTCCGTTTGGTTTTTCGCACTGCATGGTGTTTGAGAAATGGATGACCGAGACACAGTCTTTCCGAAGAGGTCCCCTTAACCGGATAGATAGGCCGGTACACCTACAATCCCTCTACATCTGCTAGCCCATCACGGAAAGGTTTCCCACAACTTACTCATCTATGCCAGAGTCCATATTGGCATGTGGCTGCACACGGAAGTTTCTAGCATGAATAGCTTTATGATCCCTTTGAGCCTGGGTGGCATTCCATAGGAAAAAATCACACGGAACCCCGGGATTTCCTAGGACAACACTGGATTCTCCAGGTGCCCTGCAACCAATCCACCCAAATGTGTATTCAAGTAGCCACCTTAAGTTGAATCCTTAATTAACAACTCACATCTATCATGGATTTCACTCAAACCAAACCACATCTACGAGCATAGCATAGCAACCTAAGCAATCGTAGAAGTAACTCCCAGGGGTTTGAAAATAATGCAGGTAATAGGTTCTACTTCAAACTACTTCCCAGTCCCACAAGTTAAGAGAACCTACTCATGCAATGTGTGAGGGTTTGATCTAATGCATAAAAACTGGGTAATAAGAGGTATGATCAAAGTGTTACTTGCCTTGCTGACGATTCGCAAAACCTAGAGACTCGTAGTAGCACGCTTCACAGTCCGGGTATTCTATCGCAAGCAAACAATAGCATACATAAGCAAACAAGCAATGATGCACAGAAAAAACTCCAAAAGATAAGATCTAACCAGAAAGTTCAACTTAAGAACTCCGGTTTGCAAAAAGAATCAAATCAAATGATGCGACGAAACTCAAACTGCGAAAGAAACGAGCTCCGGTTACTAATTGGTCGAAAGTCAAATTTTACAGTAGCCAAAACTTTGTTCAAGTTGGTTAAACGGAAAGAGGGCGTCGAGACGAAGATCTGGGATTTTGAATCACCTGATTCCGACTCTCGAGCGAAAAGAAAAACGAAATACAAGATCAGGGCAGAAATCACGATCGAAATAATCGCGGATAAATACCCCAAAAAAGAAAACTGACGAATAGGTTAACGAACGAACATTCGCTGTCTGCGGCTAGCGGACGAAAAGCGTTCGTTAAAACGAACAAACGGACGAACGTCCGCTAAATAACTAAACCGAAGAAAACCGAACCGATCTAAACCTTAAAAAAACGAATCTAGGGTTTTACGAAAATAACCGATCGGTTTCTACGAAAAGAAGACCGGCGGCGGAACGACGGCGGCTACCTCGGGAACGGCAGCGGCAGCAGTCTCGGCAGTCGGCGGCGGGGCGGCGGTCTCCGGCGGCGGCACGGTGGTCCGGCGGCGGAGCGGCGACAGCGCGGCGGCGGGGAGGCGGTGCGGCGCGGCGGCGGCGGTCGGCGGCGGCGACGGCTAGCGGCGACGGCGGCGAATAGCGGCGGCGGCGGCTAGGGTTTCGCGAGCGGGCGAGGCTGGCGGCTGGCGGGCTGGAGGCTGGCGGCTTGTAAAGCCCAGAGTCCTGGGCTAACACGGCCCGGAGTCGGTTCGCTCTTTTTTTTTTTCTAGAAGAATCCTGACGTAGCAAAACTAACGAAAGAAATACTAAACGGACTCCAAAAATCCCGAAATAAATTTTCACCGTTCTCTAATAATATTTAGGACAAAGTGAACATTTTCCTGGACCTAAATGCAATTTTGAAAAATGCGCATTTTTCCTATGCAAATAAAATCACAAAGAAATCCAGAAAAAATACCAAAAGTGATTTTAACATTTTTCCTCCAATATTTCTGTTATTTTGGAGAAGTCATATTATCTCTGCTCATATATTGTGCTCAGAAATATACTTAGGAGAGAAAAATAATTAAAACCAACACTGTCCTCGTACCGGTATTCGAGCGAACTCAAATACAAAACGGTAGAATTCCCAACTCTCTCCGAAGGTCCTTGAGTTGCCTAGAATTTCGAGGAGCGCCACAACAAAAATGCAAAGAGCATGCAATGCAATATGATCTATTTATAACATTCCAAATTGAAAATTTGGGATGTTACAGCACGTTTAACGTTCGATGACGGTCGGTATTATGAGTTTATGTGTTTTCATGTACTGAATGTTGTTCGGAGTCCCAGATGATATCACAGACATGACAAGGAGTCTCAAAATAGTCCAGACATAAAGATCAATATATTGGATGACTATATTCGGATACCGGAAGTGTTCCGGAGAAGTTTCAGATAAAACTAGAGTGCCGGAGGGTTACCGGAACCCCCCGGGGGAACTAATGGGCCACATGGGCCTTAGTGGAGAGAGAGAAGGGCGGCTAGGGCAGGCCGCATGCCCCCTTCCCCTTGGGTCCGAATTGGACTAGGAAGGGGGCGGCGCCCCGCCCCCTTTCCTTCTGCCTCTCCCTCTCCTTCCTTCCCCCTCTCTCCCTCTTGGTGGACTCCTACTAGGAATAGGATTCCTATTCCTAGTAGGACTCCCCCTCATGGGGCGCGCCTATAGGGCCGGCCGGCCTCCCATTGCTCCTTTATATACGGTGGCAGGGGGCACCCTAGAACACACAAGTTGACAATTGTTTTAGCCGTGTGGGGTGCCCCCCTCCACGGTTAGACACCTCGGTCATATTGTCGCAGTGCTTAGGCGAAGCCCTACGTTGTTAACTTCATCAACACCGTCACCACGCCATCGTGCTGACGAAACTCTGCCTGGGCCTCAACTGGATCAAGAGTTCGAGGGACGTCACCGAGCTGAACGTGTGCAGATCGTGGAGGTGCCATGCGTTTGGTGCTTGATCGGTTGGATCACGAAGATGTTCGACTACATCAACCGCGTTACTAAACGCTTCTGCTTTTGGTCTATGAGGGTACGTGGACACACTCTCCCACTCGTTGCTATGCTTCTCCTAGATAGATCTTGCGTGATCGGAGGAATTTTTTTGAAATACTACATTCCCCAACAGTGGCATCATGAGCCAGGTCTATGCGTAGATGATATGCACGAGTAGAACACAATGAGTTGTGGGCGATAATAGTCATACTGCTTACCAGCATGTCATACTTTGATTCGAAAGTATTGTGAGATGAAGCGGCACGGACCGACATTACACATATTCTAATGCGAGAGTGGTTTCACCGTTACGAGCACTCGTTGCATAAAGGTGATCGGTGGGTGTCTGTCTCTCTCACTTTAGTTGAATCAAGTGTGACTACGCCCGGTTCTTGTGAAGGTTAAAACATCACACTTGACGGAAAAACGTTGTGGTTTTGATGCGTAGGTAAGAACGGTTCTTGCTAAGCCCATAGCAGCCACGTAAAACTTGCAACAACAAAGTAGAGGACATCTAACTTGTTTTTGCGGGGCATGTTGTGATGTGATATGGTCAAGACGTGATGAGTTATACGTTGTTGTATGAGATGATCATGTTTTGTAAATTATCGGCAACCGGCAGCAGCCTTATAGTTGTCTCTTTATTGTATGAATTTTGAAAGACATGTAATTGCTTTACTTTATCATTATGAGTTAGCGATAGTGGTAGTAGCAATAATTGGTGAGATGACCACGACGCTACGATGAAGATCATGGTGTCAAGCCGGTGACGATGGAGATCATGATGATGCTTTGGAGATGGAGATCAAAAGCACAAGATGATGATGACCATATCATGTCACATATTCTGATTGCATGTGATGTTTATCTTATTATGCTTCTTATTTTGCTTAGTACGGTGGTAGCATTATAAGATGATCCCTTACAAAATTTGAAGGTACAAGTATTCTCCGTGAGTATGGACCGTTGCAAAAGTTCGTCGTGCCGAGACACCACGTGATGATTGGGTGTGATAAGCTCTATGCTCAAATACAACGGGTGTAAGACAGTTTTGCGCATGCAGAATACTCGGATTAAACTTGACGAGCCTAGCATGTACAGACTTGGCCTCGGAACACTGGAGACCTGAAGGTCGAGCGTGGATCATATAGTAGATATGATCAACATAACATGTTCACCATTGAAAACTACTCCATCTCACATGATGATCGAACATGGTTTAGTTGATCTGGATCACGTGATCATTTAGATGACTAGAGGGATGTCTATCTAAGTGGGAGTTCTTTAGTAATATGATTAAATGAACTTTAATTTAACATGAACTTAGTGCTGATAGTTTTTGCATATCTATGTTGTTGTAGATCAATGGCCCGTGCTACCGTTCCCTTGAATTTTAATGCATTCCTAGAGAAAGCCAAGTTGGAAGATGATGGTAGCAACTACATGGACTGGGTCCGTAACTTCAGGATTATTATCATTGCTGCACAGAAGAATTATGTCCTTGAAGCACCGCTAGGTGACAAGCCCCCTCCCGCTAATGTGGACGCTTTGACGTCTGGCAGCCGCGGTCTGATGACTACTCGATAGTTCAGTGTGCCATGCTTTATGGCTTAGAATCGGGACATCAAAGACGTTTTGAACGTCATGGAGCATATGAGATGTTCCAAGAGTTGAAGTTAATATTTCAAGAAAAAGCCTGAATTGAGAGATATGAAGTCTCTAATAAGTTCTATAGCTGCAAGATGGAGGGGAATAGTTCTATCAGTGAACACATACTCAGAATGTCTGGGTACTACAATCACATGACTCAACTTGGATGCAAAGTTGATGAAGATAGTGTTATTGATAGAGTTCTTCAACCACTGCCACCAAGCTATAAAGGCTTCGTGATAAACTATAATGTGCAAGGGATGCAGAAGACAATTCTCGAGCTCTTCGCTATGCTCAAAGTTGCGGAGGTAGAAATCAAAAAGGAGCATCAAGTGTTGATGGTTAACAAAACCACTAGTTTCAAGAAAAAGGCAAGGGAAAGAAAGGGAACTTCAAAAAGAATAGCAAGCCAGTTGCTACTCCCGCAAAGAAATCCAAGTCTAGAGCCAAGCCTAGAACTGAGTGCTTCTACCACAAATGGACTGGTCACTCGAAGTGGAACTACCCCAAGTATTTGGCGGATAAGAAGGATGGCAAAGTGAACAAAGGTATATTTGATATACATGTTATTGATGTGTACCTTACTAATGCTTGTAGTAGCACCTGGGTATTTCATATTGGTTCGGTTGCTAATATTTGTCACTCGAACCAGGGGGTCACGGATTAAACGAAGATTAGCTAAGGACGAGGTGACGATGCATGTGGGAAATGGTTCCAAAGTCGATGTGATTGCCGTCGACATGCTACCTCTACATCTACCTTCGGGATTAGTTTTAGACCTAAATAATTGTTATTTGGTGCTAGCGTTGAGCATGAACATTATATCTGGATCTTGTTTGTTGCGAGACGGTTATTCATTTAAATCAAAGAATAATAGTTGTTCTATTTATATGAGTAATATGTTTTATGGTCATGCACCCTTGATGAATGGTCTATTTTTGTTGGATCTGAATCGTAGTAATACACATATTCATAATATTGAAGCCAAAAGATGCAAAGTTGATAATGATAGTGCAACTTATTTGTGGCATTGCCGTTTGGATCATATTGGTGTAAAGCGCATGAAGAAGCTACATGCTGATGGACTTTTGGAATCACTTTATTATGAATCACTTGGTGCTTGCGAACCATGCCTCATGAGAAAGATGACTAAAACTCTGTTCTCTGGAACAACGGAGCGATCAACTGACTTGTTGGAAATCATACATATTGATGCAGGCGGACCAATGAGTTTTGAGGCTCGCGGCGGGTATCATTATTTTCTGACCTTCATAGATGATTTGCGCAAATATGGGTATATATACTTGATGAAGCACAAGTCTGAAACATTTGAAAAGTTCAAAGAATTGCAGAGTGAAGTAGAGAATCATCATAACAAGAAAATAAAGTTTCTACGATCTAATTGCGGAGGCAAATATTTGAGTTATGAGTTTGGTCTTCATTTGAAACAATGTGGAATAGTTTCACAACTCACGCCACCTGGAACACCACAGCGTAATGGTGTGTCCGAACGTCGTAACCGTACTTTATTAGATATGGTGCGATCTATGATGTCTCTTACTGATTTACCACTATCGTTTTGGGGTTATGCTTTAGAGACAGTTGCATTCACATTAAATAGGGCACCATCTAAATCCGTTGAGACGATGCCTTCTGAACTATGGTTTGGCAAAAAAAACAAGTTGTCATTTCTTAAAGTTTGGGGCTGCGATGCTTATGTGAAAAAGCTTCAACCTGATAAGCTCGAACCCAAGTCAGAGAAATGTGTCTTCATAGGATACCCAAAGGAGACTATTGGGTACACCTTCTATCACAGATCCGAAGGCAAGATATTTGTTGCTAAGAATGGATCCTTTCTATAGAAGGAGTTTCTCTCGAAAGAAGTGAGTAGGGGGAAAGTAGAACTTGATGAGGTAACTGTACCTTCTCCCGAATTGGAAAGTAGTTCATCACAGAAACTAGTTCCAGTGATTCCTACACCAATTAGTGAGGAAGCTAATGATGATGATCATGAAACTTCAGATCAAGTTACTACTGAACCTCATAGGTCAACCAAAGTACGCCAGAGTGGTACGGTAATCCTATTCTAGAAGTCATGTTACTAGACCATGATGAACCTACGAACTATGAGGAAGCGATGATGAGCCCAGATTCCAAAAAATGGATAGAGGCCATGAAATCTGAGGTGGGATCCATGTATGAGAACTAAGTGTGGACTTTGGTTGAGTTGCCCGATGATCGGTAAGCCATTGAAAATAAATGGATCTTTAAGAGGAAGATTGACGTCGACGGTAACGTTACTGTCTACAAAGCTCGACTTGTTGCAAAAGGTTTTTGACAAGTTCAAGGAGTTGACTACGATGAGACTTTCTCACCCGTAGCGATACTTAAGTCTGTCCGAATCATGTTAGCAATTGCCGCATTTTGTGATTATGAAATCTGGCAAATGGATGTCAAAACTGCATTCCTTAATGGATATCTCAAATAAGAGTTGTATATGATGCAACCAGAAGGTTTTGTCGATCCTAGAGGTGCTAACAAAGTGTGCAAGCTCCATCGATCCATCTATGGACTAGTGCAAGCATCTCGGAGTTGGAATATACGCTTTGATGAGGTGATCAAAGCATATGGTTTTATACAGAATTTTGGAGAAGCCTGTATTTACAAGAAAGTGAGTGGGAGCTCTTAGCATTTATGATATTATATGCGGATGACATATTGTTGATTGGAAATGATATAGAATTTCTGATGGCATAAAAGGATACTTGAATAAGAATTTTACAATGAAAGACCCCGATGAAGCTGCTTATATATTAGGCATCAAGATCTATAGAGATAAATCAAAACACTTAATTGGACTTTCACAAAGCACATACCTTGATAAAGTTTTGAAGAAGTTCAAAATGGATCAGTCAAAGAAAGGGTTCTTGCCTGTTTTACAAGGTGTGAAGTTGAGTAAGACTCAATGCCCGACCACTGCAGAAGATAGAAAGAAAATGAAAGTCATTCCCTGTGCTTCAGCCATAGGATCTATCATGTATGCAATGTTGTGTACCAGACCTGATGTGTGCCTTGCTATAAGTTTAGCGGGAAGGTACCAAAGTAATCCAGGAGTGGTGTTGGGGAACGTTGCATGGGAAACAAAAAAAATTCCTACGAACACCCAAGATCAATCTAAGAGATGCACATCTACGAGAGGAGATTTGGATCCACATACCCTTGTAGATCGCAAAGCGGAAGCGTTACTAGAATGCGGTTGATGTAGTCGTACTCGCGGCGATTCAAATCGCGGAAGATCCGATCTAGCACCGAACGGACGGCGCTTCCGCGTTCAAGACACATACAGCCCGGGGCGTCTCCTCCTTCTTGATCCAACAAGGGGGAAGGAGAAGTTGAGGGAGAACTCCGGCAACACAATGGCGTGGTGGTGGAGCTTGTGGTTCTTCATCGTGACGCCCAAAGACCGATGCTCTAGAAGATTCCAGATGTTCCGAGTTTTCCCGTGTGTTTCATTTGTGCTTGCTTTATTTATTTTGTGCTTGCATCATGTCATCATGCCATCATGTCTTATTTCCAACTTAACCAAATGAATCGTATGGATCTTCGGCCCATTTAAATCGAGGGAAGTGTGACTTCTCTTTATAACATATCCTCCTAATAAATAAGGAGCTATAACAAAATATTCCATTGCCTTGGAACCATCGAAACACACTTGCAAATTCTCCATATTCTTTTGCTTCAAGTTTCACCTCCAAACCATGGCAACAATTCTTGACCTTTTTATCGAGGCTCCTCCAAAAATTCGGACATTTTTGGACACTTCGAAAATCAAGTCTTAGTTCAAACCCATTTGAATTAAATTCAAATATGTTTGGATTATATCTTTCGATCATGCCACTACTTTTTTTCTTGGATTACGCTCATTTTTATGAGCCCGAGAAAATTACCCTCATGTGTAAATTTTTTCCCTAGGTGCCCTTTCCTTTTCCTCTCTCTTTAGTTCTCTGTTTTGTTTTTTTTGTTTGGGAGAGAGAGAGGGGCAGAGAGTAAAGCCGCAGCCCTCTTCTCAGGCCGGCCCATCTGTAGGCCTAGGTCCATCTGGCCGCCCCACAACCCTAGCCCGACCGAGCTTCTCCCCTCGATCCCCTCGTCCATCTCCCTCCTGCGCCGCCAAAGGCCCCGAACCGCTCCTCCCATCGATCCCCATCGCAACGCCTCCGCGCCTCGCCTCCTTTTGCCGCGTTCCTCACCTCTCCTCCGTGCCTCGTCGATCTCCCCTCGTGCCCTCGAGCAGCGCCGCGGCCTTGCCGCGTCCCCGCGGGCAGCCGTGCCATGTCCCCGCGACAGCGCCTCCTCCCCGCAATGGAGTCCACTCGCCTCGAGCAGTGCCGCGCTCCTCTGCTCCGGCCTCCGGGACCCGCGCCCCGCCGTCGTTCCCGTCTGACGCCGGCGACCTCCACTAGGGCGTCGCCCTCATCCTCCAGGACCCGACGCACCCCAGTGGCTTCGTCCGCGACGCCTCCGGCCACCTCGACCTCCTTACCTCGTCGGTCTTCGCCTAAGCCGCCGCGACCTCGTCACACTGCCTCACGCCCGAGGCCAGCCATGGCTGCCTCTCTGCCAGAGCCCCTCCGCCTTGTGCCATCCCCGCTGGCAACAGGAGAAGCAGCGCTTGGCCTCCTCTTGCCCAAGTTCCCTTGCATCCGATTCAATTTGTCCTGTTGGACATCGACGCCCGAAGATTTGGACATGCCAAGTACCTCGACGCCCGGTGCCTAGAACGACTATCCTCGCCGTGGATCCGTCAAGATCAAGTGTACAACTACTATCGCAAGAAACGAGACCGGCAAGTCCCGGATGCACCCGAACGGCTACCGGATGCGCCAAGAACGCCAAGTACCTCTACATGTGACCCTCTGATCGACGTGTACGACTACACTGGGAGATACCAAGTACCACGACGCCCGGAGCCCTCGATCACGTCAAGTTCGACTACCGCCGACATGATCACCTACAAAACATGTACCCCTACGTCAAGTACATCTACAAAACGAGAACAACTACTTCCTCTACGACTCGTGTACCACTACTTCCCTCGACGTGTCGGACCACCCCAAAACGCACGCTCCGAAGGTATAACCCCGAGACGATGCCCGGGAACGAACGATGTGTGTTGTATGAGATGCTCCACTTGTGTGCACCTTGCCCGATTCGTCAATTCTCATGCCCCTCGTTAGCCTCGTCGCCAACCCGTGGGAACCCGGTGACGGGATCACCCCACCTTTCTTCTTGCATGACACGCTCTCCGTCATCTTTTGCACCGGCCTCTCGATGAGTTACCGGTACCGAAATGTTGTTGCAGCACCATTTTCGGTTATCGTCGCCGTGGCACCCTTTTCCACCACGGTGACAAATGCTTCATATCCCGTATGTCAACTTTTAATAAAATTGCATAAAACTTGAAAATGTCATCCGCATCATGATAACAACATTTAAATGTTAAATTGTTGTTGCATAATAATTGCTAAATTTGCACATGGGGTTTTTCCGGGAATTGTTGTTGTTATTTCCGGCCTCATTTAAATTGACTAGATAGTGTAGTTTGTTTAAGCTTCACCTCTTGCCATGTTTAATAAAAACATTTAACCTTGTCTTGTAAATAAAATGGGAGTCAACTAAATAAATAAATTGTGGTGTTTTGTCAATATGCAACTCGTTGCATATTGAGCCCCACTTAACTTGTAGTATTTGTTTGTGCACTTTGCCATGCCATGTTGAATTAAACCGGACATGCATCATATTTGTTTGTGCATCATGCCATGGTTATGATATGTGTGTTTACCGTGGTGCTTGCTTCTTCTCGTTAGTGCTTGTTCCGTTGCGTTCGTGAGGATTCGTTCGTCTACCCGTGGTTCTTCTTCAAGGCTTCTTCTTCGTCTTCTTCATGAATCCGTTCTTCTTCCTTGCGGGATCTCAGGCAAGATGACCATACCCTTGGATACCTTTACTATCATTGCCATGCTTAGTTGTCTCGATGCTGTCGTTATATGTCGCGCTACCCATCTTATTGTCAGTCCCTCTCCTTGTTGCCATGAAACCTCTAACCTTTGACACCTTCCTAGCAAAAACCATTGTTTGGCTATGTTACCCGCTTGCTCAGCCCCTCTTATAGCGTTGTTAGTTGCAGGTGAAGATGAAGATCGTTCCAGGAGGGAACTTGTTGTTGGAATATCACAATATCTATTATTATTATTAACACACCTATATACTGGGCATGGGTGGAAGGCTTGGCCTTTTGCTCGGTGTTTTGTTTCACTCATGCCACCTTAGGCGCCGATAAACCGGCATTATGTTCCTTGATTTTGCGTTCCTTACACGGTTGGGTATATGGGGACCCCTTGACAGTTCGACTTTGAATAAAACTCCTCCAGCAAGGCCCAACATTGGTTTTAATTTGCCTCATAATAAAAACTTAATTAATTAATTGCATAGGGGGTCATGTCCCCGGGTTCTTAATTCTACATAACAGGGGGGGCCAGTGCTGATGGTGTTGGTCCCAAACTAGAGCCACTTGCGGTGCCACCTAGTTATCTGGGGTCTTCGGTTGCTGTACGTAGTGCTCATCCGAACGTGGCCTGAGACGAGATGCGCGCGGCTACCATCAGGGTGTCGGCACGCCGGGAGGTCTTGCTGGACTTGTTTTACCATTGTCGAAATGGCTTGTGCACCGGGATGCCGAGCCTGATCGGATTTCCCTAAGATAAGGGGTGATGATATTATATTTATCACTTCAGCTGATCGTGAGAGCTTGTGATGGGCTAAGTTGGGACACCCCTGCAGGGATATGATCTTTCGAAAGCCATGCCTGCGGTTATGTGGCAGATTGGAATTTGTTAATGTCCGGTTGTAGAAAACTTGACAGAGGATCCGAAGTAAAACCCACAACTGTGTGAGTAACCGTGACTGTCTCTTTTCATTTTGAGAAGAGAACACGGTGGGGTTATGTTTGACTCGTAGGTAGTTCAGGATCTTTACCGATCACTACTAGTTGGCGACCGTTTTCGTAGATGCTCATCTTACTCTTGTACTCGTAAGCTAGCCACCATATTATGCTTAGCCGCTGCTGCAACCTCACCACTTTTCCTCTTCCTACCCAAAAAGCCTTGCTAGTCTTGTTACCCATGGTTATGGGATTGCTGAGTCCTCGTAGCTCACAGTTACTACAACACCAGATGCAGGTTCAGCCGAGAATGATGCAGGAGCTGGTTCAAGTACTTCACTGGGAGCTCGACGAAGAGAGTGGTCGTATGTATGTGACGTTTTCGACGATCAGTAGTGGTTTCTACTAGGGGCGATTCGGACCTGTGGCTTTATGTTTTTGGTATCTTTCTTTTGGATCTTCACTCGTAGTCGGGTTTGATGTTTTGGATGATGATTTGCTTATGTAATGTATTGTGTGACGTGGCGAGTGTAAGCCAACTATCCTTTTGCAATTTCATCCCTAGTTTTACATGAGTCGTGCAAAGATACCAAACTTGAGATCATTCTAGAATGGGCTTATACCTTTAAGTTGTGCCTCGACACGTAGGAGGTATAAACCCATCCTGGGCATTACAAGTTGGTATCAGAGCCTTCTCCGACCTAGGAGACCCCACTGATTGATCGAATCGTTGACGGTTGAGTCTAGGCACACACTTAAAATGTTTTGAGTCCTATATATATATCGGAGAGTAGAATTTCTTTTGCTCCTCATCCCTTTATCACTCTGGTGAGGACTCCTGACGATTACTCTTGTCTCTTCTACTCTCAAAAATTCACCAATTTTTTTAGGAATCTCGCGAGTATTGTTTGGATTGTTCCGATGTCTTTGTGACGAGAACATTGTTCTCGATGCCTCCTGTCATTTAGGGGTTGTGGCAGTGTCCCGGGGAGTTGAGCTCCGAGGTGTTGTTGTCACAAATATATCGCATCAGTTCTGGAATACTTAAGACGGCCGACATCGAAAACTCTCCTATGCGATTAGTGGCAAGATAACCCCGTCATCACCCAGTACTGGGGAGGTAGTTTGGGAGTATTGCCATAGCTTGTATAGAAGATGTGTTTCAAAGGTCCAAGGTAGACGGTTTCCGGAAACAACTGGTTATGTGTTGAAGGATGGATACAGCTGGATGTAGGATTAGAGTTGAGTGCGCGATGCTTCCCCTGTATCCCCAACACCTGATTGCATAACTGGAAACTTTCGGAAATTAATAGGTGGGTTCATCTAGTAGTTCGTAGGCATTCTTCCAACGAATGCATGATATGGAGTTCGGGGTTCAACATCTAGTGAAGTGGTTTTATGGGCGTTGTTCCAATCGGGAGTTGCATCTTAAAGGGTCCTTGGCTATGCTGATCCGTGGATTGCAAAACCCTTTTGTAACACGTTCCATGAGCTTTCAGCATGAACATGTGGAACGAAGCTTCTATCTTGTATTTGTTCTATCTGCTCCTTATTGTTTTTATTTACCTTTTGTTCTCCCAAGTGTCTTCTCGACAAGTTGATGTACCTACGGAATTCATTCGTTCAATTCTCTGTTCGAATGATATTGTGAAGATTATGTTGCAACATATCTATCCTTTGTTTTTGTTTTGATTCTGGTATTCGAGTTGCTTCGATGTCAAATGTTGATTCCATATCTTTCCTAATCGGTGTTCTCATATTTCTATGGGAGTGCTAATCCTTCTTGATCATCAAGATTGTCATGTTAAATTCTTCTCAACCGGCGTGCTTTGCTTCAAGTTAATCCGATCTTTTCATCATCTGCAAGATCAACTCTCAGTCTTTTCTCAACGGTGTATGTTTCATTCATCCCAAGTTGTCCTTGTTTTCCCCATCCTCCCACCCTTCTTCTTCTCGGAGCCAGAGATTCTCAAATAAATATCCACTTTATTCACGTGATGTTTCTTCATTCTTTTCCATCAATGTTCTTATCCGGTGATTTATCGTGAAGATGCTCAAGAGTTTCAAGTTCATCATTCTTAATTCCAATATTCTTCTCCGATGGACTAAATCCAAGCTTTCGTATTGATCATATATGTGCCTTTTATTTCACATGTTTTTCGATGTTGGAATTTCTTATCCGAAGGCTCTCTTATTTCTTCACATCTCTTTATTCATATCCGGAGTGCTGAAGATACCTCAGAAGATTCACGTTTCCATTCTTAATCCATTCAAGCTATTTTGAGATTGTTATCTCATTCAAGCAATTTAATTCAACCGGTGCAATATCTCTTAAGCAATCTTTTTGAGCGGTGATTTCTTTTGAGTGGGCCCTAACCCATAGGTCTTTTTCCAGGATCTTACCTGACTCTTCCATTTTTTTTCGGAGTTATACTCAAATTCTTTTCAAAGTTTGACGTAAGAATGGATTTCTCATCAGTCAAATGTATCCTCCAAGATCGCTTTCACTCATTGTTGCTTCAACCTTTATATTTCCATTCTTCTGGAGTATCGCAAAAATTCTTCATGATATTCTCGTCGTTCTTCTCAACATGTGAAGACCACAGAAGTGTTTCTCTTAAATCTTGGCCGTTCTCTTGAAGATTCGTGGTTCTAGCTTCTTGCCATCCTCATTATTGTTTCGATTGTGAGGAATTATTTTTATACCCATCCGAAGCATTTCATGAATTCTTCCCATTGTGATCCTCCGAAGGCCATCATTTCAGAATATTTCTTCGTTCTCAGTTTTCAACTTTGTCCTCCAAACATCCTTCATTGATGCCTCTTCGTTCGTCTCCATATTCTACCGGTGCTTTGTTCAAGTACTCTTAATCGGTTCGCGATCTCTTCGTTCTCTTGCATCCAAATTTCCTCACGTGCTTATTCTTCCCGGTGATTATTCACTTTCATCACCCGGTTTCAATTCTTACGGTGGTTCATTCAAGATTACTCTTCCGTTGTTATCGTACCAATTCAGTTGTTCTTTTCATAATCCTACCGGTGCTTTGTTGAATATTTATCCATGGTTGTGCTAGATCTATCTTTAATTCTTTGCAACGAGAATAAGTAGTATGCCAAATCCATTGCTTGTCGCCAATTTAAATTGATGAAGGATATGCATAACATAATTAATATTCTTATTTCATCCAAGTGGATGAATCCCTTTGCTTAGAGTTTATTCATGAGGAGTAAATTCTAGGTTTCAAGTTGTTCGTCTTGTTCCCCGGTGTTCTAAGCTCTCTCAATTATCTTGTCACGAAGCTTCATCTAAAGCATTGCAAGGCTTCAATCTTATTCTTCTCATCCTTTTGTTACCGGAGTCCATCTTGGTGGTTCATCATGAATTAATTCATGCTCGAAGTGTTCTTCAAGATTCTTGTTGGAGCTCAAGCATTCTTCATCATACTTTCCAATTGAAATCCTTTTTACCTTATCTTTTCAGATGGTGTTATGTCATTCTTGACAAATTCCTTCATGTTCCATGATTCACAAGTTATCAGGAATGACATATTTAATCCCGTCAATTTCTTCGTTGGAGTTATCTTGGGTTATAATTCACCTAAAAGCTTTCCCTGAGAATTGTTGCTATTATGGTGCTTATAAATGACCCAAGTTCTTCATTTATCTTTCCGGTGAAATAAGTTTATCGTCTCCTTGTTGATCTCAATCCAATCAAATGTTTTCGTAAGTGGCTGGTTATCACCTCTTAATTTTGCGATGTTTTCCATAAGTCCACAACGAGCTTATTCTTTTGTTGTTGATTATTCTCAACAACTCCGTTCAACCCTTCTTCGTAAGGATGATTTTCATATTCATTGTCGGAGAAGTTGTCTTTTTCTTCTCCGTTCTTTTCTTTCCAACGATCTAGCATATATTCTTTCATTCCAGAGTCATTGTGATATTGCACTCTTTGTCCCATAATCTCGTTTTGTCAAGATCATGTTCTTTTCCTTGTTTATCTATTTAACTGGAGTGTTGTGCCCAACGTTCGAGTTCTCTCATCTTATCAAAGTTTTTCCTCTCTTTTCAACTAGATTGCTGCCTGAAATCTTTCTTACCTCTTGTGCCATCCTTTCAATTGTTCCGGAGGCAGTGTGTTGTTGATTTCATCAAGTATATTCCCATTTTCTCAAGTTCATGTTCAATTCCTTCCATTTACAGTCGAAATGCTGTCCAAATTCTTTCATTCTTATTCCTTCTCTAGCTATATTCAACCGGAGTGGTTTAAATTCTTCCATGATCTGTGAGCTCTTGTTCATGTCTTTTAACCTTACAAGGTTCTCGTATGTACCTTGTTCCTCTTTTCTAATGGAGTGTTTTCATCTTCGTTCATCTCTGTTGTATTCTTCTTTCAAGTTGTTCAACCTCTCAAGGTTCATTGGTTTCACTCGTTTGTCAAAGAAGCAACTTGTTTTTACCTCTTCCTTTTCCGTTTTATCCGGTGCCATCTCCAGGATCTCGGGTCGAGATCCACTGTTAGTGTGGGAGAGTTGTGACGCCCGAAGACCGACGCTCCAGAAGATTCCAGATGTTCCGGGTTTTCCCGTGTGTTTCATTTGTGCTTGCTTTATTTATTTTGTGCTTGCATCATGTCATCATGCCATCATGTCTTATTTCCAACTTAACCAAATAAATCATATGGATCTTCGGTCCATTTAAATCGAGGGAAGTGTGACTTCTCTTTATAACATATCCTCCTAATAAATAAGGAGCTATAACAAAATATTCCATTGCCTTGGAACCATCGAAACACACTTGCAAATTCTCCATATTCTTTTGCTTCAAGTTTCACCCCCAAACCTTGGCAACAATTCTTGACCGTTTTATCGAGGCTCCTCCAAAAATTCGGACATTTTTGGGCACTTCGAAAATCAAGTCTTAGTTCAAACCCATTTGAATTAAATTCAAATATGTTTGGATTATATCTTTCGACCATGCCACTACTATTTTTCTTGGATTACGCTCATTTTTATGAGCCCGAAAAAATTACCCTCATGTGTTAATTCTTTCCCTAGGTGCCCTTTCCTTTTCCTCTCTCTTTAGTTCTCTGTTTTGTTTTGTTTTTGTTTGGGAGAGAGAGAGGGGCAGAGAGTAAAGCCGCAGCCCTCTTCTCAGGCCGGCCCATCTATAGGCCTAGGCCCATCTGGCCGCCCCACAACCCTAGCCCGACCGAGCTTCTCCCCCCGATCCCCTCGTCCATCTCCCTCCTGCGCCGCCAGAGGCCCCGAATCGCTCCTCCCGTCGATCCCCATCGCAACGCCTCCGCGCCTCGCCTCCTTTTGCCGCGTTCCTCACCTCTCCTCCGCGCCTCGTCGATCTCCCCTCGTGCCCTCGAGCAGCGCCGCGGCCTTGCCGCGTCCCCGCGGGCGGCCGTGCCATGTCCCCGCGACAGCGCCTCCTCCCCGCAACGGAGTCCACTCGCCTCGAGCAGTGCCGTGCTCCTCTGCTCCGGCCTCCGGGACCCGCGCCCCGCCGTCGTTCCCGTCTGACGCCGGCGACCTCCACTAGGGCGTCGCCCTCATCCTCCAGGACCCGACGCACCCCAGTGGCTTCATCCGCGACGCCTCCGGCCACCTCGACCTCCTTACCTCGTCGGTCTTCGCCTAAGCCGCCGCGACCTCGTCACGCTGCCTGACGCCCGAGGCCAGCCATGGCTGCCTCTCTGCCGGAGCCCCTCCGCCTTGTGCCATCCCCGCTGGCAACAGGAGCAGCAGTGCTTGGCCTCCTCTTGCCCAAGTTCCCTTGCATCCGGTTCAATTTGTCTAGTTGGACATCGACGCCCAAAGATTTGGACGTGCCAAGTACCTCGACGCCCGGTGCCTAGAACGACTACCCTCGTCGTGGATCCGTCAAGACCAAGTGTACAACTACTATCGCAAGAAACGAGACCGGCAAGTCCCGGATGCGCCCAAACGGCTACCGGATGCGCCAAGAACGCCAAGTACCTCCACATGTAACCCTCTGATCGACGTGTACGACTACACTGGGAGATACCAAGTACCACGACGCTCGGAGCCCTCAATCACATCAAGTTCGACTACCGCCGACATGATCACCTACAAAACATGTACCCCTACGTCAAGTACATCTACGAAACGAGAACAACTACTTCCTCTACGACTCGTGTACGTGTCGGACCACCCCAAAACGCACGCTCCGAAGGTATAACCCCAATACGACGCCCGGGAACGAACGATGTGTCTTGTATGAGATGCTCCACTTGTGTGCACCTTGCCCGATTCGTCGCTTGTCATGCCCCTCGTTTGCCTCGTCGCCAACCCGTGGGAACCCGGTGACGGGATCACCCCACCTTTCTTCTTGCATGACACGCTCTCCGTCATCTTTTGCACCGGTCTCTCGATGATTTACCGGTACCGAAATGTTGTTGCGGCACCATTTTCGGTTATCGTCGCCGTGGCACTCTTTTCCACCACGGTGACAAATGCTTCATATCCCTTATGTCAACTTTTAATAAAATTGCATAAAACTTGAAAATGTCATCCGCATCATGATAACAACATTTAAATGTTAGATTTTTGTTGCATAATAATTGCTAAATTTGCACATGGGGTTTTTCCGGGAATTGTTGTTGTTATTTCCGGCCTCATTTAAATTGACTAGATAGTGTAGTTTGTTTAAGCTTCACCTCTTGCCATGTTTAATATAATCATTTAACCTTGTCATAAATAAATGGGAGTCAACTAAACAAATAAATTGTGGTGTTTTGTCAATATGCAACTCGTTGCATATTGAGCCCCACTTAACTTGTAGTATTTGTTTGTGCACTTTGCCATGCCATGTTGAATTAAACTGGACATGCATCATATTTGTTTGTGCGTCATGCCATGGTTATGATATGTGTGTTTACCGTGTTGCTTGCTTCTTCTCGTTAGTGCTTGTTCCGTTGCGTTCGTGAGGATTCGTTCGTCTACCCATGGTTCTTCTTCAAGGCTTCTTCTTCGTCTTCTTCATGGATCCGTTCTTCTTCCTTGCGGGATCTCAGGCAAGATGACCATACCCTTGGATACCTTTACTATCATTGCCATGCTTAGTTGTCTCGATGATGTCGTTATATTTTGCGCTACCCATCTTATTGTCAGCCCCTCTCCTTGTTGCCATGAAACCTCTAACCTTTGACACCTTCCTAGCAAAAACCATTGCTTGGCTATGTTACCCGCTTGCTCAGCCCCTCTTATAGCGTTGTTAGTTGCAGGTGAAGATGAAGATCGTTCCAGGAGGGAACTTGTTGTTGGAATATCACAATATCTATTATTATTATTAACACACCTATATACTGGGCGTGGGTGGAAGGCTTGGCCTTTTGCTCGGTGTTTTGTTTCACTCATGCCACCTTAGGCGCCGATAAACTGGCATTATGTTCCTTGATTTTGCGTTCCTTACACGGTTGGGTATATGGGGACCCCTTGACAGTTCGACTTTGAATAAAACTCCTCCAGCAAGGCCCAACATTGGTTTTAATTTGCCTCATAATAAAAACTTAATTAATTAATTGCATAGGGGGTCATGTCCTCGGGTTCTTAATTCTACATAACAGGGGGGGCCAGTGCTGATGGTGTTGGTCCCAAACTAGAGCCACTTGCGGTGCCACCCAGTTATCTGGGGTCTTCGGTTGCTGTACGTAGTGCTCATCCGGACGTGGCCTGAGACGAGATGCGCGCGGCTACCATCAGGGTGTCGGCACGCTGGGAGGTCTTGCTGGACTTGTTTTACCATTGTTGAAATGGCTTGTGCACCGGGATGCCGAGTCTGATCGGATTTCCCTAAGATAAGGGGTGATGATATTATATTTATCACTTCAGCTGATCGTGAGAGCTTGTGATGGGCTAAGTTGGGACACCCTTGCAGGGTTATGATCTTTCGAAAGCCGTGCCCGCGGTTATGTGGCAGTGGAATTTGTTAATGTCCGGTTGTAGAAAACTTGACAGAGGATCCGTAGTAAAACCCACAACGGTGTGAGTAACCGTGACTGTCTCTTTTCATTTTGAGAAGAGAACACGGTGGGGTTATGTTTGACTCGTAGGTAGTTCAGGATCTTTAGCGATCACTACTAGTTGGCGACCGTTTGCGTAGATGCTCATCTTACTCTTGTACTCGTAAGCTAGCCACCATATTATGCTTAGCCGCTGCTGCAACCTCACCACTTTTCCTCTTCCTACCTAAAAAGCTTTGCTAGTCTTGTTACCCATGGTTATGGGATTGCTGAGTCCTCGTGGCTCACAGATACTACAACACCAGATGTAGGTTCAGCCGAGAATGATGCAGGAGCTGGTTCAAGTACTTCACTGGGAGCTCGATGAAGAGAGTGGTCGTATGTATGTGACGTTTTCGACGATTAGTAGTGGTTTCTACTAGGGGCGATTCGGACCTGTGGCTTTATGTTTTTGGTATCTTTCTTTTGGATCTTCGCCCGTAGTCAGGTTGTGATGTTCTGGATGATGATTTGCTTATGTAATGTATTGTGTGACGTGGCGTGTGTAAGCCAACTATCCTTTTGCAATTTCATCCCTATTTTTACATGAGTCGTGCAAAGATACCAAACTTGAGATCATTCTAGAATGGGCTTATACCTTTAAGTCGTGCCTCGACACGTAGGAGGTATAATCCCATCCTCGGCATTACATTCGTCAGGGCTTCGCCAAGTACTTCGGAGGAGGAGGAAGTGAAGGAGGGAGAAAGGGCTGCTCCAGAGGCAAGGGGTTGGTGTGTTCAGGCCATCCCTCTCCCGCACTATATATAGGAGGCAAGGGGGAGGGGTGGGGCGCAACCTTGGCCCTTCCTCCAAGGAAGGGTGCGGCCAAGGAGGAGTCCACCCTCCCCAAGGCACCTAGGAGGTGCCTCCCCCCTTTAGGACTCTTCCTCTCCTTTATCTCTTGGCGCATGGGCCTCTTGGGGCTGGTGCCCTTGGCCCATATAGGCCAAGGCGCATACCCGTACAGCCCATGTGGCCCCCCTTGGCAGGTGGACCCCCGGACCCCTTTCGGCACTCCCGGTACAATATCGATAATACGCGAAACTTTTCCGGCGACCAAAAGAGGACTTCCCATATATAAATCTTTACCTCCGGACCATTCCGAAAATCCTCGTGACGTCCAGGATCTCATCCGGGACTCTGAACAACTTTCGGTCAACCACATACAATTCCCATTACAACTCTAGCGTCACCCGAACCTTAAGTGTGTAGACCCTACGGGTTCGGGAACCATGCAGACATGATCGAGACACCTCTCCAGCCAATAACCAATAGCGGGATCTGGATACCCATATTGGTTCTCACATGTTCCACGATGATCTCATCGGATGAACCACGGTGTCAAGGATTCAGACAATACCGTATGCATTTCCCTTTGTCCATCGGTATGTTACTTGCCCGAGATTCGATCGTCGGGATCTCCATATATACCTAGTTCAATCTCGTTACCGGCAAGTCTCTTTACTCGTTCCGTAATACAAGATCCCGCAACTAACTCCTTAGTCACATTGCTTGCAAGCTTCTTGTGATGTTGTATTACCGAGAGGGCCCAGAGATACCTCTCCGTCATACAGAGTTACAAATCGCAGTCTTGATCCATGCCAACTCAATAGATACCTTCGGAGATACCTATAGAGCACCTTTATAGTCACCCAGTTACGTTGTGACGTTTGGTACTCACAAGGTACTCTTCCAATGTGAGTGAGTTGCATGACCTCATGGTCATAGGAACATATACTTGACATGTGCTACTTCTCGAGCTTGTGTTGTATTCCCTCGAAGAGGAAAGGGAGATGTAGCACAGTAGCGTAAGTATTTCCCTCAGTTTTTGAGAACCAAGGTATCAATCCAGTAGGAGACCACGCGTGAGTCGCTCGCACCTGCACAAACAAATAAGAACTTCGCAGCCAACGCAATAAGGGGTTGTCAATCCCTTCACGGTCACTTACGAAAGTGAGATCTGATAGAGATGATAGTTAATATTTTTGGTATTTTTAGTTTATAAGAACAGAATGTAAAAGCGATAAAAGTAAAGTAGATGTAGATTGATATGTTGAGAATAGACCCGGGGGCCATAGTTTTCTCTATTGGCTTCTCTCATGATAGTGATATTCTATAGCGGATAAACAAATTACTGTCGAGCAATTGATAGAAAAGCGAATAATTAGAAACTATCTAGGCATGATCATTGTATATAGGCATCACGTCCGAGACAAGTAGACCGAAACGATTCTGCATCTACTACTATTACTCCACACATCGACCGCTATCCAGCATGCATCTAGTGTATTGAGTTCATAAGAACAGAGTAACGCCTTAAGCAAGATGACATGATGTAGAGGGATAAACTCAAGCAATATGATATAAACCCCATCTTTTTATCCTCGATGGCAACAATACAATACATGCCTTGCGGCCCCTACTGTCACTGGGAAAGGACACCGCAAGATTGAACCCAAAGCCAAGCACTTCTCCCATTGCAAGAACTATAGATCTAGTAGGCCAAACCAAACCAATAATTCGAAGAGACTTGCAAGGATATTATGAGCACAGATAAAAAGTTCAGAGAAGAACCAAATATCTTTCATAGCTAACCTTGATCATAAACTCACAATTCATCGAATCTCGACAAACACACCGCAAAAAGAGATTGCACCGAATAGATCTCCTCGAAGACCGAATAGATCTCCTCGAAGACCGAGGAGAACTTTTTATCCAGAGAGAGAGAAGAAGCCATCTAGATACTAGCTATGGACCCGAAGGTCTGAGGTAAACTACTCACAACTCATGTTGAGGGTGATGATGATGATGATGAAGGACTTTGTGATAGACCCCCCTCCGGTGGAGCTTCGGAACAGGCTCCAAGATGGGATCTCCACAGGAACAGAAGGTATGGCGGTGGAATTAGGGTTTTCTCTTTGTTCACGGAGGTTCTAGGGTATGTAGACTTATATAGGAAGAATGAGGGCACCGGGGGACGCTCGGGGGG
>LR738711.1:865053960-865157084 GCA_902687465.1 Secale cereale
GCCCTGGGAAGGGGGGCGCGCCCTCCACCCTCGTGGGCCACCCTTTGATCCCCTGATGTGGTTCTCAAGCTCCGCGTGTGTGATTTTCTCCAAAAATATCTCTCGCGAAGGTTTCATTCTGTTTGGACTCAGTCTGATATTCTTTTTCTGCAAAACCCTGAAATAGGCAAAAATACAGCAATCTGGACTGGGCCTTTGGGTTAGTAGGTTAGTCCCAAAAATGATATAAAAGTGAATGATAAAGCCCATTAAACATCCAAGACTCCATAAATAATAGCATGGAACAATCAAAAATTATTAGATACGTTGGAGACGTATCAAGCATCCCCAAGCTTAATTCATGCTCGTCCTCGAGTAGGTAAATGATAAAGAAAGAATTTTTGATGTGGAATGCTAACCACTATAGTTTTTCAATGTAATTCTCTTAATTGTGGCATGAATGTTCAGATCTGAAAGATTCAAGATAAAAGTCTATATTGACATAAGAAATAACAATACTTCAAGCATACTAACAATGCAATCATGTCTTCTCAAAATAATATGGCTAAAGAAAGTTATCCCTACAAAATTATATAGTCTGGCTATGCTCCCTCTTCATCACACAAAATATTCCTATCATGCACAACCCTGATTTCAGCCAAGCACTTGTTTTCGTACTCTATCTTTTCAAACCTTTCAATTTTCACGCAATACATGAGCGTGAGCCATGGATATAGCACTATTGGTGGAATAGAGGTGGTTGTGGAGAAGACAAATGGAGGGAGATAGTCTCACATCGACTGGGCGTATCAACGGGCTATGGAGATGCCCATCAATAGATATCAATGTGAGTGAGTAGGGATTGCCAGGCAATGGATACACTAGAGCTAAATACGAATGAAAGCTCAACAAAAGAAACTAGTGGGTGTGCATCCAACTTGCTTGCTCACGAAGACCTAGGGCATTTAAGGAAGCCCATCGTTGGAATATACAAGCCAAGTTCTATAATGAAAATTCCCACTAGTATATGAAAGTGACTAAGCATGAGACTCTCTACAATGAAGAACATGGTGCTACTTTGAAGCACAAGTGTGGAAAAAAGATAGTAGCAATTGTACCTTCTCTCTTTTCTCTCATTTTTATGGAGGGGCTTTCTCTCTCTTTTATTATTAGCCCCTCTCTATTTTTTTTGGGCCATCTCTTTTTTTATTGCCCTTTCCTCACATGGGACGTTGCTCAAATAATGATGATCATCACACTTTTTATTACAACTTGAAATTACAACTCGATACTACAACAAGTATCACTCTACATGAATGCCTCCGGTAAGGTACCGGGATGTGCAATGAATCAAGAGTGACATATATGAAAAAATATGCAAGGTGGCTTTGCCACAACTACGATGTCAACTAAATGATCATGCATGGCAATATGACAATATGATGTGTGTCATATGAACGGAACGGTGGAAAATTGCATGGCAATATATCTCGGAATGGCTATGGAAATGCCATGTTAGGTAGGTAAGGTGGCTGTTTTGAGGAATAATATATAGTGGGTTTATGGCACCGGCGAAAGTTGCGCGGTGCAAGAGAGGCTAGCAATGGTGGAAGGGTGAGAGTGTGTATAATCCATGGACTCAACATTAGTCATAAGAACTCATATACTTATTGCAAAAATTTACGAGTCATCAAAACAAAGCAATCAACGCATGCTCCTAGGGGGGAGGTTGGTAGGAGTTAACCATAGCGCGCCCCCGACCTCCACACAAAGGTTGGCACTCTACAAATACCTCATCCTCTAACTTCGTCACATAGCGGTTCACCATACGTGCATGATACGGGAATCACTAACCTTAACACGAGTATTTCTCAATTTCATAATAACTCCACTATAATGACTCTAATATCACTATCCTCATGTCTCAAAACAATTATCAAGCATCCAACATCTCATTCTATTCAATGCACTTGGTGTGAATTTTTTTACTACATTGACATTGGATGTCTATCATGTGAAGACTAGATTCTTTATCCTAAACACATTACCATGTTGTTTTAATAGACTCTCAAATAGATATAAGTTAAGCATGAGAGTTCAACAATTTCTGAAAAATATTACCACCACCGTGCTCTAAAAGATATAAGTGAAGCACTAGAGCAAAAACTATTCAACTCAAAAGATATAAGTGAAGCACATAGAGTGTTCTAATAATTTCTAGGCCATATTTAACTCTCTCAAATAGGTGTGTCTAGCAACGATGATTGTGCCAAACTAACAAGCAAAGACTCAAATTATACAAGACGCTCCAAGCAAAACACATATCATGTTGCGAATAAAAATATTGCTCCAAGTATAGTTACCGATGGATGAAGACGAAAGAGGGGATGCCTTCCCGGGGCATCCCCAAGCTTAGGCTTTTGATTATATTGAATTACTTGGGGTGCCATGGGCATCCCCAAGCTTATTCCTTTGCTAATCCTCGATCCATAGTCCATCAAAGCAATACTCAAAACTTGAAACTTCACAACACTAAACTTAGACAAAAATTCTCGTGAGCTCCGTTAGTATAAGAAAACAAACCACTACTCAAAGGTGCAGCAATGAATTCATTCTTTATCTATATTGGTGTTAAACCTACTGTATTACAACTTCTCTATGGTTCATATCCTCCAATACTACTCATAGATGCATCGGAATAAGCAAACAACACACGAAAAACAGAATCTGTCCAAAACAGAACAGTCTGTAGTAATCTGCAGGTTTCTCCTACTTCTGGAACTCCAAAAACTTCAAACTAAATTGGTAAATTTGCGAAATTTGTCTACCAGTCATCTGCAAAAAGAATCAGCTAAAAAGCACGCTCCAGTAAAATCTGAAGACCACTTTAGCGAGCGCTAACGATTCTGTTTTTCACAGCAAGATCACATAAACTTCACACAAGTCTTCCCAAAGGTTCTACTTGGCACAAACACTAAAAAAAACATGAAACCACATCTAATCAGAGGCTATATGCAATATTTATTCACTAACAGCAACAAAAACAAAAAATATAAAGTTGGGTTGCCTCCCAACAAGCGCTATCATTTTACGCCCCTAGCTAGGCACGATACAAGATAAATCTATGTATTGCCATCTTTGGAAGGCAATCCATAAGTGGCTCTCATGATAGATTCATATGGTAATTTGATTTACTTTCTAGGAAAGTGTTCCATGATTTTCCTTAACGGAAATTGGAATCTAATATTTCCTTCCTTCATATCAATGATTGCACCAATCGTTCTAAGGAAAGGTCTACCAAGAATAATAGGACATGAAGGATTGCAATCTATATCAAGAACAATGAAATCTATGGGAACATAATTCCTATTGGCAACAATAAGAACATCATTAATTCTTCCCGTAGGTTTCTTAATAGTGGAATCCACACGATGCAAAATTAAAGAACAATCATCAAGTTCATGGAACCCTAGCAAATCACACAAAGTTTTTGGGATAGTGGAGACACTTGCACCCAAATCACAAAAATCATAGCACTCATGATCTTTTATTTTTATTTTAATAGTAGGTTCCCACTCATCATAAAGCTTACTAGGGATAGAAACTTCTAACTCAAGTTTTTATTCATAAGATTGCATCAAAGCATCAACTATGTGTTTGGTGAAAGCTTTATTCTGACTATAAGCATGCGGAGAATTTAGCATGGATTGCAACAAGGAAATACAATCAATAAAAGAGCAATTATCATAATTGAATCCCTTGAAATCCAAAGTAGTGGGTTCATCACTATGCAAAGTTTTAATCTCTTCACTCCCACTTTTAGCAATTTTAGCATCAAGATCTAAAAACTCCGAATCATTGGGATGCCTTAAAGCAGAATCATCTCCAATCCTATTTTCATCAATATTTATACTAGAAAACAAGGATCTAATAGGAGACACATCAATAACTTTTATATCTTCATCTTTATTTTCATGATAACTATAAGAACACAATTTAATATAATCTTCTCTTTTAGCACGCATCCTAGCTAGCGGTTCTTTCTTTGCATTCATCAATGGAAATTATCATGGCTTTGAGAGACTCATTGATATCATGCTTAGGTGGGATAGATCTAAGTTTCAAAGAATCAACATCAAGAGTAATTCTATCAACACTTCTAGCCAATTCATCAACCTTAAGCAATTTCTCTTCAAGCAAAGCATTGAAATTCTTTTGCGAGATCATAAACTCCTTAACACTAGTTTCAAATTCAGAAGGCATCTTTCCATAAGAGTTGTTGTAGGAATTACCATAATTATTAGAGGAATTACTAGGAAAAGGCCTAGGATTAAAATTACCTCTATAAGCATTGTTACCAAAATTATTCCTACCAACAAAATTCACATCCAAAGATTCATTGTTATTCTCAATCAAAGTGGACAAAGGCATATCATTAGGATCAGAAGAAGCACTCTTAGCAGCAAATAATTTCATAAGTTCATCCATCTTTCCACTCAAAACACTAATTGCTTCGATAGCATGCACTTTTTTACTAGTAGATCTTTCGGTGTGCCACTGAGAATAATTAACCATAATATTATCTAGGAGTTTGGTAGCTTCTCCTAAGGTAGTTTCCATGAAAGTGCCTCCGGTGGTCGAATCTAAAAGATTTCTAGAAGAAAAATTCAAGCAAGCATAAAAGTTATGAATAATCATCCATATATTCAAACCATGTGTAGGGCAATTACGTATCATCAATTTCATTCTCTCCCAAGCTTGTGCAACATGCTCATGATCTAGTTGCTTAAAATTCATAATATCATTTCTAAGAGAGACGATCTTAGCAGGAGGGAAATACTTAGAGATAAAAGCATCTTTGCACTTATTCCACGAATCAATACTATTTCTAGGCAAAGAGGAAAACCAAGTTTTAGCACGATCTCTAAGTGAAAACGGAAATAACTTCAATTTAACAATATCGTTATCTGTATCCCTTTTCTTTTGCATATCACACAAATCAACAAAGTTGTTTAGATGGGTAGCGGCATCTTCACTAGGAAGGCCGGAGAATTGATCTTTCATGACAAGATTCAACAAAGCAGCATTGATCTCACAAGATTCAGCATCGGTAATAGGAGCAATCGGAGTGCTAATAAAATCATTGTTGTTGGTATTGGAGAAGTCACACAATTTGGTATTGTTCTGAGCCATAGTGACAAGCAAGCAATCCAACACACACAAGCAAGCAAGAAACAAGCGAACGATAAACACACGGCGGAAGAAGGGCAAATAAAACGGCAAGGGTGAAGTGGGGGAGAGGAAAACGAGAGGCAAATAAATGTAATGCGAAGGATAAGGGTTTGTGATAGGTACTTGGTATATGACTTTTGCGTAAGCCTCCCCGGCAACAGCGCCAGATATTCTTCTTGCTACTTCTCGAGCTTGTGTTGTATTCCCTCGAGGAGGAAAGGGAGATGCAGCACAGTAGCGTAAGTATTTCCCTCAGTTTTTTATAACCAAAGTATCAACCCAGTAGGATACCATGCGCGAGTCCCTCGCACCAGCACAAACAAATAAGAACTTCACAGCCAACCCGATAAGGGGTTGTCGATCCCTTTACGGTCACTTACGAAAGTGAGATCTAATAGAGATGATAGTTTATATTTTTGGTAATTTTAGTTTATAAGAACAGAAAGTAAAAGCGATAAAAGTAAAGTAGATGTAGATTGATATGTTGAGAATAGACCCGGGGGCCATAGTTTTCTCTAGTGGCTTCTCTCATGATAGCGATATTCTACGGCGGGTAAACAAATTACTGTCGAGCAATTGATAGAAAAGTGAATAATTATGAGACTATCTAGGCATGATCATTGCATATAGGCATCACGTCCGAGACAAGTAGACCAAAACGATTCTGCATCTACTACTATTACTCCACACATCGACCGCTATCCAGCATGCATCTAGTGTATTGAGTTCATACGAACAGAGTAACGCCTTAAGCAAGATGACATGATGTAGAGGGATAAACTCAAGCAATATGATATAAACCTCATCTTTTTATCCTCGATGGCAACAATACAATACGTGCCTTGCTGCCCCTACTGTCACTGGGAATGGACACCGCAAGATTGAACCCAAAGCCAAGCACTTCTCCCATTGCAAGAACTATAGATCTAGTAGGCCAAACCAAACCAATAATTCGAAGAGACTTGCAAGGATATTATGAGCACACATAAAAAGTTCAGAGAAGAACCAAATATCTTTCATAGATAACCTTGATCATAAACTCACAATTCATCTGATCTCGAAAAACACACAGCAAAAAGAGATTACATCGAATAGATCTCCTCGAAGACCGAGGAGAACTTTGTATTGAGATCGAGAGAGAGAGAGAAGAAGCCATCTAGATACTAGCTATGGACCCAAAGGACTGAGGTAAACTACTCATAACTCATGGTGAGGGCGATGATGATGATGATGATGATGATGATGAAGGACTCCGTGATAGATCCGCCTCCGATGGAGCTCCGGAACAGGCTCCAAGATGGGATCTCCATAGTAACAGAAGGTACGGCGGTGGAATTAGGGTTTTCTATCTATTCACGGAGGTTCTGGGGTACGTAGACTTATATAGGAAGAAGGAGGGCACCAGGGGACGCTCAAGGGGGGCACAAGGCAGGAGGCGCGCCCTAGGAAGGGGGGGCACCCCCCACCCTCGTGGGCCACCCTTTGATCCCCTGACGTGGTTCTCAAGCTCCGCGTGCGTGATTTTCTCCAAAAATATCTCTCGCGAAGGTTTCATTCCGTTTGGACTCCGTTTGATATTCTTTTTCTGCAAAACCCTGAAACAAGCAAAAAACTGCAATCTGGACTGGGCCTTTGGGTTAGTAGGTTAGTCCCAAAAATTATATAAAAGTGAATGATAAAGCCCATTAAACATCTAAGACTTCATAAATAATAGCATGGAACAATAAAAAATTATAGATACGTTGGAGACGTATCAACATGCAGAAAACAATAGTAATAAACTGACACGATCATATGCTACGTTCATAGTTTGGTCTTGTCCATCACATCATTCTCCTAATGATGTGATCCTGTTATCAAATGACAACTCATGTCTATGACCTGGAAACCATGGCCATCTTTGATCAACAAGCTAGTCTAGTAGAGGCTCACTAGGGACATGGTGTTTGTCTATGTATCCACACATGCATTTGAGTTTCCAATCAATACAATTGTAGCATGGATAATAAATGATTATCATGAACAAGGAAATATGATAAGAACCAATTTATTATTACCTCTAGGGCATATTTCCAATAGTCTCCCACTTGCACTAGAGTCAATAATCTAGTTCACATCGCCATGTGATTAACACTCATAGTTCACATCGCCATGTGACTAACACCCAAAGAGTTTACTAGAGTCAATAATCTAGTTCACATCATCATGTGATTAACACTCAATGAGTTCTAGGGTTTGATCATGTTATGGTTGTGAGGGAGGTTTTAGTCAACGGGTCTGCAACATTCAGATCCGTATGTACTTTGCAAATTTCTATGTCATATTGTAGATGATGCTACCATGCTCCAGTTGGAGCTATTCCAAATGGTTGCTCCACTATACGTATCCGGTTTGCTACTTAGAGTCATCCAGATAGGTGTTAAAGCTTGCATCGACGTAACCCTTTACGTCGAACTCTTTATCACCTCCATAACCGAGAAACATTTCCTTATTCCCAAAGGACAATTTTGACTGTTGTCTAGTGATCCACTCCTGGGTCACTTTGTACCCCCCTTGCCAGACACGTGGCAAGGCACACCGTAGGTGTTGTACATAGCATGGCATACCGTATAGAGCCTATGGCCAAGGCATAGGGGACGACCTTCATCATTTCTCTTCTTCTGCCATGGTTGAGCTTTGAGTCTCACTCAACTTCACACCTTGCGACTCAGGCAAGAACCCCTTATTTGACTGATCCATTTTGAACTCCTTCAAAATCATGTCAAGGTATGTGCTCTGTGAAAGTCTTATCAGGCGTCTTGATCTATCTCTATAGATCTTGATGTCCAATATGTAAGCAGCTTTACCTAGGTCTTCCTTGGAAAAACACCTTTCAAACAACCCTTTATGCTTTCCAGAAATTCTACATCATTTCCGATCAACAATATGTCATCCACATATACTTATCAGAAATGTTGTAGTGCTCCCACTCACCTTCTTGTAAGTACAAGTTTCTTGTAATCTTTGTATAAACCCAAAAGCTTTGATCACCTCATCAAAGCGTATATTCCAACTCCGAGATGCTTGCACTAGTCCATAGAAGGATCGCTGGAGCTCGCAACCTTTTAGCATCCTTAGGATCTACAAAACCTTCCGGTTGTATCACATACAACCCCATCTGGCAGATTTCGTAATCGAAAAATGCAGCAACTGCTAACATAATTCTGACAGACTCAAGCATCGCTACGGGTGAGAAAGTCTCATCGTAGTCAACTCCTTGAACTTTATCGGAAACCCTTTGCAACAAGTCAAGCTTTATAAATGGTGGCATTACCATTAGCGTATGTCTTCTTCTTAAAGATCCATTTATTCTCAATGGCTTGCCGATCATCGAGCAAGTCCACCAAAGTCCATACTTTGTTCACATACATGGATCCTATCTCGGATTTCATGGATCCTAGCCATTTGTTGGAATCCAGGCCCACCATCGCTTCTCCATAGCTCGTAGGTTCATCGTTGTCCAACAGCATGGCCTCTAAGACAGGGCTATCGTACCACTCAGGAGCAGAACGTATCCTTGTTGACCTACGAGGTTCGATAGTAACTCGATCCAAAAGTTCATGATCACCATCATTAATTTCATCTTCAACTGATGTAGGTGCCACAGAAACATCTTTCTTCACCGTGCTACTATCTGGTTGAAGTGAAGGTTCAAGAACCTCATCAAGTTCTATCTTCCTCCCACTCAATTCTTTCGAGAGAAACTCTTTCTCAAGAAAGGACCCGTACTTAGCGACAAACACTTTGCCCTCGGATCTAAGATAGAAGGTATACCCAACCATCTCCTTTGGGTATCCTATGAAGACACATTTGTCCACTTTGGGTCCGAGCTTTTCTGGCTAAAGCCTTTTGACATAAGCATCGCAGCCCCAAACCTTAAGAAACGACAACTTAGGTTTCTTGCCAAATCATAGTTCATACGGCGTCGTGTCTACGGATTTAGACGGTGCCCTATTTAAAGTGAATACAGTTGTCTCTAACGCATAGCCCCAAAATGATAATGGAAGATCGGAAAGAGGCATCATAGAACGCACCATATCCATTAAGGTACGATTACGATGTTCAGACACACCATTACGCTGTGGTGTTCCAGGTGGCGTCAACTGTGAAATAATTCCACATTGTCTTAAGTGATTGCCAAACACATAACTCGGATATTCTCCCCCTCGATCGGATCGTAGGAATTTAATCTTCTTGTTACGATGATTCTCGACTTCACTCTAAAATTGCTTGAACTTTTCAAACATTTCAGACTTATGCTTCATTAAGTAAATATACCCATATCTACTCAGATCATCGGGGAAGGTGAGGAAATAATGATATCCACCACGTGCATCAATACTCATTGGACCGCACACATCAGTATGTATGATTTCCAACAAGTCACTTACCCGTTCCATTGTACCAAAAAACGGGGTTTTGGTCATCTTTCCCATGAGGCATGGTTCGCATGTGTCAAGTGATTCAAAATCAAGTGACTCCAAAAGTACATTAGCATGGAGTTTCTTCATGCGCTTTACACCAATATGACCTAAGCGGCAATGCCACAGGAAAGTGGTACTATCATCATCAACTCTACATCTTTTGGCATCAATATTATGAACATGTGTATCACTACAATCAAGATTCAATAAATCATTCACAGTGGGTGCATGACCATAGAAGGTATTATTCATGTAAACAGAATAACCATTATTCCCTGACTTCAATGAATAACCGTATTGCAATAAACACAATCTAATCATGTTCATGCCTCAACGCAGACACCAAATAACATTTATCTAGGCTCAACACTAATCTCGAATGTAGAGGGAGCGCGCGATGGTGATCACATCAACCTTGGAAACACTTCCAACACACCTGGTCACCTCGCCCTTAGGTAGTCTTCGTTTATTCCGCAGCTTTTGTTTCGAGTTACCAATATTAGCAACTGAACCGGTATCTCATACCCATGTGCTACTAGGAGTACTAGTAAAGTACACATCAATAACACGTATATCAAATATACTTTTGTTGAAGTCTCCAGCCTTCTTATCTACCAAGTTATTGGGGTAGTTCCGCTACCAGTGACCGCCCCCCTTACAATAGAAGCACTTAGTCTCGGGTTTGGGTTCAACCTTGGGTTTCTTCACTGGAGCGGCCAACTGGCTTGCCATTCATGAACACTCCCTTCTTTCCCTTGCCCTTCTTGAAACTAGTGGTCTTGTTTAACCATCAACACTTGATGCTCCTTCTTGATTTCTACCTTCGCGGCCTACCGCGAACAACTCCGGGATCATGTCCATCCCTTTCATGACATAGTTCATCACGAAGTTCTAGCAGCTTGGTGATAGTGACTGGAGAACTCTATCAATCACTATTTTATATGGAAGATCAACTCTGGCTTGATTCAAGTGATTGTAGCACCCATACATTCTGAGCACTTGCTCACTGGCTGAGCTATTCTCCTCCATCTTGTAGGTATAGAACTTATCGGAGGTCTCATACCTCTCGATTCGGGCATTTTTCACAAAAATAAACTTCAACTCCTACAACATCTCATATGCTCCATGACGTTCAAAACGCCTTTGAAGTCCTGGTTCTAAGCCGTAAAGCATGGCGCACTAAACTATCAAGTATTCATCAGAACGTGTCTGCCAGATGTTCGCAACATCCACAAACAACACTTGAGGGGTTGGTACACCGAGCGGTGCATTAAGGACATAAGCCTTCTGTGCAGCAGTGAGGACAATCCTCATATTACGGACCTAGTCCGTATAATTGCTCACAATATCTTTCAACTTAGTCTTTCTCTAGGAACATATTAAAACAGGGAGCTACAACGCAAGCTATTGATCTACGACATAATTTGCAAAGACAACTTAGACTATTGTTCATGATAAAGAGTTCTATTAATCTTATTACTTAAGAACTTCCACTCAAATTGACATCCCTCTGGTCATCCGAGTGTAGCATGATCCAAATTCACCAACCCAAGTCCGATCATCACGTGAGATGAGGTGGTTCCAATGGTGAACATCTCCATGTTGATCATATCAAATATATGGCTCATGCTCGACCTTTCGGTATCTTGTGTTCCGGGGCCATGTATGTACATGCTAGGCTCGTCAAGTTTAACCCAAGTGTTCCGCATGTGCAAAACTGGCTTGCACCCATTGTATGTGAACGTAGAGTCTATCACACCCAATCATCACGTGCTGTCTCGAAACGACGAACTTTCGCAACGGTGCACACTTGGGGAGAACACAATTTTACCTTGAAATTTAGTGAGGGATCACCTTATAATGCTACCATCGTCCTAAGAAAAATAAGATGCATAAAAGGATAAAAATCACATGCAAATCATAAATGACAAGATATGGTCATCATCTTGTGCTTTTGATCTCCATCTCCAAAGCACCGGCATGATCTCCATCGTCACCGGCATGACACCATGATCTCCATCATCATGATCTCCATCATCGTGCTGCCATCGGGGTTGTCACGCCAACCATGCTTCTACTACTATTGCTACCGCTTAGCGATGAAGTAAAGCATTATAAAGCGTTTAATGATTGACACGCAGGTCATACAATAATTAAAGAAAACCCTATGGCTCCTATCGGTTGCCGTATTCATCGACATGCAAGTCGTGATAAACTATTACAAAACATGGTCATCTCATACATCAAATATATCTCGCCATGTCTTTGGCCATATCATATCACAACATACCCTGCAAAAACAAGTTAGACGTCCTCTAATTTGTTGTTGCATGTTTTACGTGGCTGCTATGGGTATCTAGCAAGAACGATTCTTACCTGCGCAAAGCCACAACGGTGATATGCAAATTCCTATTCAACCTTCTACAAGGACTGCCTTCGTCGAATCCGATCCAACTAAGGTGGGAGAGACACACACCCGCCAGCCATCTTTATGCAACAAGTTGCATGTCTGTCGATGGAACCGGTCTCATGTACGTGGACATGTAAGGTTGGTCCGAGCCGCTTCATCCCACAATACCGTTGAATCAAAATAACACTAGGGAAGGAAGCAATCTGAATATCAACGCCCACAAACTCCTTTGTGTTCTACTCGTGATTTCATCTACGCATAGACCTAGCTTATGATGCCACTGTTGGGGAACGTTGCATGCGAAACAAAAAATTCTACGAACACCCAACATCAATCTAAGAGATGCACATCTACGAGAGGAGAGTTGGATCCACATACCCTTGTAGATCGCAAAGCGGAAGCCTTACTAGAACGCGGTTGATGTAGTCGTACTCGCGGCGATTCAAATCGCGGAAGATCCGATCTAGCGCCGAACGGACGGCGCCTCCGCGTTCAACACACGTACAGCCCGGGGACGTCTCCTACTTCTTGATCCAGCAAGGGGGGAGGAGAAGCTGAGGTAGAACTCCAGCAACACAACGGCGTGGTGGTGGAGCTTGTGGCTCTCCTGCAGGGCTTCGCTAAGCATTGCGGAGGAGGAGGAGGAGGTGAAGGAGGGAGAAAGGGCTACTCCAGGGGCAAGGGATTGGTGTGTTCAGGCCCTCCCTCTCCCCCACTATATATAGGAGGCAAGGGGGAGGGGTGTGGGCGCAGCCTTGGTGATGTCTACACACGCTTCTACTCTTGTAGAGTATGTTGGGCCTCCAAGCGTAGAGGTTTGTAGGACAGCAGCAATTTCCCTCAAGTGGATGACCTAAGATTTATCGAACTCAGGGAAGTAGAGGTTGAAGATGGTCTCTCTCAAGCAACCCTGCAACTAAGATACAAGAAGTCTCTTGTGTCCCCAACACACCTAATACACTTGTTAGATGTATAGGTGCACTAGTTCGGCGAAGAGATGTTAAATGGCAAGTGATATGGATGGCAAAACAAAGTAATATAAATCTGTAATAAAAAGTGCAGCAAGCAAACAAGTGGTAAACGTGAGCACAAATGGTATTGCAATGGTGGAATCAAGGCCTAGGGATCATACTTTCACTAGTGGCAACTCCCAACAACATTAACATAATCGAATCACATGATATTTCCCATAAAACATGCAATGGAGACGCACCCGGAGGTCATTCCTTCGTGGTCAAGACAGGACGAGAATTATGTAGGGCTACAAAAGCACACCTCAAAGTTCGTAGTTTTCAATCTAAGGACTTCCCAATGTCACCGCGGCCATCCAAAGAGAGTCCCACAATCACCACAACATATCTAAAGGATAGTCAAAGACAAGCACCAAGAGACTCTCAATCTTCAATCAACACACAAGAGAGGAAATCACTCATGAAAATATTTTTCTAATCCATGTCCAATAGACCGCTGTCACCTTGGTCTCGGAGATTATACTAGATAAATACAAGTGAGTACATCAATCCAATACATAGAGGAAGGGGAAATATCATGGGATCACCCTAGATTAACATAGCCTATGATCACAACGAAGATCACATCATGGGAGAGAGAATTGACCACATAGCTACACGTACGAGCCCTCGGCCCCGGAGAAGACTACTCACACATGGACATGGTGAGGAGGAGGTTGATGATGGTGTTGATGGAGAGGTGCAGCCTCGCGAGGAGGAGACGGTCGGCGGCAGCTACGACGGCGGCGGCGGCGGCCCTAGGGGGCGGCGGCGGCCCTCGGGGCGGCGGCGGCCCTAGGGGGCAGCGGCTCCTTGGCCCCCCTTCTTCCTTGTGGATGGTGCTGCAATGGTGCTGGTCCTCCCCTCCAAGACGGCGGCTCGGGAGGAGGAAATTCGTGGCCCTTGGTGACCTAGGTTTCCTCTCTTTATATAGACTCTCGGATTCCCGTCATCGGATTTTGGGCCTCAGTAAAATGGGCTTTACTCGGTCGTCCGGACTCCGATTTGGACGAATTTTATATCCAGAAGCATCGCCTCGAAATTCCCCACAACTTTTGCAACTAGACTTTTTTCGTTTGACGTAATCTTCGAGCCGGAACGTGACCATCTTTAAAAAACGTTCGCAGACAGATTTCAGGAAAGTCAGAGTCCTACTCCAATACGACTCCTTTTGCGTTTTTGTCAATTTCCAAGTAATTCCTACACAATAAAGTGTAAAACAAGAACATTGCGCACTTTTACAACCATTAGTAGGTTAGTCCAAATATGATCAAAAGTGTATGGAAGTGCATAAATATCATAGCAATATCACACAAAAAGGGCATGGAGCAAGCAGAAATTATAGATACGTTTTGGACGTATCAACATCCCCAAGCTTAATTCTTGCTCGTCCTCGAGTAGGTAAATGATAACAAGGCATAATTTCTGTGGTGACATGCTATTAACCATATAAGAACTTTTCACAGTCACATGACAAGTACTTACTGAGACAATGAATCTGTAGTAATTAAGTTGCCTTATGAGAAAATCACAAAGAACTGAAAATTTTACAATATGATACTGAAATACTCAAAAGATTTGCAATGAGCATGGTGTGCAAATATGATAAAGTGGTACCTCGCTTGCCCCCTTTAGTGAAGAAAAACATAAATGCAGGGGCACCTCCAAGGTTTAAGTGATGACTAGATACAATGATTTCAGAATAAACGATATCATAATCATGCAAAAGACAATGCTACTTTGGGACAATGCACATTACACTCAGAATGACAATCATGCTCTTAATAGTTGGTGCTTTAAAAGAAGTTGGAGACTCTCGAACCGTGGCTTTTGTTGGCAGGTTGAAAACCCGTGGTCCGAAACAAAAACTAAACATGTACCAGAGCTCTTGGTTTTAAAAACAGAGGTAATAATTATTTTAGATTATGCATGTTCCGTCAACGAATGCTAGCAGATAACTCAATCACTTCTTGAGATGGACAAGTTTCGAGGAACGGCTCCCGAATGAGGACAATCACATCCTCTTAATATCCTTTGTTTATCACTGCCAAAGTTTTCTGATATCTCATGAACAAAGCGTGAAGGAGGGTTTGTTTGTTATATAATTTTTTAATGAGCCGGGCGCACTCTATGCCAGTTCCTTCTCGTATTATGGGTTTGCACATTAGACATGCAATCCCGGGGTGAAGCTTGTCCAACTTAAAAAGATCATGAAGTAACTACTACTTCCTCATGAACTAAAACAGAGGCACAAAAGAGAATGCTTTTTTGAATAATTTCGAGATGGTACATGAAAGTCTTCGTTAGGAATGGCAGGTAAATACCATGTATATGAAGGTATGGTGGACTCATATGGCATAACTGGTTTAAAAGAATTTGGATGCACAAGCAGTCAGTCCGCTTAGTACAGGTGAAGGTTAGCAAAAGACTGGGAGCGACCAACTAAAAGAGCAATGACGGTCATAATCATGCAGAGCGACAAAGCAACATTGAATCAGGCATGGAAGTTATATCGCTACTCAGAAATTAAAGATCATCAAGGCTTGATAGACTTTCTTTACAGTCTTAAATATGCGTGAGCATACGCCAAGTCAATCAAAATAAATTCTTGAAGGAAGATATCACTAAACCATACCAAATCATAGGCAAACAAATCATGTTGGTACCTTAATAACACATTGAGAACCCCCAGCTATTTGGGACTAACCATAAGAAAACATGAACTACTAAGCATCATTATGCACATAGCATTCCTATCATAGACATATCGACCAGTGCAACAGAAGCCAACTCTCTTACTAAGATAAGCATGATAACTAAAGAGAGTTCCAGCAACCAACTAAACAAAAGCTCTTTTAAAAAGATAAGCATAAAAGCTAAGAGCTAAACATGATAGTAGCTATTGAAAGACAAAGAACACACACAGATAGACATGAAAATTCTATGTTATGTTCTAGGTTGAAGTGGAGCGTGTTTCTCTCCCACATAAAGAAAGTTGAGTTCCAACTCGTTATGAAAAGCAAGCAAAGCTAAAGAAAACTAAAAAGGAAACTAAAAACAAGACGCTCCAAGCATAGCACATAACACATGAAGTGATAAAAATATAGTGGAACGAAAGACGAACTGATAATGTTGATGGAGAAGGGGATGCACGGGGGGGCATCCCCAAGCTTAGACGCTTGAGTCTTCTTGAATATTTCTTGGGGGTGCATGGGGGCATTCTCAAGCTTGAGCGTTTGACACTCCTGAATCTTTTTATCATCTTCCCTCGCACACTTGAAAACTCCCTTCATACATAACTCATCATAATCTGATTAGCGAAGTTAGTACCCTTAATAAAATAATTGTTCCTTGCTGGAAATAAGGATATTCTTGAAGGTCTACTGTTTCTCAAAATTTCCAAAAGGTTTTTGCAAAGAAAAAGCAAGCTCAAGGTTTGCAAAATGAAGGAAAGGCAAAACAGGACAGAATCTGTGAAAAACAGACCAGCAGGTAGTAAATGATTTTTTCGGGGCACTTCTGCAACTCTAATCAAAAAACTCAGAACAGACGCTGAAAAGCCAATTGTATAGAGCACGCTGTCGAGAACATTCAGTCCAAAAAGATGATCTGGTGATTTTATACGAATTTTTCTGTCCAAGGACAGAATCTGTTTCCTGGACAGCACGTCACAACTTTTGAACTTTCTTGCAATCAGAGGCTACACTTGGCACAAAGCTGAAAAATAAAGATACAATGATGTTGCTACAGTAGTAACAAACATCAAGGCCACTAAAAACTGAAAGAACAAACTGAAAGCAAAGATAACAAGGGTTGTCTCCCTAGAGCTCTTTCTTTATAGCCATAAAGATAGGCTTAAGACTTTAATGATGCTCTCGTAGGAATAAGAGTTGAAGAACAAAAGAGAGCATCAAGAAGCAAATACAAAACACATTTAAGCCTAACATGCTTCCTATGCATAGGAATATTGCAATAGAATAATTCATTGAAGCACAAAGCAATAAGCATAGGAAGACAAAACAAGTGCAGCTTCAAAATATTCACCATAAAGAGAGGAAACTTCTTATTATTAAGATATTTAGAACCATGTCTCCCTCTCTCATTATAAATTTCAGTGGCATCATGGATGAACTCAACAATATAACTATCACATAAGGCATTATTTCCATGATCCAAAAGCATAAAAGTGTCATTACTCTTCATATAAGCAAAATCTTTCTTATTAGGAATAGTGAGAGTAAGACTATCATAATCATCATGGTAATCATCGCATTTAGAAGGCATATCATAATCATAATAAATTTTATCCTCAATAGTAGGTGGACTGAAAATATCATATTCATCATTGTAATCATCATATATAGGAGGCATAGTATCATCAAAGTAAATTTTCTCCTCAAAAGTTGGGGGACTAAAAATATCATGTTCATCAAACGTGTCATCCCCAAGCTTAGAGCTTTCCATGTCATTAGCAATATTGATATTAAATAAAAACATACTAATAACATCACCACCATCATGATTGTTATGCAAATAAAGATCCAAAGGTTTTTTAATTTTCTCTTCGAACACATCATGTCCAAGTTCAAGGTAGAGCTTATAAAGCTCTCTCATATTTTTGTTGTTTTCCATTAAGCAAAACTAGTGAAAATAAAAACAAGAAACAAAAAGATTTAATTGCAAGATCTAAAGATATACCTTCAAGCACTCACTTCCCCGGCAACGGCGCCAGAAATAGCTTGATGTCTACACACGCTTCTACTCTTGTAGACTATGTTGGGCCTCCAAGCGCAGAGGTTTGTAGGACAGCAACAATTTCCCTCAAGTGGATGACCTAAGGTTTATCGAACTCAGGGAAGTAGAGGTTGAAGATGGTCTCTCTCAAGCAACCCTGCAACTAAGATACAAGAAGTCTCTTGTGTCCCCAACACACCTAATACACTTGTTAGATGTATAGGTGCACTAGTTCGGCGAAGAGATGTTAAATGGCAAGTGATATGGATGGCAAAACAAAGTAATATAAATCTGTAATAAAAAGTGCAGCAAGCAAACAAGTGGTAAACGTGAGCACAAAGGGTATTGCAATGGTGGAAACAAGGCCTAGGGATCATACTTTCACTAGAGGCAACTCCCAACAACATTAACATAATCGAATCACTTGATATTTCCCATAAAACATGCAATGGAGATGCACCCGGAGGTCATTCCTTCGTGGTCAAGAGAGGACGAGAATTATGTAGGGCTACAAAAGCACACCTCAAAGTTCGTAGTTCTCAATCTAAGGATTTCCCAATGTCACCGCGGCCATCCAAAGAGAGTCCCACAATCACCACAACATATCTAAAGGATAGTCAAAGACAAGCACCAAGAGACTCTCAATCTTCAATCAACACACAAGAGAGGAAATCACTCATGAAAATATTTTTCTAATCCATGTCCAATAGACCGCTGTCACCTTGGTCTCGGGGATTATACTAGATAAAGACAAGTGAGTACATCAATCCAATACATAGAGGAAGGGGAAACATCATGGGATCACCCTAGATTAACATAGCCTATGATCACAACGAAGATCACATCATGGGAGAGAGAGATAACCACATAGCTACTGGTAGAAACCTCAGCCCCGAGGAGGAACTACTCCCGCATCATGGAGGGAGGAAGCAACGTCGATGGAGATGAATCCGGGGGCACTTCCCCATCCCGGCAGGGTGCCGGCTGATGTCTACACACGCTTCTACACTTGTAGACTATGTTGGGCCTCCAAGCGCAGAGGTTTGTAGGACAGCAGCAATTTCCCTCAAGTGGATGACCTAAGGTTTATCGAACTCAGGGAAGTAGAGGTTGAAGATGGTCTCTCTCAAGCAACCCTGCAACTAAGATACAAGAAGTCTCTTGTGTCCCCAACACACCTAATACACTTGTTAGATGTATAGGTGCACTAGTTCGGCGAAGAGATGTTAAATGGCAAGTGATATGGATGGCAAAACAAAGTAATATAAATCTGTAATAAAAAGTGCAGCAAGCAAACAAGTGGTAAACGTGAGCACAAATGGTATTGCAATGGTGGAAACAAGGCCTAGGGATCATACTTTCACTAGTGGCAACTCCCAACAACATTAACATAATCGAATCACATGATATTTCCCATAAAACATGCAATGGAGACGCACCCGGAGGTCATTCCTTCGTGGTCAAGAGAGGACGAGAATTATGTAGGGCTACAAAAGCACACCTCAAAGTTCGTAGTTTTCAATCTAAGGATTTCTCAATGTCACCGCGGCCATCCAAAGAGAGTCCCACAATCACCACAACATATCTAAAGGATAGTCAAAGACAAGCACCAAGAGACTCTCAATCTTCAATCAACACACAAGAGAGGAAATCACTCATGAAAATATTTTTCTAATCCATGTCCAATAGACCGCTGTCACCTTGGTCTCGGAGATTATACTAGATAAAGACAAGTGAGTACATCAATCCAATACATAGAGGAAGGGGAAATATCATGGGATCACCCTAGATTAACATAGCCTATGATCACAACGATGATCACATCATGGGAGAGAGAATTGACCACATAGCTACACGTACGAGCCCTCGGCCCCGGAGAATACTACTCACACATGGACATGGTGAGGAGGAGGTTGATGATGGTGTTGATGGAGAGGTGCAGCCCCGCGAGGAGGAGACGGCCAGCGGCAGCCACGGCGGCGGCGGCGGCGGCCCTAGGGGGCAGCGGCTCCTTGGCCCCCCTTCTTCCTTGTGGATGGTGCTGCAATGGTGCTGGTCCTCCCCTCCAAGAAGGCGGCTCGGGAGGAGGAAAATTCGTGGCCCATTGGTGACGTAGGTTTCCTCTCTTTATATAGACTATCGGATTCCCGTCATCAGATTTTGGGCCTCAGTAAAACGGGCTTTACTCGGCCGTCCGGACTCCGATTTGGACGAATTTTATATTCAGAAGCATCGTCTCGAAATTCCCCACAACTTTCGCAACTAGACTTTTTCCGTTTGACGTCGTCTTCGGGCCGGAACGTGACCATCTTTAAAAAACTTTCTCAGACAGATTTCAGGAAAGTCAGAGTCCTACTCCAATACGACTCCTTTTGCGTTTTTGTCAATTTCCAAGTAATTCCTACACAATAAAGTGTAAAACAAGAACATTGTGCACTTTTGCAACCATTAGTAGGTTAGTCCAAATATGATCAAAAGTGTATTGAAGTGCATAAATATCATAGCAATATCACACAAAAAGGGCATGGAGCAAGCAGAAATTATAGATACGTTTTGGACGTATCACTTGGCCCTTCCTCCAAGGAAGGGTGTGGCCAGGGAGGAGTCCACCCTCCCCAAGGCACCTAGGAGGTGTCTTCCCCCTTTAGGACCCTTCCTCCCCATTATATCTTGGCACATCGGCCTCTTTGGGCTGGTGCCCTTGGCCCATATAGGCCAAGGTACACACCGCTACAGCCCATGTGGCCCCCGTGGCGGGTGGACCCCCGGGCCCCTTTAGGCACTCCCGGTACAATACCGATAATAAGCGAAACTTTTTCGGTGACCAAAACAGGACTTCCCATATATAAATCTTTACCTCCGGACTATTCCGGAATTCCTCGTGACGTCCGGGATCTCGTCAGGGACTCAGAACAACTTTCGGTGAACCACATACAATTCCCATTACAACTCTAGCGTCACCCGAACCTTATGTGTGTAGACCCTACGGGTTCGGGAACCATGGAGACATGACCAGGACACTTCTCCGACCAATAACCGATAGCGGGATATGGATACCCATATTGGTTCCCACAGGTTCCACAATGATCTCATCGGATGAACCACGGTGTCAAGGATTCAGACAATCCCGTATGCAGTTCCCTTTGTCCATCGGTATGTTACTTGCCCGAGATTCGATCGTCAGTATATCCATACCTAGTTCAATCTCATTACTGGCAAGTCTCTTTACTCATTCCGTAATACAAGATCCCGCAACTAACACCTTAGTCACATTGCTTGCAAGCTTCTTGTGATGTTGTATTACAGAGAGGGCCCAGAGATACCTCTCCGTCATACGGAGTGACAAATCCCAGTCTTGATCCATGCCAACTCAACAGATACCTTCGGAGATACCTGTAGAGCACCTTTATAGTCACCCAGTTACATTGTGATGTTTGGTACACACAAGGTAGTCTTCCGGTGTCAGTGAGTTGCATGACCTCATGGTCATAGGAACATATACTTGACATGCAGAAAACAATAGCAATAAACTGACACGATCATATGCTACGTTCATAGTTTGGGTCTTATCCATCACACCATTCTCCTAATGATGTGTTCCTGTTATCAAATGACAACTCATGTCTATGACCTGGAAACCATGGCCATCTTTGATCAACAAGCTAGTCTAGTAGAGGCTCACTAGGGACATGTTGTTTGTCTATGTATCCACACATGCATTTGAGTTTTCAATCAATACAATTATAGCATGGATAATAAACGATTATCATGAACAAGGAAATATGATAATAAACAATTTATTATTGCCTCTAGGGCATATTTCCAACAAGTGGATCACTGGACAGTGGTCGAGAACATCATGAAGTACCTAAAAAGGACAAAGGATATGTTTCTCGTTTATGGTGGTGACAAAGAGCTTGTCGTAAATGGTTACGTCGATTCAAGCTTTGACACTGATCCGGATGATTCAAAGTCACAAACCGGATATGTATTTTTGTTGAACGGTGGAACTGTCAGTTGGTGCAGTTCCAAGCAGAGCGCCGTGGCGGGATCTAAGTGTGACGCGGAGTACATAGCTGCTTCGGAAGCAGCAAATGAAGGAGTCTAGATGAAGGAGTTCTTATCCGATCTAGGTGTGATATCTAGTGCATCGGGTCCAATGCAAATCTTTTGTGACAACACTGGAGCAATAGCTTTGGCGAAGTAATCCAGGTTTCACAAGAGAACCAAGCACACCAAGATACACTTCAACTCCATCCGCGATCAAGTCAAGGAGGGAGACATAGAAATTTGCAAAGTACATACGGATCTGAATGTCATAGACCCATTGAGTAAGCCTCTTCCATGAGCAAAACACGATCAGCACCAAGCCTCCATGGGTGTTAGAATCGTTACTATGTAATCTAGATTATTGACCCTAGTGCAAGTGGGAGACTGAAGGAACTATGCCCTAGAGGCAATAATAAAGTTGTTATTTACATTTCCTTGTATATCATGATAAATGTCTTTTATTCATGCTATAATTCTATTAACCGGAAAATTGATACATGTGTGTGAATACATAGACAAAACAGAGAGTCCCTAGTATGCCTCTACTAGACTAGCTCGTTAATCAAAGATGGTTGTGTTTCCTAACCATAGACATGTGTTGTCATTTGATTAACTAGATCACATCATTCGGAGAATGATGTGATGGACAAGACCCATCCGTTAGCTTAGCACTATGATCGTTTAGTTTTACTGCTATTGCTTTCTTCATGACTTATACATGTTCCTATGACTATGAGATTATGCAACTCCCGAATACAGGAGGAACACCTTGTGTGCTATCAAACATCACAACGTAACTGGGTGATTATAAAGATGCTCTACAGGTGTTTCCGAAAGTGTTTGTGGTGTTGGCATAGTTCAAGATTAGGATTTGTCACTCCGAGTGTCGGCTCTGGGCCCTCTCAGTAATACACATCGTAATAAGCCTTGCAAGCAAATGACTAATGAGTTAGTCACGATATGATGTATTACAGAACGAGTAAAGAGACTTGCCGGTAACGATATTGAACAAGGTATGATGATACCGACGATCGAATCTCCGGTAAGTAACATATCGATGGCAAAGGGAACAACGTATGTTGTTGTGCGGTTTGACCGATAAAGATCTTCATAGAATATGTAGGAACCAGTATGAGCATCCAGGTTCTGCTATTGGCTATTGACCGGAGACGAGTCTCGGTCATGTCTACATAGTTCTCGAACCCGTAGGGTCCGCACGCTTAACTTTCTATGATGATCGGTATTATGAGGTTATGTGTTTGTATGTACCGAAGGTTGTTCGGAGTCCTGGATGAGATCACGGATATGACAAGGAGTCTCGAAATAGTCGAGACATAAAGATTGATATATTGGACGACTATATTCGGACACCGGAAGTGTTCCGAAGAAGTTTCGGATAAAACCGGAGTGCCGGAGGGTTACCGGAACCCCCCAGGGGAACTAATGGGCCACATGAGCCTTAGTGGAGAGAGAGAAGGGCGGCTAGGGCAGGCCGCACGGCCCCTCCCCCTTGGGTCCGAATTGGACTAGGAAGGGGGGCGGCGCCCCCTTTCCTTCTCCCTCTCCCTCTCCTTCCTTCCCCCTCTCTCCCTCTTGGTGGACTCCTACTAGGAATATGATTCCTATTCCTAGTAGGACTCCCCCTCATGGGGCGCGCCTATAGGGCCGGCCGGCCTCTCCTTGCTCCTTTATATACGGGGGCAGGGGGCACCCTAGAACACACAAGTTGACAATTGTTTTTTAAATACTACGTTCCCCAACAATTCTTTGGGGGTCGCTTGATATCGTGCACACATGCACACACTTAGCATAATGTCGGGACGTGAGGCACATAGATATAACAATGAACCAATCATAGAGCAGTAAACCTTTTGGTCAACCGGTTTGCCATCCTTAGTCAAGTCAACATGTGCAATAGTAGGCATGGGTGTACTCATACCTTTGCATTCTTGCATGTTGAACTTCTTGAATAAGTCCTTGGTATACTTTGTTTGAAAAACAAAGGTACCCTCCTTAGTTTGCTTGATTTGCAAACCAAGAAAGAACTTGAGTTCACTCATCATAGACATCTCGAACTTCTCCGACATTAGTCTTCCAAACTTTTCACTAAAAAGAGGGTTAGTCGAGCCAAATATTATATCATCAACATAAAGTTGGCACACAAATAATTCACCATTAACTCTTTTAGTAAAAAGTGTTGAATCAATTTTCCCAATTTCAAAGCCTTTTTAATAAGGAACTTGGTCAAGCATTTATACCACGCTCTAGGAGCTTGTTTAAGACCGCAAAGAGCTTTGTGAAGTTTGTAAACATGATTAGGTTTCTTGGGATTAACAAAGCCGGGAGGTTGTTTAACATATACTTCCTCCTCAATTTCACCATTGAGAAAAGCACTTTTAATGTCCATTTGATATAGAGTGATATCATAATAATTTGCATAAGCAAGTAAGATGCGTATGGACTCAAGTCTAGCAACTGGGGCATATGTCTCACCATAATCCATACCTTCGACTTGAGTGTAGCCTTGGGCAACGAGCCGAGCCTTGTTGAGTACAACTTGTCCATCTTCATCTTGCTTGTTGCGAAACACCCATTTGGTAGCGATGATGTTTTGGTTGTTGTCGGGCTTCTCAACCAATGTCCAAACTTGGTCTCTCTCGAAGTTATGTAGTTCCTCGTGCATAGCGTTCACCCATTCCGGATCATCAAGAGCGTCTTCAACCTTCATAGGTTCAAGGTTAGATATGAAAGAGTAATGTTCACAAAAGTTAGCTACATGAGATTTAGAGCGAGTAATTCTCCTGGTTTGGATATCATCGTAGATTTGCTCTACGGGGTGATCTCTAGCAATTCTTGCTCGAACTCGTGAGAGATTTTGCTTGGGTCGGGGTGGAATGTCCTCTTAATTTTCTTCTCCTTCTTTTCCTTCTTCATTGTTGTTGGCGTTGTTGTCCTCTTGTGGAGGTGTTGAGGGAGGTCGATGAGGTTCATCTTGATGCACTTCCTCGTTTCCTTCATCTTGATGTGTCCCACTTGTGGATGCTCCAAGTCGACTTATGATTCACCTTGACGTGAAGTTGAGACTTCCACTCGAATGGATGAAGTGTTATCCTTCACCTCCATTGGGCGAATCTTGCCAATAGACAAGTCTTGTATTGCTTCCGAAGGGTCTTTGTCTCCTACATCAATTGGAAATTTCTCTACTTGCAAGCCATTAGATTCATCAAACTTCACATCTACCGTCTTTTCAACCTTGCTGGTGAAATTGTTGTAGACACTGTAAGTGTGAGAGTTTGGGCCGTAACCGAGTAGAAAACCTTCATGAGATTTAGGAGCAAAATTCGAACGATGATGCTTCTCAAGAATGTAACACTTTGAGCCAAATGATACGTCTTCGTCGTATCTATAATTTTTTATTGTTCCATGCCAATATTCTACAACTTGCATATACTTTTGGCAACTTTTTATACTATTTTTTGGGACTAACATATTGATCCAGTGCCCAGTGCCAGTTCCTGTTTGTTGCATGTTTTTTATTTCGCAGAATATCCATATCAAACGGAGTCCAAACGGAATAAAAACGGATGGAGATTTTTTTTAGAATATATGTGAATTTTGGGAAGCGGAACCAACATGAGACGATGCCCGGGTGGGCCACGAGGCAGGGGGGCGCGCCCACCAGGGGCAGGCGCGCCCTGGGCCCTCGTGGACACATCGTAAGGCGGTTGATGCCCTTCTTTCGCCGCAAGAAAGCTAATATCCAGATAAAAATGGTGTCAAAAAATCAGCCCAATCGGAGTTACGGATCTCCGAGAATATAAGAAACGGTGAAGGGACAGAATCTGGGAACGCAGAAACAGAGAGACACAGAGACAGATCAAATCTCAGAGGGGCTCTCGCCCCTCCACCGCCATGGAGGCCATGGACCAGAGGGGAAACCCTTCTCCCACCTAGGGAGAAGGTCAAGGAAGAAGAAGAAGGAGGGGGGCTCTCCCCCCCCCCCCCTCGCTTCCGGTGGCACCGGAGTGCCACCTGGGCCATCATCGTGTGACGACGATCTACACCAACACCTCCGTCATCTTCACCAACATCTCCATCACCTTCCCCCATCTATCTACAGCGGTCCACTCTCCCGTAACCCACTGTACCCTCTACTTGAACATGGTGCTCTATGCTTCATATTATTATCCAATGATGTGTTGCCATCCTATGATGTCTGAGTAGATTATCGTTGTCCTATCGGTGATTCGTGAATTGCTATGGTTGGTTTAAATTGCTTGTGGTTATGTTGCAATCCTTTGGTGCCCATCATATGAGCGTGCACATGGATCACACCATAGGGTTACTTGTATGTTGATAGGACTACGTATTGGAGGGCAAGAGTGACAGAAGCTTCAACCTAGCGTAGAAATTGATGCATACGGGATTCAAGGGGGACCAATATATCTTAATGCTATGGTTGGGTTTTACCTTAATGAACGTTAGTAGTTGCGGATTCTTGCTAATAGTTAAAATCATAAGTGCATAGAATTCCAAGTAAGGGGTGACATGCTAGCAGTGGCCTCTCCCACATAAAACTTGTTATCGGTCTAGTAACGTAGTCAATTGCTTAGGGGCAATTTCGCAGCTCCTACCACCACTTTTCCACACTCACTATCTTTAACTTTATTGTTTCTTTATCTTAACAGCCCCTAGATTTATTTACGTGCTCTTTATATTCCTGCAAATCTATCCCAGATAAACTACAAACTACTTCTAGTTTCATACTTGTTCTAGGTAAAGTAAACATCAAGCGTGTGTACAGTTGTATCGGTGGTCGATAGAACTTGAGGGAATATTTGTTCTACCTTTAGCTCCACGTTGGGTTCGACACTCTTACTTATCAAAAGAGGCTACAATTGATCCCCTACACTCGTGGGTTATCAAGACCTTTTTCTGGCGCCGTTGCCGGGGAACAATAGCGTGGGGTGAATATTCTCGTGTGTGCTTGTTTGCTTTATCACTAAGTAGATTTTATTTGCTGTTCTAAGTTGTTTTCTATCATTAGTTATGGGTAGGAAACGCGAAATACCAAAAAAATTAGCGGTACCTGCTAAACCAATGGTTGAAGAACCACTCAAAATCTATCACACTCCTGAAGCTTCCTACTTGGATCATCTTCTATCCATATGTGCTCGGGCTAAAACCCCAACTAGCTTAGTTGAGGGCAAATGTTTAGATGAGCATACTTGTTATGTGCGACACCGCATATCTGAAAAAGGGAAACTTTTACTGGATCAAATTCATTGTTTCCAATGCTATGCTTGGAATTTATGTGAAATATATGATTTTAGTTGTTGTTCTGAAGACCCTAAGAAACACCTTCCCTACCAATGTGAGTTTAGTGATAATGGAATCATATCTTCGTATGCTAAGGGTGCTTATAGTTACTATGATGTTCAACAAATTGAAGAATTTGTTGCTTTTAAGGGTGCTTATGAAATTGCTTCTTTGATTGAAAAGTATGATGCTACTCTTTAGAAATCTGAAAAATTTGCCATATTTAAATATTGTTATGATAATTATGCTTCTAATGCCTATGTTAAAACATATATTGAGTACCCCTCCGCTGTCCAAGAAGAGACTAATATTTTGCAGGAGACTATGGAAGAGGAAATTAATGACATTGTGAGCTCATTGGATGAAAAAGATGAGGAGGAGAGCGAAGAACAAAAGGAGGAAGAGCGGATTGATCACCTGTGCCCACCTTCTAATGAGAGTAACTCTTTATCCCATACATTGTTTAATTTCCCTTCGTGCTTACCAAAGGATGAATGCTATGATGATTGTTATGATCCCGTTGATTCTTTTGAAATATCCCTTTTTGATGATGCTTGCTATGCTTGTGGCCAAGATGCCAATATGAATTATGCTTATGGAGATGAACTTGCTATAGTTCCATATGTAAAACATGAGATTGTTGCTATTGCACCCCACGCATGATAGTCCTATTATCTTTTTGAATTCTCCAAACTACACTATATCGGAGAAGTTTGCACTTATTAAAGATTATATTGATGGGTTGCTTTTTCCATTACACATGATGATTTTGATGAATATAATATGCATGTGCTTGCTGCTCCTACTTGCAATTATTATGAGAGAGGAACTACATCTCCGCCTCTCTATGTTTCCAACACGATAAAATTGCAAGAAACTGCTTATACTATGCATTGGCCTTTACTTGATGTGCATGAATTGTTCTTTTGTCTTTCCGAGAAGTTTGTGAAGATATAGTCAATTTGTAGCATGACAAGCCGTCTCGACCGCTTCCGCCCAAAAGTGTTTTGGCGTCTTGTACTCATCAAGCATCGTTCTTGCCATTTCGATGAGGGTCTGGTTCTTTCTCTCAACAACTCCATTTTGTTGAGGTGTGTACGTAGATGAGGACTCTTGTGAAGTACCTTCTTCGTCAAGAAATATATCCACATTCGTGTTCTTGAACTCCATTCTATTGTCGCTCCGAACCTTCTTGATCTTCACTTCAAATTGGTTTTGGGCCTTCCTAGCGAAGTTCTTGAAGATCTTTTGGACTTGTGATTTATCATCAAGAAAGAACACCCACGTAAATCTTGAAAAATCATTGATAATGACCAACCCAAAAGGGTTACCACCGAGACTCTTGTAAGCATTGTGACCAAAAAGATCCATGTGAAGTAGCTTAAGCGGTCTTCTCGTGGTCATGGTGTTCTTCATGGGATGACTTCCTCCAACTTGTTTTCCTACTTGACAAGCACTACAAAGTCTATCCTTGTCAAATATAACATCTTTAACACCAAGGATATGATCACCTTTCATAAGCTTCTCAAGATTTCTCATGCCAACATGACCTAACCTTCTATGCCACAACCAACCTTTAGAAGATTTAGCAATAAAACAAGTGCGAGGTTGGGCTTTCTTAGTGAAGTCAACAATGTATAGGTCACCTCTATGAATTCCGGTAAAGACCATATTATGATTATCTCTATGAAAAATTGGCAATCAACATGAGTGAATAGCACATTTAAACCAAAATCAGCTAATCTAGACACGAAAAGGAGGTTATAGCCGAGAGATTCAACAAGGATGACATTCTTGATAGAGCTATCGTTGGATATGGTCACCTTACCAAGGCCAACAACTTTACCCTTAGAGTTGTCACCGAAGGTAACATACTTTTGTGGACCATCATTTCTAGCAAGCTCATCAAACATGTCCTTATCTCCGGTCATATGGTCTGTGCATCCACTATCAAGAACTCATTCCTTTCCTCCGGTTGCGTAACCATGAAGATTAGTCATAAGACCAAAGTGTCTCATTTGTTCACCAAGGTCAATGTCACTATCATCATCCTCATCATAATATCCATGTTCAATATCGTCTTGTGATTTATCAACACCTAGAGAGAGTGATTCATTAGTTATGTGATCATGACAGTGTTCATTTTTATGAATTCTAATGACTTCCGAGATGATATTACTAATGATTCCTACATCTCCTTTGGCATGCATAAGGTCACGAAGCTCAAATAAACATTCATCAAATTTGGGATCACTAGTGTTCATCTTATTTAAAGCAATGGACTTTTGAAGGATCACGTCTAGATTTTTCAAAGAGTAGTCCGGAAATCGTTCCTCAAGGAATTTCCATATATTGTAAGCACATTTGAAAGTTGGTAAGCAAACAAGCAAATTTCTATGCAATCCTCTAGTGATAAAATCAACAGTTCTAAGATTGTGAACCATGTCAAGATGTTCATTGGAAGTTGGATTCAAAGGGTCAATGGGGGGCACATAAGGGCTAACAATATACTTGTTCAAATGATATTCATTGAACATCTCAGGCATGTCATTTTTTCCATTCCTTATAAAATTATCCATCAAGCATATGCACTCTACGTCTAATACTCTCAATCGTAGACTCATCCATCTTCCTCCAATGGTGATTAAACCAAAGCAATAGAGACCAAAGCTCTGATACCAATTGAGAGGATCGAAGAAGAGGTGTCTAGATGGGGGTGATTAGACACTCAACAAGAAAAGTAGCAGTTTTTAAGTTCTTTAAGTTGAGGTGGACTTTTTAGCACAATTTCAAACATTCACAATACATTTCAAGCAAGCATGGCAAGAGTATATGCGCGGCAGAAAGTAAAGCATCCAAGTTGCAAGAAAGTAAAGGGATGGGATTGGAGTGTGTAAACGCAATTGGAGACACGGATGTTTTTGGCATGGTTCCGATAGGTGGTGCTATCGTACATCCACGTTGATGGAGACTTCAACCCACGAAGGGTATCGACTGCGTGAGTCCACAGAGGGCTCTGATACGTCTCCAATGTATCTATATTTTTTGATTGTTCCATGTTGTTTATTATCATTCTTGGATATTTTACAATCATTTTTTATCATTTTCTGGTACTAACCTATTGACATAGTGCCAGTTGCTGACTTCTGCATGTTTTTACATCGCAGGAAATCAATATCAAACGGAGCCCAAACACCGCGAAACTTTTTGGAGATTTTTTCTAGGCCAGAAGGAACACTATGGGCCCGGGTGGCACATGGGGGGAGTCCCGAGGAGGGGACAACCCACCAGGGCACGCCCTGGTGGGTTGTGCCCACCTTGGGTGCCCCCCAGACCGCCTCTTTGCTCTAAAAATACCCCAATATTCCAAAAACCCTAGGGGAGTCGATCAAATATTCATCCAGCCGCCGCAGAGTCGAGCAACACCAGATCCAATCTAGACACCATCACGGAGGGGTTCCCCTTCCATTGGTGCCTCTCTGATGATGCGTGAGTAGTTCCTTGTAGACCTACGGGTCCGTAGTTAGTAGCTATATGGATTTCTCTCTCTCTCTCTTTTGATTATCAATACAATGATCTCTTGGAGATCCACATGATGTAACTCTTTTTGCGGTGTGTTTGTTGGGATCCGATGAACTTTGAGTTTATGATCAGATCTATCTTTCTATATCCATGAAATTTATTTGAGTTTCTTTGATCTCTTATATGCATGATTGCTTATAGCCACGTATTTCTTCTCTAATATTGGGTTTTGTTTGGCCAACTTGATCTATTTATATTGCAATGGGAAGAGGTGCTCGGTAGTGGGTTCGATCTTACGGTGCTCGATCCCAGTGACAGAAGGGGAACTGACACATATGTATCATTGCCACTAAGGATAAAACGACGAGATCCATATCTAACGCCATAGATAAACGGATCTTATCTAAATCATGTCATCGTTCTTAATGCATTACTCTGTTTTTCCATGAACTTAATACACTAGATGCATGCTGGACAACGGTCGATGTGTGGAGTAATAGTAGTAGGTGCAAGCAGCAGTCGGTCTATTAATCTTGGACATGATGCCTATGTAATGATAATTGCCTGGATATCGTCATGATTATTTGAAGTTCTATCAATTTCCCAATAGTAATTTGTTCACCCACCATTTGCTATTTTCTCGAGAGAAGCCACTAGTGAAACCTACGGCCCCCGGTCTTCTTTCTCATATATTTTCCTTTGCGATCTATTTGCCTTTGCTTTTATTTTCAGATCTACTAAACCAAAAACTCAAAAATACCTTGATGCAATTTATCTTATTTATGAACCAATCTACCAATATTTATCTATCTCTCACGTTCGTTACCCGAAAGGGATTGACAACCCCTTTAACACGTTGGGTTGCGAGGTGTTGTTATTTGTGTGCAGGTGTTGTTTACATTGTGTTGCTTGGTTCTCCTACTGGTTCGATAACCTTGGTTTCACATCTGAGGGAAATACCTACCACCGCTGTGGTGCATCATCCCTTCCTCTTTGGGGAAAAATCAACGTAGCTTTAAGCGACATCAAAAGGAATTTCTGGCGCCGTTGCCGGGGAGGATCTTCAACATAACCAGGTTCCTAATCACAAATCTCATCTCCTCGCAATTACATTATTTGCCATTTGCCTCTCGTTTTCATCTCCCCCACTTCACCAATATTTGCCATTTTTATTCGCCCTCTTTTTCATTCGTTGTTTTCCGGTCGGATCTATCGCCTACTTGTGTTCTTGTTTACAACTGGTCAATATGACGCAGGACAACACTAAGTTGTGTGATTTTTCCAATACCAAAATAATGTGTGCTTGTGTTGCCATGTGTCTTCTATTTCCTTGCATCTTCGCTTGCTAAATATCTATTGATATGGATCCTCATCCACTTGGTAATATTTTCAAGATCCAATTATGATGAACCCATTGCTAGTGAATTGAGTTCAGTAGATTATCTTTATGAAGTTTTTCTTGAGATTCATGAATCTGAAAATTATGATGAAGAAATTTATGAAGTGATTCATGATAGCTCCTTGACTGAAAAGAATGATTGCAATGATTTTACTATAAATTCTATTAATGTAAATTGTGTTAATAATATGCAAAACCCCAAGCTTGGGGATGCTAATTTTTCTATGTCCACTACTTGTTGCAATGATCATGATTGGGGTGATAATGATTCTTATGATCTTGAAAATTTATTTAAGCCTCATGATGAATATGTTGGTGATAATATTGAAAGTGGGCTTGGAAGAGCGTCAACTTTAAGTAAAAATAATCCCACATATTTGGAGAGTGTTCAATCTTATGATTTTTTTTATGAAAGTGGGTTTGGAGAGGTCATGACTTTAGTTGATGATAATCCATTATTATTGGAAGAGTGTCAACTTTGTATGCATGTGGATCATGAAAAGAAAATTTTATATGATTGCTATATTTTTGAATTTGAGTATGATCCTACATGTAATTATTATGAGAGTGGAAAATGTGGTTGTAGAAATTTTCATGTTACTAAATTACCTCTTGTTATGTTGAGATTGCTATTGTTTCTTTGTTCTTCCTTGCATATGCTAGATGTTTCTTGTCTTGATAATTTGGTTGCCTACAAAATTCCTATGCATAGGAAGTATGTTAGATTTAAATGTGTTTGTCACGTGCTTCATGATGCTCTTTGTGTGCTTCAACTCTTGTCTTTCATGTGAGCATCATTGAAATCTCAAGCCTATCTTAATGGCTATAAAGAAAGAGCTTGTTGGGAGGCAACCCAATGAATACAATTTATTTTTGCTTTTTGATTTATGTTCTTGAGTTTTTACACAATTATTCTACTGGTATTATTGTGTTTTTTATGTTTTAATTAGTGTTTGTGCTAAGTAGAACCGATAGGATCTTCTTGGGTGATAGTTGTTTAATCTTGCTGAAAAAGACAGAAACTTTGAGCTCACGAAAAAAATTCTCATTTTTAACAGAAAAGTGCTTTTTAGTTGATTCTTTTTGCATAAGATTAATATACAAATTGCTCACATGGCCCTATTTTTTCAATTGTTTTAGAGTTCCAAAAGTTTTCGAAACTTCCAGATTACTACAGACTGTTCTGTTTTTGACAGATTCTGTTTTCTTTGTGTTGTGTGCTTATTTTGATGGCTCTATGGTTTTCTTTGATGAGTTTTTGCCATAGAAAAGTTGGAATACAGTAGATATAATACAAAAACAAAATATGAATTGGTTTGATACAGTGCTTATAGTAATGGTTTGCTTTCTTACACTCACGAATCTCATGAAGGTTTTGTTGAAGTTTTGTGTGATTGAAGTTTTCATGTTTTGGGTTATCTTACGATGGATGAAGGAAGGATGTAAGAGCCTAAGCTTGGGGATGCTGTCGGTGTCAAAACCGGCAGATCTCGGGTAGGGGGCCCCAAGCTATGCGTTTAGAGGATCGATGGTAACAGGAGGCTGGGGACACGATATTTACCCAGGTCCAAACCCTCTCGATCGAGATAATACCCTACTTCCTGCTATATTAATATGGGTGAATATGTATACAAGAGTTGATCTACCTCGAGATCGTAGTGGCTAAACCCTAAGTCTAGCCTATGAGGATATTGTGATGAAGTTGATCCCCTCTACAGACTAAACCCCTCGGCTTATATACACGACTGAGGGGACCTAGGGTTACAAGGCTGACTTGGGGAGGAATTAATTGATACATCCGGACTCTACACCTGCCTTTCTACGTACATAGGAGTCCTGACCGAATACGGGGGAGGACCTTCTGTTTCTTCTTTATGCGGCCAATCAATGCGGCCCAGCTTCAATGACCCGGATGATTGAGGACCCCTGAATACATGACTCCCTCAGTAGCCCCCGGACTTGCCTTCAAGGACGAGATTGTATCCGGCTTCATGTCTTCGGTCTTGCAAGGTGAGTCCTCCTGGATGATAGTTTGGCTTCTTCAAATATTATAATCCGATGATTCCTCGTCGCCGTCGTCTTGGCTTCCACGTGTCCAACGAATGCGAATCGTCTGGGCGTCTTTTGCAAATACCCTCTTGACTGTTCAGACAAGGCGCCTATATAAGAGAACAGATTCAACTGCCTCTCCATCTCATTCTACGCGGAAGAAACCCTAGTGCCTGCAAAAAATCTTCAAACATGGCTAGTGCCCCGAGCTCCTCCTCGCGCCCTCATGGCCCTCGTGCAGGAGATTGGAAAAGCTGCTCTGTGTCCCACGCACATCTGTGGACACTTCAAGCGCAGGGGTATCTCCTCCCAGAGGATCTAGTCCCCGTCCGGCCCGGACTAACGTCTGTCGACAACCAAGCCCTCGCAGAGAGCTTTCCCAACCCCTTCGATGGAGAGCGGGTATGTTTTGTCCCCTACCTTTTAAGAGGCGCAGGGTTCCCTGTCCATCCCTTTCTTAGGAGACTCCTGGAGTTCTACGGCCTCCAGCTGCACAGTCTTAATCCAGGGTCAATTCTGCACATTGCGGGTTTTGTCGCTTTATGGGAACTATTCTTGGGCTGCGGGCCTCACTTTAAGTTGTGGAGAAGGTATTTCTGTCTTGTACCTCAATCGGAAGCAGTATCCATATTTGAAGTCGGGAGCGCCGAAGTATGGCGCATAGCCGGGACAGGCTATCTACCCGGTACTCAGAAGAAGGCATCCAAAGAGTGGCCTTTAGAGTGATTTTACATTGAAGATGTCGCTTTGCCGGATCCAGTTCGGCGAGGACTCCCCACGTATTCCAATGATCTGCCAAAGAAGCTTTTCAACTGGCGTCCCCGCGGTCCCTCGGAAGAAGAGAGAGCGGAGGTTAGCCGACTGGCCGGCAAGATCAAATTGCTTGCCAGTTCGGGATTAACTATAATCAAAGTGGTGGCCATTCCAATGAAGCGACGTGTGCAGCCGCTTCAAGCCAGAGGGTTTCCAATGCGGCATTACAATGGTCAGAATGATGCCTCGCGCCGCCTACGCCTGGATCTAGATGACCCTACCATTCTAGGCACTGTCCTGGAAGACCTCTATAAAGGAGAGAAGCAGGACTTCATCCGTTTAACATGCCGGGAGGGCTTTTCTATGTACAATCCTCCCGACTGGGTAAGTCCCTCTCTTTGACCGCTCAATTTTTCTTCGTTATGATGTATTGACCGAATTGTGTTCGGTTTCTCCCAATAGGAGTGGAGGAAGGCAGTCGAGGGGATTAACAATCCCGCCCCGCAGCCAGAGGACCAGTTCCAAAAACGGCCCCCGGATATGAAGAAGATCTGGATATAGGCATAGAGTTAGAAGAGGGAGTCTTCTATCAGGCCTGCCGTGGGGGCACCTTGGTGGTTATAGTAGCCGATTACCCAGGCCTCATTCCTTCTTCACGTGTAAGTAATTTAGGGTATATCTCACCAACGAGAAGATTCCCAATGCGCATTTACCCACTGTATTCTATCATACTTAAACAGGGACGACGCTCCTCATGCCAAACTGCGCGTAGACCACCAACCCAGAGGGCGGCGCCCACGTCGGGCGAGGCCTTGAAGCGGAAAAGGACGACAAACACCAGCTGACCTTCAAAGAGGTATGTTTGTTTTATCATGTGCTGGGTGGTGAAATTTTTATTATAACTTTCTGCATTATTTCTTCCTTTTAGAAGGAATACAAGTCGGACTGTCTCCGGAGGCGACGCATGCCAAGCTCCAGCCAATCCAGCATCAGGCCCGTCAAGGGTGGATGCTAATTCGGTGCTGGATTGTCCTCTCCAGGAGGATTCGGATGAAGTATCAGCTACCAATTCCGAGGTGGAGGTCACGATGATTCATCAGCGGCGGAAAGCAGCCATGCGTGACCCTGCTTTTTCTGAGGAGGCGTTTAACACCCTCAATTCTGCAGATGCCTATATCCGAGCCGCTCAAGATGGACTCGCCGGAGACACTCATCAGCTTTCAAAATATATGAGAGTAAGTTTTTAGTTTGAGTATTCCCATGTCAGTAGCCCCTGAGACTTAAAGCAGTTGGTACAACTGATTTGAGGGTCGTTGTATTTTTATAGGTCATTCGAGAAAAGAATAACTCTTTATCCAAGGAACTTCGAAGAGTGCCAGACTCAGCATGCCGAATTGAAAATTTTGAAGGAATCCGGAAAGGATGTTGTTGGTAAGAATAATTGTGTCCGGAAGCTATGACCATTCTGCTGATTACTATGATATATATACTAATGTGTAATACAGCAACATGATCGACCGACCAACTGGAGAGGGAGCTAAGAGCTGCCCTAGCGGACAAGAAATTTGCTGAAGAGGAAAAAGCCGCTAGCGAGCGTGCACTAACGCAAGCTATGGAAAAAAGGAACCAAGCGCAGGATGGAAATATTAGGCTCAAACAGGAGCTAAAGGGCGTAAAGGCCCAACTCTCAAGCGCCTTGGAAGAGAACCGGAGGCTAAAAAGCGGCATGTTTAGTATGTCTCTTATACCTAGCTCTTAGTCTCTTAGTTTGAAAGTTTCTTATGAAAACTTTTCCTGCAGGTTTATTGACTGGTCAGCCTGAAGGCGGAGTGTCCGGTTTTGAGGGTGATGTGCTGCAAGAGTTTTCCAGGGTCCATGAACGGGCTCGAAAGGCCATGAAGAGTGTGGCCAGAGCTCTATGGCCTGGCGACTCTCCTCCAGAAACTATGGAGGATTTGGTGGACCTGTTCAAAGGGGCTTGGCGCTGCTTCGAACTATGGAAAGCATCGGCATGCCGCATGGGTGCTCGAGAAGCATGGGCTATTGTGAAGACGTGCTACATTCGTCTTGATCAAAATCACATGGCCCGCGTGGGACCTCGAGGGTCCAATGGACAGGAAATTCCTCCGCATTTGGTTTATAACCAAGTAGAGATAGCTGCCAAGCTTTCCCAATAGGACTGTAAGCTAGACAACCTGATAGAGAGAATAGAAAATGAGTAGTCGTTTGATTCTATGTATTAATGTACTTTTACCATCAAACTTATCTCCGGCCGAATTTATGTAAAGTTTATCATGGCCGACCATCTGCTTCGACCTCCATAAACCCAAAGGCTGGAGTGCTTCCGAATACTATATCTATGGTAAAGCACGTGATATGTTCGGAAACCAGGAAATCCGGTCATAATTGCTGGAATAGACGAACTGAGTTCAGGGAGTTATGTTATATTACTATTTAACATAAGAAACATCTTCTAGAGAGAATAGTTCCGTTAGGGGTTCCTTTCCCTGGGTCGGCGTGCATAAAGATGCGGGCCTAGGCTTTCAATCCAATGAGTAGGATATTAGGAAGCCATCTCCTGTGATAGTTTAAGGTATGCTTTAGAATGCGATATGTCGTGTATCCGCCGACAAATTATTCCCTTAAGAGTGCTAGCTTTCTGCTTCACCCAGTCTAAGGTACATATCTGGATTACCCGGTTGTAACAATCGCAGAGGTGCTCACTTTACGCCCTAGCCGAACAATCGGAAACGTAGGGGTAAGCATAGGAGCCAGGCAACCCAGCTTGGCCAGAACTTAAGTCATATCGGTGCATATAATGGCAGGGATGAACTGTAAAAACAGGCGACATTTTTAAGCAAGAAGCTTTATTGGTAATGGGCTTCATTAAAGAAGCCCCCGTGTATATTTGAGGTAGGTACATTTGAGGACGTACTCATCATGTGGCAGTTCGGGTGAGTTGAATACTTGCCAATTGAAGAAAATGTATAGAGAAAAAGGGAGAGAAACAAAAAAGTAAAAGACAAGACCTAACTTATAATGAGGAAGAAATTGCTACCGAACTATCCATAAAATCATTGGAGCCTCGCAGCGTTCCACGGGTTCAGCTCAAGGCGGTTGTCATGTGCATTGCGAAGGTGATAAGCTCCACCGGTGAGTACTTCGTTAATAATGAAGGGGCCCTCCCATTTTGGTTTGAGCTTGTCCTTTTTCATCTCCGGGAGGCGTAAAACAAGTTCGCCGATGTTGTATGTCTTGGCCCGCACTTCTCTGCTCTAGTATCGCCTAGCTTGTTGTTGGTAAAATGTAGAACGCGCTAGCGCTGTATCACGCTCCACTCCAAGTCCATCTAGGTCATCCTGCCGATCTAACTCAGCCTCCCTCTCCTCGTACATGTGCACTCTAGGTGAGTCATGAATAATGTCGCAGGGCAGAACGGCCTCTGCCCCGCACACCATGAAAAAAGGTGTATATCCGGTCGTACGATTGGGAGTGGTCCGCCGCCCCCATAGTACGGAGTCAAGCTCTTTGACCCAGTGTTTATCAGACTCCTGTAGGGAGCGCACTAGTCGGGGTTTAATGCCACTCGTTATCAGACCATTGGCCCTTTCGACCTGACCATTTGTTTGAGGATGGTATACGAAAGCATAGTCGAGTTTTATACCCAACTTTGTGCACCAATTTTTTACCTCGTCAGCTATGAAATTGGAGCCATTATCTGTGATAATACTATGCGGGACACCATAACGGTGTACTACGCTGGATATAAAATCTATCAGAGGCCCTGCTTCAGCTGTTTTTACTGGCTTGGCTTCTATCCATTTAGTGAACTTATCTACCATCACCAGTAAGTATTTTCTTTTATGAGTTCCCCCTTTAAGGGGTCCGACCATATCAAGCCCCCAGACCACAAAAGGCCAAGTAATGGGATTGTTCTCAATGCGGTGGGAGGCATGTGACTTTGATTTGCAAAGAGCTGGCAGCCAACGCAATGTTGGACCAAGGTTTGGGCATCTGCTCGGGCAGTAGGCCAGTAAAAGCCAACACGAAAAGCTTTGCCTACGAGCACCCTTATTGCGGCATGGTGACTGCCCATTCCAGCGTGTATTTCAGTGAGAATTCGCCTTCCCTCCTCTTCCAAGATGCACCTTTGGAGAATACCAGTTGTGCTTTTCTTGTATAGTTCACCTTCGTGAACTTTGTAGGCTTTAGAGCGCCGGACTATGCGGCGGGCCTCATTTTGATCATCGGGGAGTTCCTGCCTATTAAGGTAAGCAAGGAAAGGCTCTGTCCAGGGGGCTATGACAGGCATGATTTCGTGAGCCGAAGCAGTTATCTCCATGCTTGGATCTCCGATGACATCATGATTGAGTTCGGTTGGGGGTGTGTTCGGATCCGAATTCGTATTGCCACTCATGTCCTTGCATGTTACTGATGGCTTAAACAACCATTTCACAAATGTGTTCGGTGGGACAGGGTCGCGTTTAGCTCCCATGCGCGCGAGTACGTCAGTGGCCTGGTTATTATCCCGGGCTACGTGATGGAATTCCAACCCCTCAAATCAAGCCGATATTTTCAATATGGCATTGCTATAAGCTACCATTTTTGAATCCTTTGCATCAAAATCCCCATTAATTTGGGAGATGGCGAGGTTTGAGCCTCTGCGTACCTCGAGGCATTGTATGCCCATGGATACAGCTAGTCGGAGACCATGCAATAGGGCCTCATATTTGGCCGCATTGTTCGAGTCCGTATACATAATCTGTAAAATGTACCGGACTGTATCCCCTGTTGGAGATATCAATATTACACCGGCCCCCAGCCCGGCTAGCATTTTGGAACCGTCGAAGTACATTGTCTAGTGGGAGTATGAGCTGTACTCTTTAGGGAGTTCGGCTTCGGTCCATTCCGCGACAAAGTCGGCCAACACCTGGGATTTAATAGTCTGGCGCGGCTTGTAGGATATTTCGAACGGTAAGAGCTCAATGGCCCATTTGGCTATGCGTCCCGTGGCGTCTTTATTGTTGATAATATCGTTGAGTGGTACCTCGGAAGCCACTGTGATCGAACACTCTTGAAAGTAGTGTCGGAGTTTCCGAGATGACATGAAGACCGCATAGGCAATTTTCTGATAGTGGGGGTACCGTGACTTACACGGTGTTAGAACCTCGGATACATAGTATACGGGCTTTTGAACGGGGAATTTATGTCCCTCTTCGACTCGTTCGACGATGAGCACGGCACCCACTACCTGGTGAGTGGCTGATATGTATAGCAACATTGGTTCGCCAACGCCGGGGGCGGCTAGGATTGGGTTGCTTGCTAGTAGAGCTTTTATTTCTTCCAATCCGGCTGTGGCCGCATTTGTCCATTCGAAATTGTCAGTGCGCCGTAGCAATCTATAAAGTGGCAATGCTTTTTCTCCTAATCTGGAGATGAAGCGGCTTAAAGCCGCTACGCAGCCTGCTAGTTTTTGCACTTGCTTGAGATCGGTTGGTATTTTGAGTTCTGACAAGGCCCGTATTTTGGCCGGGTTAGCTTCGATTCCTCTATGGGATACGATGAACCCTAATAGCTTTCCGGCTGGAACACCGAAGACCCATTTTTTTGGATTGAGCCTTATGTCATATTCTCGGAGGTTGGCAAACGTAAGGCGGAGATCATCCACCAAGGTCTCGACGCATTTGGTCTTTATGACTATGTCGTCAACATATGCCTCCACTATTTTGCCAATTTGTTTCTCTAAGCATGTTTGAATCATGCGTTGATATGTGGCACCAGCATTTTTGAGTCCAAAGGGCATAGTGTTGAAACAAAAGGGGTCGTACGGGGTGATAAATGTCGTTGCGGCCTGATTGGATTCCTTCATCTTTATCTGATGGTATCCGGAATAAGCATCAAGGAAGCACAGCGAGTCGTGTCCGGCCGTTGCATCGATAATTTGGTCAATGCGGGGCAAAGGAAAGGGATCCTTTGGGCAAGCCTTATTCAGGTCTGTGAAGTCGACACAGAGGCGCCATGATTTATCCTTCTTCGGTACCATGACTAGGTTGGCTAGCCAATCCGGGCGTTTAATTTCTCTGATGAATCCGGCTTCCAATAGTTTGGCTAGCTCTTCTCCCATTGCTTGTCTTTTGGGTTCGGAAAATCGTCGCAGTGACTGCTTGACTGGTTTGAACCCTTTGATAATATTAAGGCTGTGTTCGGCCAGCCTAGTGGGATTCCCGGCATGTGTGAAGGGTGCCAGGCGAATATATCCCAATTTTCGCTTAGGAAGGCGCGTAACGCGTTGTCTACCGCCGGATCCAGTTGTGCCCGATCGATGCCGTCTTGTTAGGGTCTGTTGGGTGCACTTGGAATTTGATGATTTCATCAGCTGGCTTTAAGGAGGTAGACTACGATCTTTTGGCGAGGATGACATCGTCGGCATCCACCTTTGATCGTAGGGTGGTTAGTTCTTCAGCCGCGAGAGCTTCGGATAATGCCTCTAAGGCTAAGGATGTCGTTTTGTTTTCGGCGCGGAGTGCTCTATCCGGATAACTTATTATTGTGATCACCCCATTGGGCCCTGGCATTTTAAGCTTCATGTACCCGTAATGGGGTATAGCTTGAAAGCGTGAGAAAGCATCCCGTCCTAGAAGGGTGTGGTATCCGCTGTGAAAGGGCACAATGTGAAAGAGTAGTTCCTCCGATTTGTAGTTGTCGGGTGAGACAAACACTACATCGAGCTTAATGCTTCCTGAACACTTGGCCTCATAGCTTGGTATAATTCCTCTAAAGGTTGCGTTGGTGTGCTCAATGCGGGATTTCTCGACCTGCATTTTTGCAAGCGTTTCCTCATATATGAGGTTTAGTCCGCTTCCTCCGTCCATAAGTACTTTAGTGAGGTGGAAGCCATCTACTATTGGGTCTAGTACAAGAGTTGCTGATGCTCGAATCGGCCGGACTCGAGGTGCGTCTTCGGCAGAAAAACTAATTGCCATGTCGCTCCACGGGCTTGCAGAGCTAATTTGGAAAACCTCGGCAAGTTCGCGATTTGCTCTCTTGTGACGGTTATTTGAGGAGAACGTCTCTAAGACAGTGAAGACATCGATGTCTCCCTTGGTGCGGTGGTGGGGAGAACCCAACATGCTCTAAGGCGATGGTTTGGGACATTATCCGGGGTTGCGTGTATTTGGCAAGGTGTATCGAGTAGTTCATCCAGTACGGACCTGTGCCTTAAAAGAGGCTTGTTCTTCTTGCCAATAGGAATGCTATCGGATGACCAACTAGGGTAAGGCCGTTTAGCTTTGGTAACGTACTGTCCGGATATGGAGTGTTCTAGAGGTGTATTCTGGGCTTTCCAAGTATTTTCCATTGTGTAGTACTTCCGTACTAACTGCGATAATTCTGTGAAACTCAGAACACGACGTCGGTTGAGGGCGTTCAAGACTCCCTTGTCCGTGCAATTGCGATGAAATAGAGAGACCGCTTTGTCGTCGCAGCAGTCCTTGGCCTTGTTTTTAAAAGGTAGGAATCTCGCCCAGAAGTGGTTGACCGTTTCCTCGGGCTGCTGTTGTATGTTCGAGAGGTCATCTATGTCCGGGATTCCGGATTTACTTGAAGAGTTTTTCCCAGGGTGGGTGGGTGTTGGAAATTTTGAATCCCGAACCAGAGTGATATTCGGGGTTTTAGCAACCTCCGATGGTGACAATCCAGATTCGATGGGGTCTAATTGCCCTTCGGGAACGGTGCCGGTCCCAGAGCTCAAAGAACATAGGGCGTCTCCTGACTGGGAGGTGTTCGGTGCTACTTCTCGAGCTTGCATTGTATTCCCTCGAAGAGGAAAGGGTGATGCAGCACAGTAGCGCAAGTATTTCCCTTAGTTTTTGAGAACCAAGGTATCAATCCAGTAGGAGACCACGTGCGAGTCCCTCGCACCTACACAAACAAATAAGAACTTCGCAGCCAACGCGATAAGGGGTTGTCAATCCCTTTACGGTCACTTACGAAAGTGAGATCTGATAGAGATGATAGTTTGATATTTTTGGTATTTTTGGATATAAGAACAGAAAGTAAAAGCGGAAAAGTAAAGTAGATTGTAGATTGATATGTTGAGAATAGACCCGAGGGGCATAGTGTTCTCTAGTGGCTTCTCTCGTGATAGTGATATTCTATGGCGGGTAAACAAATTACTGTCGAGCAATTGATAGAAAAGCGAATAATTATGAGACTATCTAGGCATGATCATTATATATAGGCATCATGTCCGAGACAAGTACACCGAAACGATTCTGCGTCTACTACTATTACTCCACACATCGACCGCTATCCAGCATGCATCTAGAGTATAAAATTCATAAGAACGGAGTAACGCTTTAAGGAAAATGACATGATGTAGAGGGATGAACTCAAACATAATGATAAAAATCCCATCTTTTTATCCTCGATGGCAACAATACAATACGTGCCTTGCTGCCCCTACTGTCACTGGGAAAGGACACCGCAAGATTGAACCCAAAGCCAAGCACTTCTCCCATTGCAAGAACTATAGATCTAGTAGGCCAAACCAAACCAATAATTCGATGAGACTTGCAAGGATATTATAATCGCACATAAAGAGTTCAGAAAAAAAAAACAAATATTTCTCATAGATAATCTTGATCATAAACCCACAATTCATTGGATCTCGACAAACACACCGCGAAAAGAGATTACACCTAATAGATCTCCTCGAAGACTGAGGAGAACTTGGTATTGAGATCCAAGGAGAGAGAAGAAGCCATCTAGATACTAGCTATGGACCCGAAGGTCTGTAGTAAACTACTCACAACTCATGGTGAGGCAATGATGATGATGTAGAAGCACTCCGTGGTAGATCCCCCCTGTGGCGGAACTCCGGAATAGGCCCCAAGATGGGATCTGTAATGCCCAGTATGCGGCTATGTCCCCCACGTGTCAAGGCACGACTTAAGGACATAAACTTATACTAGAATGATCTCAAGTATGGTATCTTTGCACAATTCATGTAAAATTCAGGGGTGAAATTGCAAAACATAGTTGGCTTACACTCGCCACGTCACACAAGTGAATACAATAGCATACATCATCCAAATAACATCAGAGTCCGACTACGGACGAAATCCAAACGAAAAGATACCATAAATAACACAAGCCCGGATCCTCCTAGTAAGAACCACTACTGATCGTCGGGATAAGACACATAGTAACGCCCACGCTCTTCATCGAACTCCCAGTACAGCTCTGAACCATCTCATGTATAGTTATCAACGGTACCTGCATCTAGTGTGGTGTTGAATCTATGAGCCACAGAGGACTCAGCAATCTCGTTCCCGGGTAGCAAAACTATCAAAGCCTTAGGTGTGGAAAAGCTATAAACAAGGGTTGCAGCAAGCACTAAGCACTAGCTTACGAGTTTAGAGCGAGAAGAGAACAAGTGCCAACGATCGCCAAGTTGATCAAGAGGTGATCCTAACTACTCACGATCAAACATAACCCCACCGTGTTCACTTCCCGAAGCCCTTCGAAAAGAGACCATCACGGTTACTCACGCAGGTAGTGTATTCATGAACATGGTGTCAAGTTATCTACAACCAGATATTAACAAATTCCCATCTGCCACATAACCGCGGGCACGGCTTTCGAAAGATCAAACCATGCTGGGGTGTCCCAACTTAGCCCATCACAAGCTCACAATCTGCGGAGTCGCAACTCCAAAGTGGGAAGACCTGAGTATTCTCAGAATCCCATGCTCAAGATATTTCGACAAAGGTAAAACTAATCCAGCAAGACCTCCTAGCGTGCCGACACCCTGATAGTAGCTGCGCGTATCTCGTCTCAGGCCACGACTGGATGGGACAAGCTACGGGTGTATACTAGACCTTGAGTTTCCCCGAGGTGGCCCCGCAGGTTGCCCAGTTTGGACCAACACTCATGAGGAGCACTAGCCCGGGTTGTTAATTAAGAACTTGGGTTTGCAACGCCCTATGCAAGTTTTAGTTATTAGGCAAATGGAAAACCAATGTTGGGCCTTGCTGGAAAAGCTTTAGCGCAGAGCGAATTATCAAGGGGGGCCCATAAACCCCAACCGTGTTAGGGACGCAAAATGAAGGAACATAACACCGGTTTATCAGTTCCTAGGATGGCATGAGTGGAACAAAACACCAAGCAAGAGGCTTAGCCTTCCACCCATTACCAATTTATATGTGATTTAGTTTAACAGATTATATATTGTGATATCCCAACAAAACTTCATCACGGGGCAAGAATCTTCAAATCTTCACCTGCAACTAACAATGCTACAAGAGGGGCTAAGCGATGCGTACTTAGCCAAATAATGGTTTGCTAGGAGGGTGGTTAGAGAGTTTCATGGCAACAATAGGAGGGCTGACAAACAGGAATAGGCATCGAGGCAATATCTAAAGAGCGAGACATCTAGCATAGGCAAAGATAGTAGTGATATCTGGGAATGGTCATCTTGCCTGTTGATTCCACGGAGGGATCGTAACCATGCTCCTCAAACTCAGCCTCGGTAGGAACCTCGTACTCCGAATCATCACCGGGCTCTAACCAACACAACAATGCAACACCGGAACACAATCAATCATCATGCAATGCTCAAACACATGACGCATGGACATGATGCATATGGACATGGCAGGTCATGATGCATCTCCTAGGGACACAAAGGAATGCACAAGCCTCATAGAAAACAAGATTACAACACATGTAAGAAAACAAGCAAAGAACGAAAATAACAAGTTCACAAGGTTATGTAGATTATTACAACAAGCACCCAACAAGTCTAAAAGAGTTTATTAACATGGCAAGGGTGCAACTAGGACTACAGCAACATGCTAGCACTTTTAAATGGGCTAGAAAGGAACAACAACAATTTCCAGAAACTCCCATATTCATTTAAATGCATTTGGGACAGATCTGAGTAACTCATGTTTTAAGTTGTTAAACATGCAAAACAACAGCACCACATTATTCTACACATTTTTCCACCCCAAATGCATATAAAGTTTGTTAAATTTGGAGTTGTAGAAATTTAGTTATGATTTTTACAAGTTTAAGCACATAATTCAAACAGCATTTTAAATGTTTTTAAACATGGCAACAAACAGCATATTAATATTCTACATGAAAAACTAAGCAGTTTTCATATATAACTCATTTTCATCATATGCATGATATAAAAGATATTAATTATGCAAAGAATATGCAGATAGAGAAAAAGAAAAAGAAAAAAAGAAAACAGGTTCAAAGGTCAAAATGACCCAGGCCAAACCCAGCCGCAGCCACTGACCTGTGGGGTCAGGGCGCTGAGGTGGCGGCAGCTGTGTGCACGTGGGGGCGCAGAGAGTGGTGAGGCTGGCAGGTGGGGCTTGCCTGTCAGCCTCACAGGGAGCAAAAATGGGGGGGAAATCCCACTGCCCCCTATAGGATTCGAACCCACGACCTGGCTGCTAGCTAACGAAGGGCCAAGCCACTGGGCTGAGCGAGTGTTCTTGACAGAATACAGACACAGCGCCTGAAGTGTTAACTGAAGATGCCAACAGTAGGGGAAAACAGAGGCTCGTCGGAGCTGCTCCGGCGACCTAAACGGACGGCGGAGGGGTGCAGGCTGCTCCTCGGGGAACACCGCATCCACGCCACACACTTGCACGACCTAGCAACCACTGCAATGCCGGCGACAAGCTCATGACAGAATGGCGGCGGCGGACCTCGACGAGACAAAGCAACAGCCTATGTGGAGCGGCGACTGCCCTGGCAGCATATACACGACAAGGCGAAGCGGACGGGCAATAGTAGACGGCCTACGGTGGTCGGGATACTCGCCGGCGATGAGTCCCAACGGCAACAAGCTCGGGTGCACGATGAACTCGGGTCTAGACGGCGCTAAGTAGGGGGAAAAGTGCACAGGAAGGTGGAGACGCTCACCACGAACACGGCGAGGTGTTCGGCTGGCCCGGAGGTGGTCGGAGTCGACGACGACGACGCTCGAACAGTTGCGGCCGCCGGAGTGGAAGAAGACGACACAGGCGAGGCGATCGGCTCCGCGTATAGGACGTAGTAGACGACGGGGAAGTAGTTCGGCAAGGTTGGCGAGGCCGAGGTCGACGGGAGGCACGCCGGCGACGAGCTCGCGCTCCCAGATGCGTGCGGGGCGGCTTTGGAGCGGCGGATCTGGTGAACCTTAGCTCCCCAGGCGGCGGGAGGAGGAAGGAGGAACCCTAGGGAGAGGGTTGGACACGCTGAGGGCTTAAAAGAGGGGCCAGAGGCGCGACGGTGCGACAACGGCGTCGAGCTCGCGGTCCCCATGGCGTCATTGGAGGTGAAAGAAAAGGTGGGTAGCTTTGCGGGCGCAGTCGCTGACGTGTGGGGTCAGAGAGTCCACGTGTGCGCGAGCTAGCGGGGTAAGTGGGCGCGTGGGTGTAAATGGGTGCGAGGGACGCGCGGGCTGCTCGCGCGGGCCGGCTGGAGCTGGGCCAGGGGAGAGATGGGCCTGCTGGCTGGGCTGCTTTGTTGCGGCTGCTGCTATATTTCTTTTCTTTTCTATTTCCCTCAGACAGAAAATAAAAGGAAAAGTGCAGGCTCAAGGAAATAGAGTTAGGAGATAAATAAAATATCCCCATGTTCCTGTATTTATGCCATATTTAATAAAATTGGTTTGGACATTTTTGGAAGTAGAAAATAAAATGAGTTTGAATATGGTTCAAACTCTTGTCATTATTGAACCCAACCAAATCACTTTAAAATGGTGGCATGGCTTTGCATGGTGACTCATGGCATAGCAACAGAGAAAAGGGGAGGAGTTGAACATTAATGGAATAGGCTAGATTACTTGCAAAAATACTTGAAGAAAGGAAGGGAAAAGAGGAAGAGAAGAGGTGAAGAAGAAGGAGGGGTTTTAGGGTTAAGCAAGGCATGGTTAGGCACCAACAAACACACAACATCAACAAGGGACCTCACATCACAACAAGACAAGTAAGAAGCTAAGATGACTATGATGCCATGATGATGATGAGAAATGCATGGATGCAAAAATAAAATGACAATGCAAACAAAAATAAAGCTCAAATGACAAGAACCCCCAAGGATAAGGACAAGGATCAAAATGATAAATGCTTTATTTCCATAATTGGAAAGTATCACATATGGGGTGTTACAAACTCTCCTCCACTACAAAAAGATCCCGTCCCAAGATCTTGGACTGAAAGAAGGAGGGATACTCGGAACGAAGGTGATCTTCTCGTTCCCACGTAGATTCTCGGTCGGTATGGTGTGACCACTTTACTTTTAAGAACTTGATGGACTTGTTGCGGGTCTTGTGCTCGGTTTCTTCAAGAATAGCAACGGGGTGCTCACGACAAGACATGTCTTGTTGAAGATCAATCTCTTCGAACGGAATGGTGCGTTCAGGTGTCTTGAAGCACTTGCGAAGTTGAGACACGTGAAACACATCATGAACATTTGCAAAGTTGGAGGGAAGCTCGAGTTGGTAGGCTAGATCGTCTCTCCTGCCAAGAATCTTGAAAGGGCCCACGTATCTTGGAGCAAGCTTGCCCTTGATACCGAACCTCTGAGTGCCCTTCATGGGAGAACCACGGAGATAGACATGGTCTCCAATGTCGAAAGCCAAGTCATGATGCTTGCCGTCATAGTAGCTCTTTTGACGCGATTGAGCGGCTTTGAGATTCTCACGCATGACTTTGCACATTTCTTCGGCTTCTGAGATCAAATCATTTCCAAGGAGTTGACGTTCACCAGTCTCGGACCAGTTGAGAGGGGTACGACACTTTCTGCCATAGAGGATTTCAAAAGGAGCTTTGCCGGGACTTGCTTGGAAGCTGTTGTTGTAGGAGAATTCGGCAAACGGAAGGCAATCTTCCCATTTCATACCGAAGGAGATGACACAAGCTCTTAGCATATCTTCGAGGATCTGGTTCACTCTTTCGACTTGACCACTAGTCTGAGGGTGAAACGCAGTGCTGAAGCAAATCTTTGTGCCCATGGCTGACTGAAAGGAATCCCAGAACTTGGAGGTGAACAAGCTTCCACGGTGTGAGGAAATCACTTGAGGAATGCCATGCAAAGAAACAATTCTGGAGGTGTACAGCTCTGCCAGCTGAGCTGCATTGATGGATTCTTTGACTATAATAAAATGAGCTACTTTAGTTAGCTTGTCAATCACCACAAAGATAGCATCATTTCCCTTCTTGGACTTAGGAATCCCAGTGACGAAATCCATCTCAATGTGATCGAATTTCCACTCGGGAATAGGTAGAGGTTGAAGGAGTCCGGTTGGACGTTGATGCTCTGCCTTCACTCTTCTGGAGACATCACATTCATTCACGAATTGGGCAATCTCCCTTTTCATGCGAGTCCACCAATATGATTGCTTGATGTCTTGGTACATCTTAGAACTTCTGGGATGAATCGAGGGGAGGGAGTCATGTGCTTCGTTCATTATGAGCTTCCTGAGATCACCCTTGGGAACCACAATTCTGTCCTCAAAGAACAAGGTGTCTTTCTCATCAACGCGATAGCACCTGTACTTGGGAGTACCCTTAGCAATACCATGTTTAACTTTCTGCACCATAGCATCACTGAGTTGGGCCTCACGAATTTGATCTTCCAAGGTAGGAGCAACTTGAAGGTTTGCAAGAAAGCCTTGTGGAACAACTTGGAGGTTGAGCTTCCTGAATGATTCACAAAGCTCAGGCTGGAATGGTTTGAGAAGGAGACTATTGCAATACGCCTTTCTGCTCAAGGCATCTGCGATGACATTAGCCTTGCCAGGAGTGTACTCAATGCTTGGATCATACTCTTGAATCATTTCAACCCAACGAGTCTGGAGAAGGTTGAGGTTTGGTTGGGTGAAGATGTACTTCAAGCTCTTGTGATTGGTGAAGATGTCCACTTTTCTGCCCAACAGAAGGTGTCTCCACGTGATCAAGGCATGTACAACTGCTGCTAGCTCGAGATCATGTGTGGGGTAATTCTTCTCATTTGGTTTCAGCTGACGTGAAGTGTATGCCACAATCTTCTTGTCTTGCATGAGAACACCACCAAGACCTTGCAGTGAAGCATCACAAAAGACTTCATAAGGCTTGGACTCATCCGGAGGAGTAAGAACCGGAGAAGAAATGAGCTTCTCTTTGAGTGTTTTGAATGCCACATCACAATCAGGAGTCCAGGAGCACTTGACATTCTTCTGCAACAGGTTGGAAAGAGGCTTGGCAATCTTGGAGAAGTTCTCAATGAACCTTCTGCAATAGCTAGCGAGACCAAGGAAGCTTCAGAGTTGCTTGACATTCTGCGGAGGTTCCCAGTTGACAATATCTTCAACCTTCTCGGGGTTCACAGAAATGCCCTCGGCAGAGATAATATGGCCAAGATAGAGGACTTTATCCAGCTAGAATTCACATTTGGAGAAATTTGCATAGAACTTGTGTTCACGGAGCCTGTCAAGGACCAAACGGAGGTGCTTGGCATGGTCTTCTTCATTCTTGGAGAATACCAAGATATCATCCAGATAGATGAAAACAAATTCATTGGTGTAGGGGTTGAATATGAAGTGCATCATCCAAGAGAAAGTGGGTGGAGCATTTGCAAGGCCGAAAGACATGACCGTGTATTCATAAGAGCCAAAACTCGTTCTGAATGCGGTCTTAGGAATATCCTCTTCACGGATACGAATCTGATGGTAACCCATCCAGAGATCGAGCTTTGAGAACACATTTGCTCCTTTGAGCTGCTCGAACAATTCATTGATATTGGGGAGCGGATACTTATTCTTTATTGTCTTCTTGTTCAATGGCCGGTAATCAATGCAAAGGCGTTCCGTGCCATCCTTCTTCTTGACAACTAGAACACCACATCCCCAAGGAGAAGTACTAGGCCTGATTAGACCCATACGTTCTTGCTCATCGAGTTGTTTCTTCAGCTCCTTCAACTCATCAGGGGAAAGCTTGTACGGACGCTGACATGCTGGCTCGGTACCGGGTTCGAGTTCAATGACGAATTCAACTTGACGATGGGGAGGCATGCCTGGAAGCTCTTCAGGGAAAACATCTTCATATTCATTAACCACCGGAATCTGAGAAATGGCATTAATCTCGCCCTTGTCATTGAGAGAGAATAGCCTGATTGTGTTTTCTCGAGAGGCGAAGATAATCACGTCTTCGTCAGGATGAGTAAGCTTGACTTCCTTATTTGCACTATCAGTGTTTGCATCATGCTTGGAGAGCCAGTCCATCCCAAGAATAAGATCAATGTCGGAGTTGCCAAGAATAACCTAAGAAACCAAAAAACTGTAATCACCCATATGAATAGATATATCCGGAGCCACCATACTAGAACTCAATCTTTTGCCAGGAGAGACAACACTCAAAGTTCTTGGCAAAGCTTCGGTGCGAACATTATGCTTGGATGCAAATGGATATGACATGAAGGAATGTGATGCACCAGAATCAAACAAAACTTTAGCAGGTTTAAGGTTAACTAGAAGATTACCAATTATCACATCTGAAGAATTCTCTGCTTGAGCTGCATTCATCAGATTCAGTCTTGCTGCCTTGGGATTGTGCTTGACAATAGCAATGCTGAGAGGTGGAGGAGGCGGAAGGCGCCTTGGGTTGGTACACTTGTTGGCATAGTGACCCTTCTGAGAACACTTGTTGCAAGTAACTTCTAAAAGAGGCCGATGATAAGGACCACTTGATCTTGAAGCTTGAAACTGAGGCTTCGACTGGTTGCTTGGGTTGGGTGGGTGGGAGAAACCACTGCCACCTGAGTGCTTGTTGTTGTTTGGAGGACGGAGCACTAGAGGAGGCGGAAGCCAGAACTTCTGCTGCTTGGCAACCACTTGAGAGGAAGAGGAGGAGTGAACAGCATCTCTGATCCTCTTTTTGGAAGCTTCACTCTTGAGCTGAGCTGCCTCCTGCTTGAGAGACATATTGTAGAATTGGTCAAATTCATCCGGCTCGAACAAGGTGAGAGCAAGTTGGAGTTCATCCTTTAGACCACCTCGGAACTAATAAATCTTGCTCTTGGCATCGGGGATGTCTTTCTTTGCATAACGGGCAAGGTTCTGGAACTTGACATTGTATTGATAGACGAACATGGTGCCTTGCTTCAGGTTGCGGAATTGCTCACGCATGCCTTCAATGACACTGGTTGGAATGTGGTGAGAGCGGAAATGTTTGCAGAAGTCAGTCCACGAGATCTCACGTTCACCTCTGGAATCTTTGTACTGTTGCCACCAATCAGCAGCTTGATCCTTGAGTTGGAAAGTGGCAAACTTGACATAATCCTCAGGCCTCACGTTACTGGATTCAAAGTGCTTTTTGATGTCTGTGATCTAGTCTTCAGCATCTAGCGGGTCCACACAATAACTGAACGACTTTGGTTGGTTTGCCAGGAATTGGTTCGGTGTCGCAAAGTGAGGTTGATTGAACAGATTGCCTTGGCCTTGGTTTCCATGATTGCCTTGATTTTCTTGGTTGGCTTGAAAGTTCTGCATCATTTGCATGAGCATCTGGGTGTTCTGGTTGGTCGCTTGCATAATTGCTCTCCATGCCTCAGCCGGAGGAGGAGGGGAAGGAGGACGTTCACGAGCACGCTCTTCTTCGCCCTCTTGGTTAGGGTTGGGAACCCTCTTAGGAGCCATCCTGAATATGATGGCAACCGTTAGCCATTGATGCAAAAAAAAATAGATAAGCTGAATCAACGGCTAGATATTTGCAACATAAGTCTTCACAAGAACATTCGAACAAAATGAATGAATGAATTCCACAGTTCAATGGTACAACAATCTTCTCGAGAAGCCACTTGGGAGAACAAAAGGTAAAATAAAAAAACAAGGTGCAGATGGAACAAATACATGATAGAAGCTTCGTCCCACATGTTCGTGCTGAATGCCCCATGGAACGTATTACAAAGAGTGTTGTAATCCCCGGATCAGCATAGCCAAGGACCCTTTAAGATGCAACTCCCAATTGGAACAACGCCCATGACACCTCTTCACTCGATGTTGAACCCCAAACCTCATACCATGCACTCGTTGGAAGAATGCCTACGAGCTACTTGAGGAACCCACCTATTAATTCCCGAAGGTTTCCGGTTATGCAATTTTGTGTTGGGGATACAGGGGCAGCACCATGCACTCAACTCTAAACCTACATCCAGCTGTATCCATCCGTCAACACATAACCAGTCATCCTCGGAAACTGTTTACCTCGGACCTTCGAAACGCATCCGCTATACTAGCTGTGGCAATACTCCCGAACTATCCCACCAGTACTGGGTGACGTCGGGGTTATCTCACCACTAACCGCATAGAAGAATTTTTTATGTCGGCCGTCTTAAGTATTCTAGAACCATTGCGATACATTTGTGACGACAACACCTTGGATATCAACTCCCCGGGACACTGCCACAACCCCTAAAGGACAGGAGGCATCGAGAACAATGCTCTCATCACAAAGATATCGGAACAATCCAAACAATACTCGCGTGATCCTAAAAAAAATAGTGAAAATTTGAGAGTAGAGGAGATAGAACAACGTCAGGAGTCCTCACCAGAGCGATGAAGGGATGAGGAGTAAAAATAAATCCTACTCTCCGATATATATATAGGACTCAAAACATTTTTTGTGTGTGCCTAGACTCAACCGTCAACGATTCGATCAATCAAGGGGCTCCTAGGTCGGAGAAGGCTCTGAATACCAACTTGTAATGCCCAGTATGCGGCTATGTCCCCCACGTGTCGAGGCATGACTTAAGGACATAAACGCATACTAGAATGATCTCAAGTATGGTATCTTTGCACAACTCATGTAAAATTCAGGGGGTGAAATTGCAAAAGATAGTTGGCTTACACTCGCCACGTTACACAAGTGAATACAATAGCATACATCATCCAAATAACATCAGAGTCCGACTACGGACGAAATCCAAACGAAAAGATACCATAAATAACACAAGCCCGGATCCTCCTAGAAAGAACCACTACTGATCGTCGGGATAAGACACATAGTAACGCTCAAGCTCTTCATCGAACTCCCAGTACAGCTCTGAACCATCTCGTGTATAGTTATCAACGGTACCTGCATCTAGTGTGGTGTTGAATCTGTGAGCCACAGAGGACTCAGCAATCCCGTTCCCGGGTAGCAAAACTATCAAAGCCTTAGGTGTGGAAAAGCTATAAACAAGGGTTGCAGCAAGCACTAAGCACTAGCTTATGAGTTTAGAGCGAGAAGAGAACAAGCGCCAACGATCGCCAAGTTGATCAAGAGGTGATCCTAACTACTCACGATCAAACATAACCCCACCGTGTTCACTTCCCGAAGCCCTTCGGAAAGAGACCATCACTGTTACTCACGCAGGTAGTGTATTCATGAACATGGTGTCAAGTTATCTACAACCGGATATTAACAAATTCTCATCTGCCACATAACCGCGGGCACGGCTTTCGAAAGATCAAACCCTGCAGGGGTGTCCTAACTTAGCCCATCACAAGCTGACGATCTGCAGAGTCACAACTCCAAAGTGGGAAGACCCGAGTATTGTCGGAATCCTGTGCTCAAGATGTTTCGACAAAGGTAAAACTAAACCTCCCGCCGTGGCGACACCCTGATAGTAGCCGCGCGTATCTCGTCTCAGGCCACGACCGGATGGGATAAGCTACGGGTGTATACTAGACCTTGAGGTTCGCCGAGGTGGCCCCGCAGGTTGCCCAATTTGGACCAACACTCATGAGGAGCACTGGCCCGGGTTGTTAATTAAGAACTCGGGTTTGCAACGCCCTATGCAAGTTTTAGTTATTAGGCAAATGTAAAACCAATGTTGGGCCTTGCTGGAAAACCTTTAGCGTAGAGCGAATTATCAAGGGGGGGGGGCATAAACCCCAACCGTGTTAGGGACGCATAATCAAGGATCATAACACCGGTTTATCGGTTCCTAGGGTGGCATGAGTGGAACAAAACACCAAGCAAGAGGCTTAGCCTTCCACCCATTACCAATATATAGGTGATTCAGTTTAACAGATTATATATTGTGCTATTCCAACAAAACTTCATCACGGGGCAAGAATCTTCAAATCTTCACCTGCAACTAACAACGCTATAAGAGGGGCTGAGCGATGCGTACTTAGCCAAACAATGGTTTGCTAGGAGGGTGGTTAGAGAGTTTCATGGCAACAATAGGAGGGTTGACAAACAGGAATAGGCATCGAGGCAATATCTAAAGAGCGAGACATCTAGCATTGTCGGTGTACTAAGGTAGGGGTACCTCAGTACCCCAACTTGTGCACGGGCGGTTGCAGCTTCCCGCGGCAGGGTTTACCGTGTGCTCGCCGGGGACCTTCCTGCTCCTTATTTAGCCATTCAAAAACAAAGTATACAAGACAGAAGATCGAGACCCCGGCAAGTGGAGCTTGCCGGGAAGGCCGTACCAGGCTCAGGACTACCCCACTAGCACAAGGCCCTGGCAAGAGGAGCTTGCCAGGAAGACTAGAAGACACGCCTCGGCGCTATATGCGCCCCGGCAAGGGCCCGAGGAGCGGCAAGCTCCCGGGCCCGGCAAGATCAAGCCCCCGGCAAGGTGCTTGCCGGGAAGGCCGCGCTGTGTGCCCGCGCTCCAGCTCATCGGCCCACGCGTCGCCCTGGGGCCTATCCCGGGACGCGTGGCGGATGGCTGTGCAGCCTGGGGGACACGGTGGCGCTCCACGGTGGTGGATCCATCGCCGTGGCAGACGGAGACGCAAGGGCGGGAGCTTTTGGGGTCGACGGCGACGGGCATTAAATGCCCTTGTCCCCCACTGTCAAAGTAGGTATAGACCACTGTTCTGTACTGTAGCTCCACTGTTCCCGCACTGTTACAACTACCACCTCTTTTACGTTTTTACCCCTTTCTCCCACGTTGACACCTGTCGGTGACCCCTTGCACTATAAAAGGAGGCCCATGCACAACGTGGAGGGGGTTCGGAACCTAGATCACTCACACGCTCGGTGTAGCTGCTTCTTCAAGCTCCCGAGCTCTCCAACTTAATACACAACCAAGCAGGAGTAGGGTTTTACGCGTCTACCGCGGCCCGAACCTGGGTAAAACTGCCCGCGTGCTCGCTACGATCTGCTCTTCGTGCACCCTCCGCCCTCGTACCGCACAGACAAGGGGCTCTGGTCCCATAGGTGTTCGTGGCGGACAGTTTCCCCCGACATCTGGAAGGAGGTGGAGGAGGAACCAAGTGCTGTTCAAGAAAGAGAAGCCTTACCAGGAAGCAAGCAATATATGAAAGCTAAGTTGTTAGAGTTTGACCAGTTCAAATTTTAAATTTTAGTTGCCTTCCTTGAACAATCACACTTTGTACGGAAAAACCTGTGCGCGGAGGAACCTACCCGTAGCTTGCCGCACCCTTATCTTGTTTCCGAGTTCGCTCAACGATTTAAGTGAGCTGCGACAAGTGTCGCGCCCTTGCTTCGTTTCCGAGTACGCTCAGCAAGCTAAGTGCGTTGCGACTAGCCGCGGCGAGGTTGCTCGCCGGTGAGACCTTGGCCAGCAGGCTGCTCAGAGTCCAGAACTCAGCGCTCGCGGCAAAGGCCCCTCGCCGGCAAGCTCCCCGGGAGCGTAGGGTGAAAAACATACAAAGTCAAGGATTAAGACAAGGAAGATAACATTGCACTGATTGATCAAAATGAGATAAATATATTACAAAGGATAACTTGTCGCAATGGACTAATGAGTTCATGACATAATGTGCAGCAACAAAAAAGATAAAGATAATGGAGGCCTAATCTACGCGGTCGCCCTCCTTCCTGGAGATCTTAGCCACCTTGGCGATGATGTGGGCGACCTGCTCCTTCAGGGCCTCCGTGTTCGCATCAGCCGGCAAGCTGCGAAGGACGTTGGTGAGATTGATCCCCGGGTTGCGGTACACGATCTTCGTCAGCACCCGCTCCAGAGTTCCCGCGCAGAGCAGGCGCGACTCCTCGGCCAGCTGCGCGGGGATTTGGTTCCGGAGACCTGCAAGGGCCGGCGCGATCCCTCTGAAGAAGAGGCTGAGCTTGGCGCTGTGCGGGAGATCCGGATCCGGGGAGTAGATGAGATGTTCGACCTTCAGCGCCAGCAGCTCCTGGTCGATGTTGGACGCGGAAGATACCAAGTCTTCGGTCCATACCTCAATGGTCTGGCGGAAGAGCTCGGATGCTTTGTTGACGCTGTCCACCAAGGTCCGCTCCTTGCGGAGCTCCTCCTTCAGCTTGGTCTCCCGAGCCCGGGCGGCGTCGGGCGAATCCTTCAGTGTAGTGACCTTCAACTCCAAGTCCTCGATGGAGTCCTTGGTGGCCTTCAACTCGTCGCCCCTCTTAGAAAGGCTCACCTGGAGCTCTGAGTTTGTGTGGGCGTCCTTCTCGCGCTCCGTGATGAGCGCGGCAACCTTCTCCGCGCTCACCTTCAGCGCCTTCTCCAACTGTACGACCTTGGCGGCGAGCTCCTTCTTGGCGTTTTCCGCGGCAACCGCGGCGGCTTTCGCCTCCTTCAATTCCCCGCCAAGGGCCGCCTCGCGAGCGGCAAGGTCCTCCTCATGGGAGTCGAGCTCGACCTTCCGCTGCGCGAGCTCTCCTTCTCGCCGGGACAGCTCCACCCCGGCGAGCCGCTGCTGTTCCTCAGCTTCGGCCTTCTCCAGCACCCATTCTTGGTACTCGCCGGCGAGCCGCTCACGCTCCTCCGCCACCTCGCGGAGGGCCGCCTGGTTGGCGGCGCTGAGCTCCGCCGCGCGCTTCTCCATCTCCGCGGCGGCCTTGGCGGCAAGGGCTTCCCGGGAAGCGAGCTTCGCCTGCCTGGCCCGGTAAAGGGCCAGGAGCTGGTGGAGCAGCTTTTCCTCCTCGGGCCCTTCGCTCCCGCCGGGCGCCTCGACGATCTTCAGACCCGCGGAGGCGAGGACTTCTCCGTCAAACGCCTCGCCCTCCGCGGGAGCTCGTGATGAAGACCCCCAAGGCATCTGGATAAAGACGCCGTTGGGGGCCTCAAGGTAGTAGCCCTGCTCCTTGCTGGCGGAGGGGTCGGCGGCCGGTGCAGCATCTGATGCTCCCGCCGCCTCCGGGCCGGCGGTGCGGTCGCCGTCCCCCTCCCCGGCCGCTGCGTCCGCAGCCGGAGCGGCCTCTGGCGCGGCCGGCTCGGTGGCATCAGCCATCTCCTCGATGGCAGGGACGTCGCCGCCGCCGCCCTGCGCGCCCTCCTCGTCCTCGATGTTGATGACCTCAGTCTCCCTCGGCTCGGGAGGAGGAGGATCTAAAAAGAAGAAGAAGAAAAAGAAGTTCAAGCAAAGATCCAAAAAGAGACGAAGCCAAGAAGGCAAAATACAAGGCATACCTTGGCGGACGTCCTCAGCGGCGGGCTCCCTCGCCGGGGAGCTCTGCCTTGGCGGAGTGGCCGCCCTCGCCGGGCTGCTCGCCCTTGGCGGGGTACTCTGCCTTGGCGAAGTACCCGCCCTTGGCGGAGCACTCTCCCTCGCCGGAGAGTTCGGCCTTGGCGGGGACGGCGGGGCCTGCGCCTCCTCGATGACGGTCTCCGGGCGCTCTTCCCGCTGTGGCTCCACCTCTGCACAAATCAAGATAAGAAACATCAAGATATGAAGACAAGATTAACTCCCCAAGCGCGTCCCGGCAAGCGAAAGAATGAACCCCAGACTTACGCTGGGGGCTGCGCTGGGGGCTGCTCCTCGGAGCAGCGCTCGGGTCCGGCAGGTTCGGCTCCGGCACGTCCCCTGTTGCCGCGGCGACCGAGCCTTCGGCGACCTCGACCACAGGCGCCTTGGCCTTCTTCGCCGCGCGCTGAACCAAGGTCCTGAAATCAAAGCAGCAAACGAAGTCAGCATCAACAATAATCAAGACAAAACTCAAGAAGGTGTAAGATCCTGGATCCTTACTCCTGGTCCTCCTCGTCGTCCTCGCTCAGGGCGGAGAAGTCGTACTCCACCGTGGGCGCGTCGGCGCGAGGAGCGGAAGACGAAGATTCCCTCGCGCGCTTGGTGGTCCCCGGGGCTGGGGGCTGCGAAGACCCAGCCCCTGTGGTAGCCGGCGCCCGAGGAGCGGGCGGAGCCGCTGCTCCGCTCCGAGAAGACCCCTGTCGGCTCGGCGCCGGCCTGCGAGGCGCCTCCGTCGTGGCCCGTGCGCGGGCCGCCTCTGCTGTGGCTGGTACGCCGGTCGCCCTTGGCGCGGCTTGGCTCCCCCGGGGAGCTGCCCGGCGAGCTGGTTGTTGCCGGGGCGCTTGCGCCCTCTCTCCCGTCGCCGTCTTGCGGAGACGCTTCGGTGGAGACTGCCTTGGGCTTGCCGGGGGCGGGGAGCTCTCCGACGAGGAGAGGTCGTCGGCGTAGAGCTCTGTAGATCCGCCGGAGTCTTCGGCCTCCTCCTCCTCCTCTTCCCCGGCCGGCTCACTGGGCCCAGCGCCCTGCGCTGCGGCCTCCTTCCCCTTGGCGCCTCCGCTCCCTCCGGCGCCTCCGCTCCTCGCGGCGCCTCTGTTCCCTCCGGCGGCACCCTCCATTGCCGCGGCCTCGGCCACGATTCCGTGGATTCCGGAGTGCCTCAGCGAGGGGACCCCGGCGAGCGCGTCGGGAGGGAGCTGCAGCAATCTGCGGATCTCCGCCTCCTCCGCCTGGGTGGACGCATCTGCAGCCTCCGCCTCAGCAGGCGTGTACCCGAAGTCTCCTGCCGCTGCGGCTGCAGCGGCCTCTTCAGCCCGAGAAGCCATATAGGCAATCTCCTGGTCGGTGGTGTCCCGCGTGTGCTCCTTGACGTCGTTCTTGTTCTCCGCCACCTCCACGAGGTTGTCGTAGAAGTTGAGGATGTCGATGGGCTTGGGCGCGATCCACGTGCGGTCCACGCCGTGCGAATCACATGCGGGCATCATGGCGAGGAGACGATCCCGGACGGTGCTGTTGCAGAGCGGCACCACTCCCCGGGGAGCTCGGAACCACTCAGGGTGTGCCGGGTCATACTTGAAGAGTTCCCGGACCATCCCCTTCAGCTCCAGCGTCGTGAAGTTGAAGTTGAGCCCGGGGCGCAGCCTCATTATATCCGCCGGGCCGCCGTACTCCCAGGCCGGCCTCTTCCTGTCTTGGAGAGGGGCGATGCGGCGGCGAAGGAAGTCTGCGCCCACCTCTGCAACAGACAGCTGTGCCACCCGAAGACGAAGAATCCGGACGAGGGCGATGTCGAGCTTGATGTCGTCCGAGTCCAGCTCGCTCCAGTCCCTGCCGCGCACGATGGGCGTTGTGCGCGGCGCGGTGAAAGCCTGCGGCTGGTCTTCGACGACCCAGCACCACTCAGCGCGCCATTCCTCCCACTTGCCGCGGAGCTCTCCCGGCAAGTAAGATCCCTTTTTATTCAGACGGAAAACCCAAGAGATTCCTCCGGAGAGGGGGGCGTCGGCCTCCGCTCTAGGAGTGAAAAAGTGCCTAAAAAGCGCTACATTTGGGTGTATTCCTATGAAGTTTTCGCACATATGTGCGAAAACCGCCATGGTGAGGATGGCGTTGGGGGTGAAGTCAAGGAGATGGAGGCCGTAGGTATGCATGACATCGCAGAAGAAATTCGAGAAAGGAGGACACAGACCGCAGTGGAAGAAAGCTGCGAAGAAATAGTACCCGCCGGGGTAGCTGTCCTTGGCGGCGGCCGGATACGCTCGCGTGCGGGGGTGCGCCTTGGTTTCCTTGGCCCAGAACAAGTAGTACTTGTTCCAGAGCTCCCGCGCGCCGAGCCTCGGCGGGAAGACGAGATGCTGCTTCCGATACGCGGCGAGCTTCGCCGCTTGCTCCGACTTCTCCCTCTTGGATTTCTCCGCCTTCGCCTTGTCGGTCTTTGGGGCCATGGCGGACGCGGCGGAAGGAGGGGGATGGAGAGCTCGGCGGCGGCGGAGGTGCGGAGGCAGAGCGCAAGAGGGATCTCTGGAGGAAGAAGGAGAAGCAATGAAAGCGCAAGGAGGGGAACCGCGCCTGCTTCCTCTGCTTTTATGGGGGAGTGGGGGGCGTTTCGCCCTTTCCATTAAGAGATCGTGGGCACGTCCCATCCCACGACGCCGCAATCGACGCGTGCCGTTACGGTGGGATGCGGCGGATACGGAAGTGGATTCGGCGCGCCGCGGGCCGCGGGTGCCCGTGCACTGTTTTGGGCCTGGCCCAACAGCGCTCGGCACCGTGTGTGGCCCAGGCCCGGGGGCTCCTGTCAGTGTACTAAGGTAGGGGTACCTCAGTACCCCAACTTGTGCACGGGCGGTTGCAGCTTCCCGCGGCAGGGTTTACCGCGTGCTCGCCGGGGACCTTCCTGTTCCTTATTTAGCCATTCAAAAACAAAGTATACAAGACAGAAGATCGAGACCCCGGCAAGTGGAGCTTGCCGGGAAGGCCGTACCAGGCTCAGGACTACCCCACTAGCACAAGGCCCTGGCAAGAGGAGCTTGCCAGGAAGACTAGAAGACACGCCTCGGCGCTATATGCGCCCCGGCAAGGGCCCGAGGAGCGGCAAGCTCCCGGGCCCGGCAAGATCAAGCCCCCGGCAAGGTGCTTGCCGGGAAGGCCGCGCTGTGTGCCCGCGCTCCAGCTCATCGGCCCACGCGTCGCCCTGGGGCCTATCCCGGGACGCGTGGAGGATGGCTGTGCAGCCTGGGGGACACGGTGGCGCTCCACGGTGGTGGATCCATCGCCGTGGCAGACGGAGACGCAAGGGCGGGAGCTTTTGGGGTCGACGGCGACGGGCATTAAATGCCCTTGTCCCCCACTGTCAAAGTAGGTATAGACCACTGTTCTGTACTGTAGCTCCACTGTTCCCGCACTGTTACAACTACCACCTCTTTTACGTTTTTACCCCTTTCTCCCACGTTGACACCTGTCGGTGACCCCTTGCACTATAAAAGGAGGCCCATGCACAACGTGGAGGGGGTTCGGAACCTAGATCACTCACACGCTCGGTGTAGCTGCTTCTTCAAGCTCCCGAGCTCTCCAACTTAATACACAACCAAGCAGGAGTAGGGTTTTACGCGTCTACCGCGGCCCGAACCTGGGTAAAACTGCCCGCGTGCTCGCTACGATCTGCTCTTCGTGCTCCCTCCGCCCTCGTACCGCACAGACAAAGGGGCTCCGGTCCCATAGGTGTTCGTGGTGGACAGTTTCCCCCGACAAGCATAGGCAAAGATAGTAGTGATATCTGGGAATGTTCATCTTGCCTATTGATTCCACGGAGGGATCGTAACCTTTCTCCTCAAACTCAGCCTTGGTAAGAACCTCGTACTCTGAATCGTCACCGGGCAACAATGCAACACAACAATGCAACACCGGAACACAATCAATCATCATGCAATGCTCAAACACATGATGCATATGGACATGGCAGGTCATGATGCATCTCCTAGGGACACAAAGGAATGCACAAGCCTCATAGCAAACAAGATCACAACACATGTAGGAAAACAAGCAAAGAACAAAAATAACAAGTTCACAAGGTTATGTAGATTATTACAACAAGCACCCAACAAGTTTAAAAGAGTTGATTAACATGTCAAGGGTGCAACTAGGACTACAGCAACATGCTAGCACTTTTAAATGGGCTGGAAAGGAACAACAACAATTTCCAAAAACTCCCATTTTCATTTAAATGCATTTGGGACAGATCTGAGTAACTCATGTTTTAAGTTGCTAAACATGCAAAACAACATCACCACATTATTCTACACATTTTTCCACCCCAAATGCATATAAAGATTGTTAAATTTGGAGTTGTAGAAATTTAGTTATGATTTTTACAAGTTTAAGCACATTTAAAACACAAATTAATTCAAACAGCATTTTAAATGTTTTTAAACATGGCAACAAACAGCATATTAATATTCTACATGAAAAACTAAGAAGTTTTCATATATAACTCATTTTCATCAGATGCATAATTTAAAAGATATTAATTATGCAAAGAATATGCAGAAAAAGAAAAAGAAAAACAGAAACAGAAAAAGAAAACAGGCGCAAAGGTCAAAATGACCCAGGCCAAACCCAGCCGCAGCCACTGACCTATGGGGTCAGGGCGCTGAGGTGGCGGCGGCTGTGTGCGTGTGGGGGCGCAGAGAGTGGTGAGGCTGGCAGGTGGGGCCTTCCTGTCAGCCTCACAGTGAGCAAAAATGGGGGGGAAATCCCACTGCCCCCTATAGGATTCGAACCCACGACCTGGCTGCTAACTGACGAAGGGCCAAGCCACTAGGCTGAGCGAGTGTTCTTGACAGAATACAGACACAGTGCCTGAAGTGTTAACTGAAGATGCCAGCAGCAGGGGAAAACAAAGGCTCGTCGAAGCTGCTTCGGCGACCTAAACGGACGGCGGAGGGGTGCAGGCTGCTCCTGGGGAAACACCGCATCCACGCCACACACTTGCAGGACATAGCAACCACTACAACGCCGACGACGAGCTCATGACAGAACGGCGGCGGTGGACCTCGACGAGACAAAGCAACGGCCTAGGCGGAGCGGCGACTGCCCTGGCAGCATCTACACGACAAGGCAAAGCAGACGTGCAACAGTAGACGGCCTACGGTGGTCGGGATACTCGCCGGTGATGAGTCCCGGCGGCAACAAGCTTGGGTGCACGATGAACTCGGGTCTAGACGGCGCTAAGTAGGGGCAAAAGTGCACGGGAAGGTGGATACGCTCACCACGAACACGGCGAGGTGTTTGGCTGGCCCGGAGGTGGTCGGAGTCGACGACGACGCTCGAACAGCTATGGTTGCCGGAGTGGAAGAAGAGGAATAAGACGACGCAGGCGAGGCGATCGGCTCCGTGTAGGGGACGTAGTCGACGTAGTCGACAACGGGGAAGTAGTTCGGCAAGGTTGGCGAGGCCGAGGTCGACGGGAGGCACGCCGGCGACGAGCTCGCGCTCCCAGATGCGTGTGGGACGGCTTTGGAGCAGCGGATCTGGTGGACCTTAGCTCCCCAGGCGGCGGGAGGAGGAAGGAGGAACCCTAGGAAGAGGGTTGGACACGCTGAGGGCTTAAAAGGGGGCCAGTGGCGCGACGGTTCGACGACGGCATCGGGCTCGCGGTCCCCATGGCATCGCTGGAGGTGGAAGAAAAGGTGGGTAGCTTTGCGGGCGCAGTCGCTGACGTGTGGGGCCAGAGAGTCCACGTGTGCGCGAGCTAGCGGGGGTAAGTGGGCGCGTGGGTGTAAATGGGTGCGAGGGACGCGCGGGCTGCTGGCGCGGGCCGACTGGAGCTGGGCCAGGGGAGAGATGGGCCGCTGGCTGGGCTGCTTTGCTGCGGTTGCTGCTGCTATATTTCTTTTCTTTTCTATTTCCCTCAGACAGAAAATAAAAGGAAAAGTGCAGGCTCAAGGAAATAGAGTTAGGAGATAAATAAAATATCCCCATGCTCCTGGATTTATGCCCTATTTAATAAAATTGGTTTGGACATTTTTTGAGGTAGAAAAATAAAATGAGTTTGAATATGGTTCAAACTCTTGTCATTTTTTAACCCAACCAAATCACTGTAAAATGGGGCATGGCTTTGCATGGTGACTCATGTCATAGCAACAGAGAAAAGGGGAGGAGGTGAACATTAATGGAATAGGCTGGATTACTTGCAAAAATACTTGAAGAAAGGAAGGGAAAAGAGGAAGAGAAGAGGTGAAGAAGAAGGAGGGGTTTTAGGGTTAAGCAAGGCATGGCTAGGCACCAACAAACACACAACATCAAGAAGGGACCTCACATCACAACAAGACAAGTAAGAAGCTAAGATGACTATGATGCCATGATGATGATGAGAAATGCATGGATGCAAAAATAAAATGACAATGCAAACAAAAATAAAGCTCAAATGACAAGAACCCCCAAGGATAAGGACAAGGATCAAAATGATAAATGCTTTATTGCCATAATTGGAAAGTATCACATATGGGGTGTTACAGGATCTCACGGTAACAAAAGGTTGCGGCGGTGGAACTAGGGTTTTCTCTGTTGTTCTGATAGTTTCGGGGTACGTAGGTATATTTAGGAGGAAGGAGGGCACCGGGGGCCAGACGGGGTGCCCACAAGGCAGGGGGCGCGCCCCCCACCCTCGTGGACACCACGTCAGCCCTACTCCGTGGTTCTCAAGTCTCCCATGCGTATTTGGTCCAAAAATATCTCTCCCGAAGGTTTCATTCCGTTTGGACTCCGTTTGATATTCCTTTTCTATAAAACCCTAAAATAGGCAAAAAAACAGCAATCTGGACTGGGCATTTGGGTTAGTAGGTTAGACCCAAAAATAATATAAAAGTGTATAACAAAGCCCAATAAACATCCAAAACATCATAACTAATAGCATGGAACAATAAAAAATTATAGACACGTTGGAGACGTATCAAGCATCCCCAAGCTTAATTCCAGCTCGTCCTCGAGTAGGTAAGTGATAAAAACAGAATTTTTAATGTGGAATGCTAACCAACATAGTTTTTTAATGTAATTCTCTTAATTGTGGCATGAATGTTCATATCTGAAAGATTAAAGACAAAAGTCTATATTGACATAAGAAATAATAATACTTTAAGCATACTAACAAAGCAATCATGTCTTCTCAAAATACTATGGCTAAAGAAAGTTATCCCTACAAAATCATATAGTCTGGATATGCTCCCTCTTCATCACACAAAATATTCATATCATGCACAACCCCGATTTCAGCCAAGCACTTGTTTTCATACTCTATTCTTTCAAACCTTTCAACTTTCACGCAATACATGAGTGTGAGCCATGGACATAGCACTATGTGGAATAGAGAGGTGGTTGTGGAGAAGACAAAAAGGAGGGAGATAGTATCACATCAACTAGGCGTATCAACGGGCTATGGATATCCCCATCAATAGATATCAATGTGAGTGAGTAGGGATTGCCATGCAACGGATGCACTAGAGCTAAATATGTATGAAAGCTCAACAAAAGAAACTAGTGGGTGTGCATCCAACTTGTTTGCTCACGAAGACCTAGGGCATCTGAGGAAGCCTATCGTTGGAATATACAAGCCAAGTTCTATAATGAAAATTCCCACTAGTATATGAAAGTGACTAAACATGGGACTCTCTATCATGAAGATCATGGTGCTACTTTGAAGCACAAGTGTGGAAAAAGATAGTAGCAATTGTCCCTTTTTCTTTTCTTTTTTTCTTTTTTCTTTTCTTTTTTGGGCCCATTTTTTCTTTGGTCTTTTTTTTTGGAGGGGCTTTCTTGATTTAGCCTTTCCTCACATGGGACAGTGCTCTAATAATGATGATCATCACACTCTCATTGAATTACAACTCGATATTACAACTCGATACTAGAACAAGTATGACTCTATATGAATGCCTCCGGTGGTGTACCGGGATGTGCAATGAATCAAGAGTGACATGTATGAAAAATTATGCATGGTGGCTTTGCCACAAATACGATGTCAACTACACGATCATGCATGGCAATATGACAATATGAAGCGTGTCATATGAACGGAACGGTGGAAAGTTGCATGGCAATATATCTCAGAATGGTTATGGAAATGCCATGATAGGTAGGTATGGTGGCTGTTCTGAGGAAGATATATGGTGGTTGTTTTGAGGAAGATATATGGTGGCTGTTTTGAGGAAGGATATATAGTGGGTGTATGGTACCGGCGAAAGTTGCGCGGTACAAGAGAGGCTAGCAATGGTGGAAGGGTGAGAGTGCGTATAATCCATGGACTCAACATTAGTCATAAGAACTCATATACTTATTGCAAAAATCTGCGACTCATCAAAACAAAGCAATCAACGCATGCTCCTAGGGGGGAGGTTGGTAGGACTTAACCATCGCGTGCCCCCGACCTCCACACAAAGGTTGACACTTTACAAATACCTCATGCTCTAACTTCATCACATAGCGGTTCACCATACGTGCATGCTACAGGAATCACTAACCTTAGCACAAGCATTTCTCAATTTCATAATAACTCCACTAGCATGACTCTAATATCACTATCCTCATATCTCAAAACAATTATCAAGCATCCAACTTCTCATCGTATTCAATGCACTTAGTGTGAAAGTTTTTACTACATTGATATTGGATGTCTATCATGTGAAGGCTAGTTTTATAGCCAAAGCACATTACCATGCTGTTTTAATAGACTCTCAAAAGGATATAAGTGAAACATGAGAGATCAACAATTTCTACAAAATATAATCACCACCGTCCTCTAAAAGATATAAGTGAAGCACTAGAGCAAAAACTATTCAACTCAAAAGATATAAGTGAAGCACATAGAGTGTTCTATCAATTCCTAGGCCATATTTAACTCTCTCAAATAGGTGTGTCCAGCAAGGATAATTTTGGCACACTAACAAGCAAAGACTCAAATTATACAAGACGCTCCAAGTAAAACACATATCATGTGGTGAATAAAAATATAGCTCCGAGTATAGTTACCGATGGATGAAGACGAAAGAGGGGATGCCTTCCCGGGGCATCCCCAAGCTTAGGCTTTTGGTTGTCCTTGAATTTTACCTTGGGGTGCCTTGGGCATCCCCAAGCTTAGGCTCTTGCCACTCTTTGTTCCATAGTCCATCAAAGCAATACACAAAACTTGAAAACTTCACAACACAAAACTTAGACAAAAATCTCGTGAGCTCCGTTAGTATAAGAAAGCAAACCACTACTCAAAAGTAATGCAATGAATTAATTCTTTGTTTATATTGGTGTTAAACCTACTGTATTCCAACTTCTCTATGGTTCATACTTCCCAATACTACTCATAGATGCATTGAAATAAGCAAACAACGTACGAAAAACAGAATCTGTCAAAAACAGAACAGTCTGTAGTAATCTGCAGTTTTCGCATACTTCTGTAACTCCAAAAAACTTGAAATAAATTGGTAAACGTGAGTAATTTGTCTATTAATCATCTGCAAAAAGAATCAAATAAACAGCACGCTCCAGTAAAATCTGGTGACCATTCCAGCGAGCGCTAACGATTCTGTTTTTCACAGCACAATCATATAAACTTCACCCAAGTCTTCCCAAAGGTCCTACTTGGCACAAAAACTAATTAAAACACAAAACCACATCTAAAGAGAAGCTAGATGCACTATTTATTCCTAAACAGAAGCAAAAAAAATATAAAATTGGGTTGCCTCCCAACAAGCGCTATCGTTTTATGCCCCTAGCTAGGCACGATACATGGATAGATCTAGGTATTGCCATCTTTGGAGGGCAATCCATTAATTAAGCACTTGTGATTCTTAGGCACTTCTTTATCCCTATTTTATAATCAAACTTTTGGGCAAGAAGTCAAGAAATTCAATCGTGGCAAAAGGTTCTCTAGCAAAAGTAAGAAAATTAGGATGAACACTTATGGATTTGAGATCCGCGATTCCTTTACTAGATGTTTCACCTTTGTCTTTAGGAACATACATGAACTTAGATAATTTAGTGGTAGAAGGATTTGGAGTAATTTTTATAGCCGAAAGAGTAGAACCCACATTAGTAATAATATCCTCAAGTTTATTGATTCTAGTAGAATCTTGATCTAATTTTTTTTTAACTATGGGTTCCTTTTCCTTAAGATTTTTCAGAACAACTCCTACCTTGGATCCATATTGGGTAATTTCATTATGGATTTTTCTATCCAAGTTCTCTACCAACTCTACCGTAGCAACTTTGTTTTCAATGATTTCTAACCTTCGCATAACATGCTCCAAAGTTAAAACGGTCCCGTTAACCATAAGAGGTGGTGAGCCAAATAATTCAGTCATTGCATTATAAAAATCAAAAGTATGGCTACCCAAGAAATTCCCTCCGGTAATGGTATCTAAGATAAATCTATTCCACGGAGTTATGCCAACATAAAAATTGCGAAGAAGCATGGAAGTGGAAAGCTTCCTATTAGATCTATTTTGAGCATTGCAAATTCTATACCATGCATCTTTTAAGTTTTCTTCCTCCCTTTGTTTAAAATTGAGAACCTCACTCTTGGGAGTATTGATAATGATAGGTGTGCTAGACATGATGACAAGCAAGCAAGCAACACACAAGCAACCAAGAAGCAAGTGAACAATAAACACACGGCAGAAGAAGGGCAAATAAAACGGCAAGGGTGAAGTGGGGGAGAGGAAAACGAGAGGCAAATAATTGTAATGCGAAGGATAAGGGTTTGTGATAGGTACTTGGTATATGACTTTTGCGTAAGCCTCCCCGGCAATGGTGCCAGAAATTCTTCTTGCTACTTCTCGAGCTTGCGTTGTATTCCCTCAAAGAGGAAAGGGTGATGCAGCACAGTAGCGTAAGTATTTCCCTCAGTTTTTGAGAACCAAGGTATCAATCCAGTAGGAGACCACGCGCGAGTCCCTCGCACCTGCACAAACAAATAAGAACTTCGCAGCCAACGCGATAAGGGGTTGTCAATCCCTTTACGGTCACTTACGAAAGTGAGATATGATAGAGATGATAGTTTGATATTTTTGGTATTTTTGGATATAAGAACAGAAAGTAAAAGCGAAAAAGTAAAGTAAATTGTAGATTGATATGTTGAGAATAGACCCGGGGGCCATAGTGTTCTCTAGTGGCTTCTCTCATGATAGCGATATTCTACGGCGGGTAAACAAATTACTGTCAAGCAATTGATAGAAAAGCGAATAATCATGGGACTATCTAGGCATGATCATTATATATAGGCATCACGTCCGAGACAAGTAGACCGAAACGATTTTGCATCTACTACTATTACTCCACACATCGACCGCTATCCAGCATGCATCTAGAGTATTAACTTCATAAGAACGGAGTAACACTTTAAGCAAGATGACATGATGTAGAGGGATAAACTCAAACATAATGATATAAATACCATCTTTTTATCCTTAATAACAACAATACAATACATGCCTTGCTGCCCCTACTGTCATTGGGAAAGGACACCGCAAGATTGAACCCAAAGCCAAGCACTTCTCCCATTGCAAGAACTATAGATCTAGTAGGCCAAACCAAACCAATAATTCGAAGAGACTTGCAAGGATATTATAATCACACATAAAGAGTTCAGAAAAGAACCAAATATTTCTCATAGATAATCGTGATCATAAACCCACAATTCATCAGATCTCGACAAACACACCGCAAAAAGAGATAACATCGAATAGATCTCCTCGAAGACCGAGGAGAACTTGGTATTGAGATCCAAAGAGACAGAAGAAGCCATCTAGATACTAGCTATGGACCCGAAGGTATGTAGTAAACTACTCACAACTCATGATGAGTCGATGATGATGATGTAGAAGCACTCCGTGGTAGATCCCCCCTCCGGCGGAGCTCCTGAACAGGCCCCAAGATGGGATCTCACGAGAACAGAAGGTTGCGGCGGTGGAACTAGGGTTTTATCTGTTGTTCTGATAGTTTCGGGGTACGTAGGTATATATACGAGGAAGGAGGGCACCGGGGGCCAGACGGGGTGCCCACGAGGCAGGGGGCGCGCCCTATAGGGGGGCGTCCCCCACCCTCGTGGACGCCGCGTCAGCCCTACTCCGTGGTTCTCAAGTCTCCCGTGCGTATTTTGCTCCAAAAATATATCTCCCGAAGGTTTCATTCCGTTTGGACTCCGTTTGATATTCCTTTTCTGTAAAACCCTAAAATAGGCAAAAACATCAATCTGGACCGGGCCTTTGGGTTAGTAGGTTAGTCCCAAAAATAATATAAAAGTGTATAACAAAGCCCAATAAACATCCAAAACATCATAAATAATAGCATGGAACAATAAAAAATTATAGATATGTTGGAGACGTATCATTCGGCTCGATGGTTTCGGAGATCCGGATTGTTATGGTCCCCGTCTGGAGAGGAGAAGTCTCTATGGCTTCATCCTCAACTGCTGCTACCAGATGAGTGATCGGAGAAGGGCCGATCTCATCATGGCCGGATGTAAGGCCGATCTGATCTCCTGGCGATGAAAGCCCTAGGGCGGCAATGCGATCCAGCAGCTCATTTATGGGTGAGAGTTCTGCCAAAGTCGCGTCATCGGAGTACCCGGAATAGGCATAAAGGTGATGCTCAACGGCCGCATGGAGTGCGGCCGGCCCAGAGGCCATGCGGGCGCATATAGCGAACCCGCCGAGCTGGAGAACATGGCCAATAGCCAATTTGTTTCCGAGGGTGATCCCGTCGTGGATGATGGGATGCGCCATCGATCGCTCATTGCAAGCGCACATCGGAGCTCTCAATGAAAGCACCATTGCCGGTGTCAAAACTGGCAGATCTTGGGTAGGGGGGCCCAAGCTATGCGTTTAGAGGATCGATGGTAAGAGGAGGCTGGGGACACGATGTTTACCCAGGTTCGGGCCCTCTCGGTCGAGGTAATACCCTACTTTCTGCTATATTAAGATGGGTGAATATGAATACACGAGTTGATCTACCTCGAGATCGTAGTGGCTAAACCCTAACTCTAGCCTATGAGGATATTGATCCCCTCTACAGACTAAACCCCTCGGCTTATATACACGCCTGAGGGGACCTAGGGTTACAAGGGTGACTTGGGGAGGAACTAATTGATACATCCGGACTCTACACCTGCCTTTCTACGTACATAGGAGTCCAGGCCGAATACGGGGGAAGGCCTTCCGTTTCTTCTTTATGCGGGCCAGCTTCAACGAGCCGGATGACTGAGGACCCCTGAATACAGGACTCCCTCAGATGCCCCGACATCCCAAGCTATTAATCCAAAGATGAGCAACCAACTAAGCTTGGGGATGCCCCGAGTGGCATCCCTGCTTTCTTCCAACAACTATCGGTATTTCACTCGAAACTATATTTTTATTCGTCACATGATATGTGTTTTGCTTGGAGCGTCTTGTATGATATGAGTCTTTGCTTTTTTTTATTTTGATTTTTAAGTCATCAATCCTTGATGTACACACCTATTTAAGAGAGCCAAAATTATGCCATGACTTGTTAGAATAGCTCTCTATGCTTCACTTAAATTCTTATGAGCTAGGACTTGCTCTAGTGCTTCACTTATATCTTTTTTAGCACGGTGCGCTTAGTATTTTGAAGAAATACTCTCTTGCTTCACTTAGATTTATTTGAGAGTTAGTAAAATTTTAAAGAAATTATCTCTTGCTTCACTTATATTATTTTGAGAGAATGAATAAAAAATATGCTCATGATCTTCACTTATATTTATTTGAGCTTATCAAAAGCAACACACGAAAATTAGTCCCAAAGTGATGGATATCCAAGAAGTATAAAGTAAAAAATGTCATGAAGATCATTGGACATAATAAACTTGATTCTTAGTAATAGTTTTGAGACATGATAATATGATATGTGAGTTATGTTGATGAGTAATTGTGCTTTAGTAAGAATATTAATGTTAAAGTTTCTGATTCCCTATGCAAGCACGAAAGTCAATAATTATGCAATGAAATTATATCCTACTTGTGGTGCATTATTCGGTGTTATTTATGCTCAATGTTTGCTTACGAGATTATTTGTTTCATGGTTGGTCGCTTGATACGTCCAAAACGTATCTATAATTTTTGCTTGCTCCATGCCACTTTTGGGTGATATTGCTATGATATTCATACACTTCCATACACTTTTGATCATATTTGGACTAACTTACTAATCCAGTGCACCCCAGTGCCAGTTTCTGTTTTCGGCTATTTTTGTATTTCAGGTTTTCACGTTTCGAGAACTGCCCAGAAAAATCCAGAAAAAATATATAAAAAATCAGCGTATCGGGAACGACACTGCTTCCGAAGGGGAGCCTGGGGGGGCCACAGGGGCCCCAGGCGCCCTGTGGGCGCCCCCCCCCCCCCCCTGGGCCGCGCCGGGGGGGCGCCTCGGCACCCTGGGAGCCCCCCGGTGCCCTACTTTGGCAGATATTTAAAGGGTCCCCCGTAACCCTTGAAACAGGACTTCTTTTCGCGATCCCATCTCTGTTCCGCCGCCGCCGCCGCTTCCAAGATCGGGAGCACGAGGAGAACTCTTCCCGGCACCCTGCCGGAGGGGAGGATCACCACAGGGAGCTTCTCCACCACCATGGACGCCTCCCGGATGACTCGTGAGTAGTCTCCCTTGGACCATGAGTCCATGCCCAGTAGCTATGTGATGTTCTCCTCCCGTTCTTGTGCTTCACTAATTAGTCCTCGTGAGCTGCCCTACATGATTGAGGCACCTATGTAATCCTTGTGTTGTTGCTATGTTGAGTTTGCTGGGATCCGATGGATTATGAGATTATGTTCAGATTGATCTTGAGTAATATATTTGATTCACCTCTTTTATATTTTAGTTCATAAGTAATTCTTGCATGTTCTCCGTTGTTATTTATTGCTTTGGCCAAGTAGTAAGTAGTGACTCCAAGAGGGAACATTATGCTCGATTGTGGGTTCATGCCCCTCGATGACTAGCTTGAGTGACAGAAACATGAGTCTAGGGGATGTGCTGTTGCCACAAGGGGGAAAACAACGGTGCTTGTGCCCGCGGGTGCAAGGATTGTTTACTTTACGCAAAGTTCTTTTAATGCAGTTGTCTGTTGCATTGAGTTTACACTATGGGTGGGACTCGCAACTTAATACCAGCGAGATGTTCTGGATAGATATCTCAAGGTGGATGATTAGTAGTAGATGCAGATGGATTTCGGTCTACTTACTTTGGCGTACCGCCCATGCTTTGAACCTCAACCTTTCTTACAATGTAGTCAGCATTGGTTTGCGTTCGTGGTCCTGTCAATTGCCCAGCTGTAATTTGTTACCTCGCATAGCTGTTTTATCGTCTTTTGGGAGAGAGACATCACTAGTGAACATCATGTGACTCCGGTCCATATTACTATCATTGATCACATACACTATTTACTTTTCGCTATTTTACTTACTATTGCAAATTACTATCTATCACCACTATCATATTGCTTTTAACCCTTTGTGAACTACAAGGCCGGAGAGATTGACAACCTCTCTGTACTCGTTGGGAGCAAAGTTATTTGTATCTGTGTGCAGGTCCACGTTGATTGCTAATTGCGTCGTTAGCAGTTGACACCTACCTGTTGAACCTAGGAGTCTCTAGGGATTCGATCCTTGGCATCTTTGCTAGGGGAAAACACTTCTACTTACTGCATCTTACACCTTCCACTTGGGGTAATCCAACGAGGGGTTCGAGGCCCATCAAGGAGTATTTTCTGGCGCCGTTGCCGGGGACTCCACTCTTCAGGATAGGGGAGTTGCATGCTATCTTTTACCTTTGCTTTTTAGTCTTGTTAGTTTACCTTTCATATTTGCTTTAGTTCCTTTTTATCGAAAATCACAAAAATAGTTATCTTGCTTGCTTGCTACTATGGGTTCCACCGAGAACACCAAGTTGTGTGACTTCACTAGTCACAACAACGATGACTTTATCAGCACACCTATCACTACACCTGCCACTTCAGCACCTTCATATGAAATTAAACCTGCTTTACTTAACTTAGTCATGAGAGAACAATTCTCCGGTGCTGGAGATGATGCTGCTTTACACTTGAACAAATTTGTAGAACTTTGTGATATGCAAAAGTACCAAGAAATAGATGGTAATATTGTTAAGCTTAAGCTTTTTCCTTTCTCCTTGAGAGGAGGAGCTAAAATTTGGTTTCAGTCTTTGCCTAGAAATAGCATAGATTCATGGGACAAGTGCAAAGATGCTTTTATTGGAAAATACTATCCACCTGCTAAAATTATCCAACTTAGAAGTAACATCATGAATTTTAAAAAATTGGATAATGAACATGTTGCCCAAGCTTGGGAACGTATGAAGTCTCTTATCAAGAACTGCCCTACTCACGGTTTGACTACTTGGATGGTTATCCAAACTTTTTATGCAGGCTTGAACTTTACCTCATGGAACTTGTTAGATTCGGCCGCGGGAGGAACTTTTATGTCAACTACACTTGGTGCTGCCACAAAGCTTCTCGATGAGATGATGACCAACTATTCCCAATGGCACACCGAACGCGCTCCAACAGGTAGGAAGGTAAACTCTGTCGAGGAGATTTCCTCCCTTAATGAAAAAGTTGACTTGATTATGTCTCTACTTTCGAAGCAATCTACTGTTGATCCTCGTGATGTTCCTTTAAATTCTTTGATTGCTCAAGAACAAGTAGATGTGAACTTTATCTCTAGAAACAATTTTAACAACAATGCTTATAGGAGTAACTTTGGTAACAATTCTAGACCGTTCCCCTCTAACTCTTATGGGAACAACAATGCTTATCCTAATACCAAGAACTCCAATACTGAACTAGAGACCATGCTTAGAGATTTCATCACTACCCAAAAAGCCTTTAATAAGAATGTAGAAGAGAAACTACATAAACTAGATGATCTTTCTTTCAAGGTAGACCACTTAGCCAATGAGTTAAAATTGCTAAAAATTGAAACTTCTTCTCTTAAGGAGAAGGAAGTCATCCCTATTAATGCTACTCAAGTACAAATTAATGAAAACATTAGGATGATGGCTAAGCTTAAAGAAAGATGGGCTAGAGAAAGGGAGGAAGAGGAAAGAATTAAGAGCCTTCCTACCCACCACACTGTTGCTACTATTCAAGTTATCAAGAATGTTCACACTCTTAGCACCCAATGTACTCCTGGTCCCAATGGACCTATTAATGGTGATGCTATAGAAACTACCAAACAGGTGAGCCTTAAGGACACCACTACTACCTTACTTGATGCTCGTGACCTTGATTTTGATAATTGCACTCTTACAAAAGTTATTGATTTCCTTCACAAGATGTCTAGAGATCCTCGCACTAGCACGCTTAACCTTGGCTTCACAAAGCATATCACTAATGCTCTCATCAAAGCTAGGGAGGAGAAACTTAGAGTAGAAGCCTCCATACCTAGAAAGCTAGAGGATGGTTGGGATCCTATGATAAAAATTTATTTGAATGACTTCTCTTGTTATGCATTATGTGATGTTGGTGCTAGTACTTCTGTTATGCCCAAAAGAATATATGATATGCTTAAATTGAAACCTTATGATTCTTGTTCTTTTGGTGTTCGTCTCGTTGATTCTTCCATAAAGAAACCTTTGGGGAGGATCGACGATGTTCTTATTGTTGTCAATGATAATTATGTGCCCGTTGATTTCACTATTATGGATATTGAATGTGATCCTTCATGTCCAATTATTTTGGGACGTCCCTTTTTGCGCACCGTTGGTGCTGTCATTGACATGAAAGAGGGTAATATAAAATTTCAGTTCACTCTCAAGAAAGGGATGGAACACTTCCCTTGTAAGAAGGTCAAGTTACCTTTTGAGTCCGTTGTACGGGCTAGTTATTCTTTTACTTTTGATAAAACTTGATCTTTGCATTATGCCTAGCTTAAAGGCATAAAAGAAAGCGCTTTTGGGAGGCAGCCCACATGAATAAATTTTTTGCTTTTGTTGTGTCTTGATGTTGTTTACTCCTGTAGCATCATCATTGTATCTTTGCTTTTCATATTTGTGCCAAGTATAGCCTCTGATTGCTAGAAAGTTCAAAAGTTGTGAGGTGCTGTCCAGGAAACAGATTCTGTCCTTCGATAGAAAAATTCGTATAAAATCACCAGATCATCTTTTTGGTCTGAATTTTTTCGACAGCGTTCTCTATATAATTGTCTTTCGTGCGTCAGTTCTGAGTTTTTTTATTTGAGTTGCAGAAGTATCCCGAACAGGTCAATTACTGCCTGCTGTTCTGTTTTTCACAGATTCTGTCCTGTTTTGCCTTACGTTCACTTTGCAAATTAAGAACTTGCTTTTTCTTTGCAAAAACCTTTTGGCAATCTTGAGAAACAGTAGAACTTCAATAATATCCTTATTTCCAGCAAGGTATAATTATTTTATTAAGGGTACTAACCTCGCTAACAGATTATGATGAGTTATGTATGAAGGGAGTTTTCAAGTGTGCGAGGGAAGATGATAAAAAGATTCAGGAGTGTCAAGCGCTCAAGCTTGGGGATGCCCCCGTGCACCCCCAAGAAATATTCAAGGAGACTCAAGCGTCTAAGCTTGGGGATGCCCCCGTGCATCCCCTTCTCCATCAACATTATCAGTTCGTCTTTCGTTCCGCTATATTTTTATCACTTCATGTGTTATGTGCTATGCTTGGAGCGTCTTGCTTTTAGTTTTCTTTTTAGTTTTTCATAACGAGTCGGAACCCAGCATTCCTTTATGTGGGAGAGAAACACGCTCCACTTCTACCTAGAACATAACATAGAATTTTCATGTCTATCTATGATGTGTGTGTTCTTTGTCTTTTAATAGCTACTATCGTGCTCTGCTCTTAGTATTCATGCTTATCTTTTCAAGAGCTTTTATTTAGTTGGTTGCTTGAACTCTCTTTAATTACCATGCTCACCTTATTAAGCGAGTTTGCTTCCGTTGCATGGGTTAATGTGTCTACGATAAAGATGCTACTTTCATGATGGTGCTTAGTAGTTCAGGTTTTCTTATGGTTAATCTCAAATAGCTGGGGGGTTCCCAATGTGTCATTGAAATACCAACTTGGTTTGTTTGCCTATGATGTGGTATGGTTTAGTAATATCTTCCTTTGAGAGTTTATTTTGATTGACTTGGCGTATGCTCACGCATATTCAAGACTGTAAAGAAAGTCTGTCAAGCCTTGATGATCTTTTGTTTCTGAGTAGCAATATAACTACCATGCCTGATTCAATATTGCTTTGTCGCTCTGCATGATTATGACCGTCATTGCTCTCTTAGTTGGTTGCTCCCAGTCTTTTGCTAACCTACACCTGCACTAAGCAAATTAACCATGCAATACATAGCTCATGGGAAAGTAGCCTAAAAACTATTGTGGTAAAGAATATGTTGCTTATGTATCTTATTTCTTATGAGTTGCTTGCTGAGCGGTAACCATGTTTCTGGGGACGCCATCAATTGTCACACTTTTGTTGAATATCATGTGAGTTGCTATGCATGTTCGTCTTGTCTGAAGTAAGGGTGATTTACCGTGGGTTGAATTAATATGCATATTGTTAGAGAAGAACATTGGGCCGCCAACCAAAGCCATGCATCATGGTGGAAGTTTTAGCTTGGACCTTAATCCTCAATCTCTCATGAGAATATGCTTATGCATTAAAGAGGAGTCCATCATCTATTTTCTATGTTGTCCCGGTATGGATGTCCTCAAGTTGAGATTTATCAAAAACGAGAAATCAAATGCGATCTATCTCCTTGGACCTTTGTACAGGTGGCATAGAGGTACCCCTTTGTGACACTTGGTTAAAACATATGCAATGCAATGATAACCCATGGGAATCCGAGCTAATTAGGACAAGGAGCGATCACTATTAGTATTCGATGCATGAGGCTTGCAACTTATAAGATGTTTTATGCATGACACATATGAAGTACTACTACCGTTGACACAATTGCTTCCATGTTTCAAAATAAAAAGCTCTAGCACTTCAAGCATCAACTACTGAGAGCATGATAGTCATTCTGAGTGTAATGTGCATTGTCCCAAAGTAGCATTGTCTTTTGCATGATTGTGATATCGTTTATTTTGAAATGATTGTATCTAGTCATCACTTAAACCTTGAAGGTGCCCCTGCACTTATGTTTTGCATCACTAAAGGGGGCAAGCTAGATATCACTTGATCATATTTGCACATCATGTTCATTGCAAATCTTTTTGATGTTTCAGTTTCATGTTGTAAAACTTTCAGTCATTTGTGATTTTCTCTTGAGACAACTTAAGTACTTTAGAATCATTGTCTCAGTAAGCTTTTGTCATATGACTATGAGAAAGTCTTATATGGTTAATAGCATGTCACCACAGAAATTATTCTTGTTATCATTTACCTAATCGAGGACGAGTGGGAATTAAGCTTGGGGATGTTGATACGTCCAAAACGTATCTATAATTTCTGCTTGCTCCATGCCACTTTTGGGTGATATTGCTATGATATTCATACACTTCCATACACTTTTGATCATATTTGGACTAACTTACTAATCCAGTGCACCCCAGTGCCAGTTTCTGTTTTCGGCTGTTTTTGTATTTCAGGTTTTCACGTTTCGAGAACTGCCCAGAAAAATCCAGAAAAAATATATAAAAAATCAGCGTATCGGGAACGACACTGCTTCCGAAGGGGAGCCTGGGGGGGCCACAGGGGCCCCAGGCGCCCTGTGGGCGCCCCCCCCCCCCCCTGGGCCGCGCCGGGGGGGGGCGCCTCGGCACCCCGAGAGCCCCCTGGTGCCCTGCTTTGGCAGATATTTAAAGGGTCCCCCGTAACCCTTGAAACAGGACTTCTTTTCGCGATCCCATCTCTGTTCCGCCGCCGCCGCCGCTTCCAAGATCGGGAGCACCAGGAGAACTCTTCCCGGCACCCTGCCGGAGGGGAGGATCACCACCGGGAGCTTCTCCACCACCATGGATGCCTCCCGGATGACTCGTGAGTAGTCTCCCTTGGACCATGAGTCCATGACCAGTAGCTATGTGATGTTCTCCTCCCGTTCTTGTGCTTCACTAATTAGTCCTCGTGAGCTGCCCTACATGATCGAGGCACCTATGTAATCCTTGTGTTGTTGCTATGTTGAGTTTGGTGGGATCCGATGGATTATGAGATTATGTTCAGATTGATCTTGAGTAATATATTTGATTCACCTCTTTTATATTTTAGTTCATAAGAAATTCTTGCATGTTCTCCGTTGTTATTTATTGCTTTGGCCAAGTAGTAAGTAGTGACTCCAAGAGGGAACGTTATGCTCGATTGTGGGTTCATGCCCCTCGATGACTAGCTTGAGTGACAGAAACATGAGTCTAGGGGATGTGCTGTTGCCACAAGGGGGAAAAACAACGGTGCTTGTGCCCGCGGGTGCAAGGATTGTTTACTTTACGCAAAGTTCTTTTAATGCAGTTGTCTGTTGCATTGAGTTTACACTATGGGTGGGACTCGCAACTTAATACCAGCGAGATGTTCTGGATAGATATCTCAAGGTGGATGATTAGTAGTAGATGCAGATGGATTTCGGTCTACTTACTTTGGCGTACCACCCATGCTTTGAACCTCAACCTTTCTTGCAATGTAGTCAGCATTGGTTTGCGTTCGTGGTCCTGTCAATTGCCCAGCTGTAATTTGTTACCTCGCATAGCTGTTTTATCGTCTTTTGGGAGAGAGACATCACTAGTGAACATCATGTGACTCCGGTCCATATTACTATCATTGATCACATACACTATTTACTTTTCGCTATTTTACTTACTATTGCAAATTACTATCTATCACCACTATCATATTGCTTTTAACCCTTTGTGAACTACAAGGCCGAAGAGATTGACAACCTCTCTGTACTCGTTGGGAGCAAAGTTATTTGTATCTGTGTGCAGGTCCACGTTGATTGCTAATTGCGCCGTTAGCAGTTGACACCTACCTGTTGAACCTAGGAGTCTCTGGGGATTCGATCCTTGGCATCTTTGCTAGGGGAAAACACTTCTACTTACTGCATCTTACACCTTCCACTTGGGGTAATCCAACGAGGGGTTCGAGGCCCATCATCGCTTCCCAGTCTTTTGCTAGCCTTCATTTTGCACTAAGTATGATCTCTACTTGTGCATCCAAAATCCTTTATCCCGGTTTTGCCATATGAGTCCATCATACCTACTTATATGCGGTATTTCCTTGGCATTCTAAGCAAATTTGTATGTGCCATCTCTAATTTTCAAAATAAATTTCCCTTTTGTGTGTCCGTACCGCTCGCGAGGCGGTGAGGGGTGGCCAATATTTTCCATGTTGGATGTGTTATTCTCACGATGAGTGTTTATTCACTTATCATTGCACGAGAGTACAGCAAAGGTATTAGGGATGCCGAGTCCCGAAATGAAAAACAAATTTACTTTATGTTGTCAAATAATAAATTCCTTGGAAAGTGTTGGTATGGAAGGCAATTGTGGATTTGGCTAGCAATGGCTTGTGAAAGTTTGGTGGAAAAGGAATAGACTTTATTTTCTGTTTGGGAATCGCCTATGATATATCTAGCATGGAAAGTGTTGGGAACCTCAAGTCGTTCTCGTTGGTGGGAAAAGTATACCTCCCAAAAAAATTATCTCTCAATTTAAGCTTTGAGCTCTGGCACCTCTACAAATCCCTACTTCCCTCTGCGAAGGGCCTTTCTTTTACTTATGCAATTTTTATTTTGAATTTGAGTCTCCATCTTCTCTTGCAAGAACCAACTAGGAAACACTATGATCGTACTTGAGCATTAGGTGCAACTAATATGCGAGTGTGTTTCATGAATGGATCAATGATAGAGCATGAAGGGCTAGGGACTTATTCTAGCATTGATATTTTGAAAGACATGCTTGCTTGTTGATATACTTGAGTATCTAAATTATTATGTCAAAACTAGACTATTGATTTGAATCATATAAAAGTCCAAATGTCCATGCTATAAAGAAAAGAATATGATATGACTTGATAAACAGCACTCCACATCAAAAATTCTGTTTTTATCACTTACCTACTCGATGACGAGTAAGAGTTAAGCTTGGGGATGCTGATACGTCCCCAACGTATCTATAATTTTTGATTGTTCCATGTTGTTTTATTATCATTCTTGGATGTGTTACAATCATTTTATATCTTTTTTGGTACTAACCTATTGACATAGTGCCAAGTGCCAGTTGCCTTTTTCTGCATGTTTTTTTACATCGCAGGAAATCAATATCAAACAGAGCACAAACACCGCGAAACCTTTTGGAGATTTTTTCTGGGTCAGAAGGAACACTATGGGCCCTAGTGGCACATGGGGGGAGTCCTGAGGAGGGAACAACCCACTAGGGCAAGCCAGGAGGCCCAGGCGCGCCCTAGTGGGTTGTGCCCACCTCAGGTGCCCCCGGAACGCCTCTTCGCTCTATAAATACCCCAATATTCCAGAAACCCTAGGGGAGTCGATGAAATATTCATCCAGCCGCCACAGAGTCCAGAAATACTAGGTCCAATCTAGACACCATCACGGAGGGGTTCACCACTTCCATTGGTGTCTCTCCGATGATGCATGAGTCGTTCCTTGTAGATCTACGGGTCCGTAGTTACTTGCTAGATGGCTTCCTCTCTCTCTCTCTTTTGATTATCAATACAATGGTCTCTTGGAGATCCATATGATGTAACTCTTTTTGCGGTGTGTTTGTTGGGATCCGATGAACTTTGAGTTTATGATCAGATCTATCTTTTTATATCCATGAAAGTTATTTGAGTTTCTTTGATCTCTTATATGCATGGTTGCTTATAGCCTCGTATTTCTTCTCCGATATTGGGTTTTGTTTGGCCAACTTGATCTATTTATCTTGCAATGGGAAGAGGTTCCCGGTAGTGGGTTCGATCTTACGGTGCTTGATCCCAGTGACAGAAGGGGAACCGACACATATGTATGGTTGTCACTAAGGATAAAACGACGAGATCCATATTTAATGCCATAGATAAACGGATCTTGCCTACATCATGTCATCGTTCTTAATGCATTACTCCGTTTTTTCATGAACTTAATACACTAGATGCATGCTGGATAGCGGTCGATGTGTGGAGTAATAGTAGTAGATGCAGGAAGGAGTCGGTTTATTAATCTTGGACGTGATGCCTATGTAATGATCATTGCCTGGATATCGTCATGATTATTTGAAGTTCCATCAATTGACCAACAGTAATTTGTTCACCCACCGTTTGCTATTTTCTCGAGAGAAGCCACTAGTGAAACCTACGGCCCCTGGGTCTTCTTTCTCATATATTTGCCTTTGCGATCTATTTGCCTTTGATTTTATTTTCAGATCTACTAAACCAAAAAAACCCAAAAAATACCTTGCTGCAATTTATCTTATTTATCAACCAATCTACCAATATTTATCTCTCTCTCTCTCACGTTCGTTACCCAAAAGGGATTGACAACCCCTTTAACACGTCGGGTTGCGAGGTGTTGTTATTTGTGTGCAGGTGTTGTTTACGTTGTGTTGCTTGGTTCTCCTACTGGTTCGATAACCTTGGTTTCACATCTGAGGGAAATACCTACTGCGGATGTGCTGCATCATCCCTTCCTCTTTGGGGAAAAGCCGACGTAGCTTTAAGCGACATCAGGCTCCACCCATGAAGGGTCCACGAAGAAGCAACCTTGTCTATCCCACCATGGTCGTCGCCCGCGAAGAACTTGCCTCACTAGGGTAGATCTTCATGAAGTAGGCGATCTCCTTGCCCTTAAAAACTCCTTGGTTCAACTCCACAATCTTGTCGGAGGCTCCCAAGTGACACCTAACCAATCTAGGAGACACCACTCTCCAAAAGCTAATAAATGGTGTGTTGATGATGAACTCCTTACTTTTGTGCTTCAAATGATAGTTTCCCCAACACTCAACTCACTCACACAGATCTGGATGTGGTGGAAAGAAGATTTGAGTGGAAAGCAACTTGGGGGAAGGCTAGAGATCAAGATTCTTATGGTTGGATTGGAATATCTTGGTCTCAACACATGAGCATGTGGTTCTCTCTCAGAAAATGAGTAGTGGAAGTGTAGGCACGTTCTGATGGCTCTCTCACTGATGGAGAAGTGGTGGAGGGTATATATAGCCTCCACACAAAATCTAGCCGTTGCACACATTGGACCCAACTCGGCCAGACCGAAGAAAAGAACTCGGTTAGACTGAAGCAGTTCAAAATGTGAACGTTAGACATTTCGGTGGGACCGACAGTATCAACTCGGTGAGACTGATGTGTTAGGGTTAGGGTAAAAACTCAACTCGGTTTGACCGATTACAGAAACTTGGTGAGACCGATTTTGGTAATAGGCTAACAGAGTGTTGGTCGGGAAAACTCGGTGGGACCGATTCACTCATCTCGGTGAGACCGAAACATTGCGAAGAGGAAACAGAGAGTTTACATACCTATCTCAGTGAGACCAATATCCCTATCGGTGAAACCGAATTGATTAGGGTTTGTGGCAGTGGCTTTGTCATATGAACTCGGTGGCGCGAGATAGATCAAATCGGTGGGGCCGAGTTTGACTTTTAGGTTTGGGACATATGTGGAAATGAGAAAGTGGTTGAGGGATTTGGAGCATATTACTAAGCACTTGAGCAAGTAGACCATTAAGCAACAGCTCATCCCCTTTTAATAGTATTGGCTTTTGCTATGGACTCAATGTGATCTTGGATCAGTAAAATGAAAAAGTAGAATCTTGAGTTTTTGCCAATTTTTGTCCTTAGTTTTTGAAAAGGGTTCCACATCCTCTTGTCCTGCCACTCCACTGTTGAACTCATCTGAAATATACCAGATGAAAATATTAGTCCAGCAAGAGATATGTTGTCATTAATTACCAAAATCACCCAGGGAGCACTTGTGCTTTCACGGACCCACTGCTTTTCGCGCCAAAATCTTTCCCCTCGGCGCCCCCGAGCGCGCCGGCTTCGGCATGGATCCGCCAGCGCCAAAATCAGCCCGAGCCGGCGAAAATTGTGCTTCTGGAGGCACAGTTGGGCAGAATTTTCAGCACTGGCGCCAAAAAAGGGGCCTGAGGGGGCCTGTTGGGGGCGCGGCTGAAGATGCTCTAAGGACGAGAGTGTTGGGGCTGGCATGGGATGAACATTGTGCTGTTATTTTCTCTTCTTACTGTGAGCTACGTCATTGTGCATCCCCGATGGAGTTAGAACTAGCTGCTTGTTTGGGGGGCATCTCCTTGCTTTCCGGTGGTCTGTGTTACCAATTGTGATTCAAACAGATTGCCTCGAATTGGTAAAACTGATCAAGGAAGAAGTAGATGACCAGTCGGAGCATATGATGATGGCTAGAGAGATTATTGCTCTTTTTTAGGATCGCGGTGAACTCTTAATCAAGCATGTTAGGAGAGAACACACCGTTCTTAGTCATTTTTTTTGTAAACTTTGGTCGAATTAAGAACATCTATTGCCGGACGGCTCAAACCCTCCGTGTACGCGCCCGATCAGTGACCGGACAAGAGAGAGAAGGAAAAAAAAGTGACCCAACCGGACCCCTTATATCATCCATATACACTAGGGTTGTCCGCGAACCCTCGTATTGAGGACAAATGTAGGAAGAATATGAGGGCGCGCAGACGCGCCCGATTAGTCCACCACGTAGGACGCAGCCCCACCCGGACCATCTTTTCTCTTTCTTTATTCATTCTTTTTCTTTCTCTCTCTTCATCTTCACCAATCACATTCAAGTGACCGAATATATGAGGAACAAAATGAGAAATATGACTATGCGGACGCACAAATAAGGGTTTAAAACGGACACGCCTGGTCATTGACTGGGCGCGTCCGCAGGCGTTTACAGGGTCATATTTGCTAAGTCCGGGTGTAGATGCTCTAAGGCCGTGTTTGTTTGAGCTTTTGCTTCTAATTTTGCAGCTTTTCCACTTTGACATCAAAAGCCATAAAAATTTCAAAAACACTTATTTAAATATTTCTATAACTTTTTGGCCGAAATACGAAAGCATCAAAAACAGAAGTAAAAGCCCAAACAAATAAGGCCTAAAAACCACACTGCAGCGTGGCTTCATAAGGTCCGCACGAGGGGCCGGCACTATGTAATGAAAATTTGGTCGTCGGTTGATTAATGAATTCACCTCTTTCCTGAAAAAAAGAATAGCTAGATTTTCTTCTTCGCATCTCCGGGTGGACACCGCCATAAGCGATCATACGTTCCCTTTAAAATAAACGAGGAGATGGTTGTAAACAAAGAAAGTTTATTTACCACTCCGTTTTAAGGCATCTTCAACATCAACTCACAAAATTTCTTTCGCGTTTATCCGGGGATTGGTGCGGGAGAACGACATCCAACCGTAGCCACATACATTTTCACAACGACTCAAATCAATCGGACGAAATTTGATCAAATTAGAAGAATTTTGATATAAACACATCATATTTCATTAAAAGCAGGATAATTTGTACATAAAACCGAATGATATTTCTCTCGTAAACTAAAACCCTAAAATTAAAACCCTAAACTATCCTATACTTCACAGTGACCTCGTAGGCCATGTCGGGCTGGCCGGCGACTCTTCCTCCATCATCGTTGCCGAACCCACCATCGGAGTGGTCGTCGTCGTCGGGCTTGGGGCGGCGGAAGGTGGCGGCATCGCGGCAGGGCTTCCCGGCGGTAGCCTGATGCTCGATGATGGCGACGGTCGTTGGCGGTGACGGCGATGTTGGCGAGGGACCATTCCTCATCGTACCTGGCCATCTCCCCGTCGAGGCGGCAGAGACGACGCGTGTGTTGGAAATATGCCCTAGAGGCAATAATAAAATGGTTATTATTATATTTCCTTGTTCATGATAATTGTCTATTATTCATGCTTTAATTGTATTTTCCGGAAACAGTGATACATGTGTGAATACATAGACCACAACGTGTCCCTAGTAAGCCTCTAGTTACTAGCTCGTTGATCAACAGATGGTTACGGTTTCCTGACCATGGACATTGGATGTCATTGATAACGGGATCACATCATTAGGAGAATGATGTGATGGACAAGACCCAATCCTAAGCCTAGCACAAGATCGTGTAGTTCGTATGCTAAAGCTTTTCCAATGTCAAGTATCCTTTCCTTAGACCATGAGGTTGTGCAACTCCCGGATACCGTAGGAATACTTTGGGTGTGCCAAACGTCACAACGTAACTGGGTGGCTATAAAGGTGCACTACGGGTATCTCCGAAAGCATCTGTTGGGTTGGCACGAACCGAGACTGGGATTTGTCACTCCGTATGACGGAGAGGTATCTCTGGGCCCACTCGGTAAGACATCATCATAATGAGCTCAATGTGACTAAGGAGTTGGTCACGGGATGATGTGTTACGGAACGAGTAAAGAGACTTGTCGTGACGAGATTGAACAAGGTATCGGTATACCGACGATCGAATCTCGGGCAAGTGCTATACCGATGGACAAAGGGAATCGTATACAGGATTGATTGAATCCTTGACATCGTGGTTCATCCGATGAGATCATCGAGGAGCATGTGGGAGCCAACATGGGTATCCAGCTCCCGCTATTGGTTATTGGCCGGAGAGTCGTCTCGGTCATGTCTACGTGTCTCCCGAACCCGTAGGGTCTACACACTTAAGGTTCGGTGACGCTAGGGTTGTAGAGATATAAGTATGCGGTAACCCGAAAGTTGTTCGGAGTCCCGGATGAGATCCCAGACATCACGAGGAGTTCCGGAATGGTCCGGAGGTAAAGAATTGCATATAGGAAGTCCAGTTTCGGCCATCGAGAAGGTTTCGGGGGTCACCGGTATTGTACCGGGACCACCGAAAGGGTCCCGGGGGTCCACCGGGTGAGGCCACCTATCCCGAAGGGCCCCATGGGCTGAAAGGGGAGGGGAACCAGCCCCTGGTGGGATGGTGCGCCCCCCTTGGGCCTCCCCTGCGCCTAGGGTTGGAAACCCTAGGGGTGGGGGGCGCCCCACTTGACTTGGGGGGCAAGTCCCCTCCTAGGCCGCGCCCCCCCCCCCCTAGAGATGGGATCTCTAGGGCCGGCGCACCCCCTAGGCCCCTATATATAGTGGGGAGGAGGGAGGGCAGCCGCACCCTATGCCATGGCGCCTCCCTTTCCCTCACGTGACACACCTTCCTCCTCCCGCAACGCTTGGTGAAGCCATGCTGGAATCCCGCTACTTCCACCATCATGTCGTCGTGCTGCTGGATCTCCATCTACCTCTCCTCCCCCCTTGCTGGATCAAGAAGGAGGAGACGTCGTTGTTCCGTACGTGTGTTGAACGCGGAGGTGCCGTTCGTTCGGCGCTAGGATCATCGGTGATTTGGATCACGACGAGTATGACTCCATCATCCCCGTTCTCTTGAACGCTTCCACTCGCGATCTACAAGGGTATGTAGATGCACTCCCCTCTCCCTCGTTGTTAGATGACTCCATAGATTGATCTTGGTGAAACGTAGAATTTTTTTTATTTCTGCTACATTCCCCAACAGCTTGGCCATCTCCGACGTCGTGATGGAGCGGTCTAGGGCCCAGGCGTACGCTAGGTCCGGGTCCGCCACGATGTGTGGCGGCAGGACGTCGGAGTTCGGCGTGCGGTGTTGCGCTTGTCCCGCTAGCGTACTCCTGTGCCGTCATGGCGCTCTGGGACGGCGACGAGGAGCCGCCGTTGCGGAAGTAGTGTAGAATGGGGCCCGCGCCATGGCTAGGGCCGGTGGCTGCGGCGGCGAGAGCCGCTCCTCCTTGACGCGGTGTCCGATTTGGACGCCGTGGCTGCGCTGCAGCGTGAAGGGGATGTCGGCTCCGGCTTCACGGGGAGGAGCGCCCCAGTGGCGGAGACGGGCCGTTAGTGTGGATGACGGAGCATGAGCTTCATCAGCCCCTCGAACTCCGCGTCGGTGCCGGCTTAGACCTAGCCCGGCACCGATGGCGTGAACTGCGGCGGCGGCTGCTGGTCCTCCTCGTCGCCGGAGGAGATGACGATCTCCGCCCGCGTTTTGTCGCCGCCAACCGACGAGGAGGACGGCCCTGGAGTTCTGGACCGACATGAATACGGCGTGGTAAGCGACACGTGCATCGGAAGGAAATCACTTTTGATGGATCAGGACGGTCAAAAGCGGGATTGGGAGCGGTCCGGACTTCGCAGACATCCCCACTTTTATCTCCGATTTGCGAGAGAAATCATAACCGAACCGCACCGCGGATCGATACCGATTGATGTTGGAGGGTTTCCGCGGGCCGGACAGCATGATCCAAGCGGTTGCGGGTCGGTGAGGGAGATGCACTTACCACAGCCGCACGGCTGATTTCCTATCGAAATTCCAAATAACTCGGTTCCACGTCGATGCACCACCGGCAGCGTTCGGGAGACCGGGCACGGGCAGGGACGGACTACGGTGGTCTAGTACAGCCGACGCGGTGGGCCTTCCTTCATCCGACCGAGGTCACATGCGGCGCGACGCCACGCCGACTCGCTCCACGCTTCCCGGTTCACGGTTCCTCCCACACCCCGCGACTCGCCCCCATCCGCTGCGGGCGCCCCGAACGGAAGCACCGCGTGTGGCCGTGGCCGTCCCCTCCCCCACTTCAATCACAGCGATTTCCCACCTTTTTCCTTCTCGTGTCCATCTCCACTCCACCGGCCGCAACCCGATGCCGCCGTCGCCGTGGCGTGTGGCCGCGCTGGGACACCGCGGCCAGCAGCGCACGGGCACTTGGAGTTGGGGAGTCTGGAGCACCCAATCCCTACAGGCTCCGGTCCGGTGCCCCACGAAAAACACCAGTCACCGCGTGGCGCAATAATTCCCGAGCGTATCGCTGTCATCCATCCACACGGCGCGGCGCGGCGTCTCACTCGCTCCCACCACACTCCCCCGCGCACTGACACCGGCTCTGCGCTCTATTTAAGCCACCACCGGCGTGCCGTACGCACATCGTCGCTCGACTCCAGCAAGCCATGGCCGCCGCCGCCGCTCCTCGGCTGCTCCCATGGCTCCTGCTGCTGCATCCGTTGCTCGTGGTCGCCGCGGCCGCCGCCTCTGGCGTGACGTACGACCACCGCTCCCTCGTCATCTCCGGCCGCCGCCGCCTGCTCATCTCCGCCTCCATCCACTACCCCCGCAGCGTCCCCGCGGTACGCCCCTGCCCCTCCCCAGCACATACATTAGCAGGACAGCGGCAGTGGTGGTGAACTCGACTGCTGCGCTTGCTCGCAGATGTGGCCCAAGCTGGTGGCGGAGGCCAAGGAGGGCGGCGCCGACTGCATCGAGACCTACGTCTTCTGGAACGGCCACGAGACCGCCCCCGGCAAGGTCCGCCCGCCGCGCCCGCGCGTCCTCAATTTTTCTGTGCTGCATTTGTTCTGTTCTCAACAAACGGCGGGTTTTCATGTGCGATTGCTGAATGCATTGCAGTACTACTTCGAGGACCGGTTCGACCTGGTGCAGTTCGCGAGGGTCGTCAAGGACGCCGGGCTCTTCCTCATGCTGCGCATCGGCCCCTTCGTCGCCGCCGAGTGGAACTTCGGGTCCGCTTCCCTCCCTTTCACTGTTCTGGTGCAGCTCTGCATATCTGCTGGATCTCCTCCATTTCTGCGGTGTAACGAACAGTTTAAGCTCTGTGTGCGGTTTCAGGGGCGTGCCTGCCTGGCTGCATTACATACCTGGAACGGTCTTCCGGACGAACAACGAGCCATTCAAGGTGGGGATGGCTTGTGAATTCTGGAGTGTTCTGTGACAATCTTGCCGCTTTGGGTGATGAACTGATAAATTTTCTTTGGGGTGCAGTCTCACATGAAGAGCTTCACGACGAAAATCGTGGACATGATGAAGGAAGAGCGTTTTTTCGCTTCGCAGGGAGGGCACATCATCCTATCTCAGGTTGTGATTCCATCAGCATTGAGATCAATGTCCGTCAGAATTGACAGGTTTACATTGTCTGAAACTAAATGTGTGCATTCCAGATTGAAAATGAGTATGGATACTATCAACAAGCGTATGGAGCTGGGGGCAAGGCATATGCAATGTGGGCAGGCAGTATGGCTCTGGCGCAGAACACTGGCGTCCCTTGGATCATGTGCCAGCAGTACGATGTTCCTGATCATGTGGTTAGTTTCTCACATTCAGTGCCTTGTGTTTTATGCAACAGTTAAGACGTGGATTTACCTCATCATACATATTTTCACTCAATTTGCAACGTATGCCATCAGTTTTTTTAATGACCAGCCCAACTGCAATGTTCTTCTGTTAACGATGAATTTAATGAATGATGGCTTGCCCCTGAAATTGTGTTCTAGAGGGCCATTGCAGTAGGGACAAAAGTAAGCAGCAGATTATCAGTAGATGTAACTTTGTTATTAATAACATAGAAATCCTGCTGCTCTCAGGAGTCAGGACTGTAAGAATGCACTTGCACAAATAGTCATGGTTATGTCTTCATACAAAAATCATTGTTATGTGATTAGCAGCATCTTGGTATCTACTCCCTCCGTTCCTAAATATAAGTCTTTCTAGACATTTCAAATGGACTATGTTATGACCGGTACGGTCTACTCCCGGAGGAGGCCCATTAGACAGGCCTAGTTAGGGGCTTAGCCCAATTAGCAGATTTCGCTTATATAAACAAGTTGTAATCGACTAGAATAATCAGGCAATAAGAAAACTCTTTGTTGCCGACTCCTCAAGGGAGTCGGGCTAAACCCTAGCCGCCGCCGCACCCTTGGCCGCCGGCCTCCTCTCCCTCGCTCGCGACGGCGCCGCATCGCCGCCGGCCTCGCCCCCTTCCTCCCCAAGCCCGACACACTCCATATAATCTGCGCCCTAGACCCGGTAGGCTACTTGTTCCTACCAACTTGGTATCAGATTGTCCTCGTTCGATCATGACGTCTTCTCCGACTACCTCCACCATACCCACCACCGCATCCCCTCCACCACCGCCGCCCGCCTCCACCGCCGCGCTCACGCAGCCGCCGCCGGCCTTCGCCGCCGCGGCGTCCGTCCCCACGGGCCCCAACTCGTCGGCGATCTACACTCCGGCGCAGATGACGGGCATCCTCAACGATCTGACGCTCGCGGTCCAGGGGCTCCAGCTCTGTTTGCTCGGGCCGCGAGGGCCCCCGCCGCCTCCACCGCCGCCGGGCCTCACCGCGCCACCACCGCAGCAGGGGCAGCCGTGGCTCCTGCCAACCCCGCCGCCGCCAGCTTCAACCGGGCCGTGGCAACCCTGGCAGCCGCCGGCCACCTCCGCCGCGCCGTCCCCGGCCCAGGGCGGGGTGCCCATCCACCAGATCGCCTGGCCACCGTCGCCCTCTCCACTACCTGCATGGGCCTCTACCTCCTCCTCGGCCCCCGTCTACACAGCCGCCGGGGACCGGCCGAGCCCGACCCTCCCGGTCGCCCTACCAGCGTACACCGCGACGCCCTACGACGGGCGCGTCGGCCAGCCTGCCCTAAGCGGGCCGACTCCACCGCGCTTCGCCAAACTCGACTTCGCGACGTACGACGGGACGGAGGACCCGCTGAACTGGCTCAACCAGTGCGAGCAATTCTTCCGAGGGCAGCGTACCCTCGTGTCGGACCGCACGTGGCTTGCGTCCTACCACCTACGGGGCAACGCGCAAACCTGGTACTACGCCCTCGAGCAAGACGAAGGAGGCATGCCGTCATGGGAGCGTTTTCGCGAGCTCTGCCTCCAACGCTTCGGACCGCCAGTTCGGGGGAGTCGTTTGGCGGAACTCGGCCGCCTTCACTTCACCTCCACGGTCCAGGACTTCGCCGACCGCTTCCAGGCCCTCGCCTGCCACGCTCCCGGGGTGACGGGGCAGCAGCGCGCCGACCTCTTCGTGGGCGGCCTCCCGGACAACATACGGGTGGACGTGGAGCTCCAGGCCCCCACCGACCTCCAGACGGCGATCCACCTGGCGCGGGCTTATGAGCGCCGCGCCCAGGCCATGCAGCCCCCTCCGCCTCGCGGGGCCCGACAGGCCGCCCGGCCACCGCTGCCCGCCCCGACCCCGGGTCGGCCCCCACCAGCGGCACCGCCGGCCCCAGCACCGACACGGACGTTCCGCCGCTTGACGCCGGCCGAGCAGCTCGAGCGCCGCCGCCTCGGCCTCTGCTTCAACTGCGATGAGCCCTACACACCGGGGCATGCGTGCCCACGCCTCTTCTACCTGGAGACGGTACTTGACGGGGAGATAGCCGACGCGGCCGAGGAGCCTGCCGCGGCACCGCCCCCGGAGCCGCCCGAGCCGGCCGGAGCCTTTGTGGTCTCCCTGCATGCGTTGGCAGGCATCCGGACCGAGCGCACCATGCTCTTGCCGGTGACGATTCGCGGCGAGAAGCTGGTGGCTCTCCTGGACTCGGGCTCTACACACAACTTCCTGCCCGCGGCCACTATGCGTCGCCTTGGCCTAGCGCCGTCGGGAGGCGACAACCTTCGGGTCACCGTGGCCAACGGCGACCGCCTTCAATGCCATGGGGTGGCCCAGCATGTGCCGCTCACCATCGGCGACGAGCATTTTACCATCACGTGCGCCGGCATCGACTTGGGTTGCTTCGACTTCATCCTCGGCGTGGACTTCCTCCGGACGCTTGGCCCCATCCTGTGGGATTTCGACACCCTCACGATGTCCTTCTCCCGCCAAGGACGGCGCGTCCAGTGGGAAGGCCTGGGTGGCACCAGCCCGACGCCTCACCTGCACTTCGCCGTGACCAGCGCAGAGAAGGAGCACCCGCTCCTTACCGAGCTCCTGCAGCAACATGCCGACATCTTCGCCGAGCCACAGGGCCTGCCCCCCGCCCGGGCGTACGACCATCGCATCCACCTCCCGGAGGGCACGCCACCGGTCGCTGTCCGGCCGTATCGCTACCCGCAGCTGCAGAAGGATGAGTTGGAGCGACAGTGCGAGATCATGCTCGCCTCGGGGATCATCCGTATTTCGACATCCCCCTTCTCGGCGCCCGTGCTCCTCGTCCGCAAGTCGGATGGCACTTGGCGCTTCTGCATCGACTACCGCGCCCTCAACACACTCACGCTCAAGGACAAGTTCCCGATTCCGGTGGTTGATGAGCTCTTCGACGAGCTCCTTGGGGCGCGCTTCTTCACCAAGCTCGACCTCCGCTCGGGCTATCATCAGGTGCGCATGCACCCAGACGACATCGCCAAGACGGCGTTTCGGACCCACCACGGCCACTTCGAGTTCGTGGTGATGCCGTTCGGCCTCACCAATGCACCGGCGACTTTTCAGGCCCTCATGAACGACATCCTACGCCCATATTTACGCCGGTTTGTGCTTGTTTTCTTTGATGATATACTGATCTTCAGCGCGTCATGGGCGGAGCACCTGCAGCACATCGCCCTCGTCTTCAACGAGCTTCGAGCGCATCATCTTCACCTTAAGCGCTCGAAGTGCTCGTTCGGGACGACGTCGGTCGCCTACCTGGGCCACGTCATCTCCGCGGAGGGGGTGGCCATGGACGCCGACAAGGTGGCGGCCGTCTCGGCGTGGCCGACACCGCACTCGCCGCGTGCCCTACGTGGTTTCCTCGGTCTCGCGGGATATTACAGGAAGTTCATCCGCGACTTCGGCCTCATCACCACACCACTCACGCGCCTCCTCAGGCGGGATGCCTTCGCATGGGACGACGAGGCTACCGCCGCATTTGAGGCCCTCAAAGGGGCCCTCACGACGGGCCCCGTCCTTCAGATGCCCGACTTCGACATGCCCTTCATCGTCGACTGCGACGCCTCGGGCGCAGGATTCGGCGCCGTCCTACACCAGGGCGCTGGCCCACTCGCGTACTTCAGCCGCCCCTTCGCTGCCCGCCACCTCAAGCTGGCGGCATATGAGCAGGAGCTCATCGGCTTGGTGCAGGCCGTGCGCCATTGGCGTCCTTATCTATGGGGGCGGTCGTTCCGGGTCCGCACCGATCACTACAGCCTCAAGTTTCTCCTGGACCAACGGTTGTCGACAGTACCGCAGCACCAATGGATCAGCAAGCTTTTTGGCTTCGACTTTACGGTGGAGTATCGGCCGGGGCGCCTCAACACCGCCGCCGATGCCTTGTCTCGCCGCGACACTCCAGTCGAAGCCACCGAGGACGACGCCGAGGGGCTGGTGCTTTGCATCCGCTCGGGACCGACGTTCGCACTATTCGGCCACATTCGCCGCGCCACCGCAGCGGCTCCTGACGCCCAGCTCCTGCGCCAGCAGCTCGAGGCGGGCGAGCTGGACGAGCCATGGCGCCTGGCCGACGGCTTGCTACTTCACGGGCGCCGGATATTCGTACCCGCGCATGACGACCTCCGCCACCAGGTGCTGCTGATGGCCCACTCCGTCGGGCACGAGGGTGTCCAGAAGACACTCCACCGGCTGCGTGCTGATTTCTATATTCCGGGTGATCGGGCCTTGGTCCGTGATTGGGTGCGCTCTTGTGACACTTGCCAGCGCAACAAGACGGAGACACTGCGGCCTGCAGGGGTATTGCAGCCCTTGGAGGTGCCGTCTCAGGTGTGGGCGGACATCTCCATGGATTTCATCGAAGGGCTACCTAAGGTGGGCGGCAAGTCGGTCATCCTCACGGTCGTCGATCGCTTCTCAAAGTACGCACACTTCATCGCGCTTGGCCACCCCTACACAGCTGCGTCAGTGGCCCGGGCGTTCTTCGACGGCATCGTGCGCCTTCACGGGTTTCCCACATCTATTGTCAGCGACCGGGACCCGGTGTTCACAGGCCATGTGTGGCGTGATCTCTTCAGGATGGCGGGCGTGAAACTCCGGTTCAGCACGGCGTTCCACCCCCAGACAGACGGCCAGTCGGAGGTGGTTAACAAGGTGATCGCCATGTACTTGCGGTGTGTCACAGGCGATCGCCCGCGTGCATGGGTTGATTGGCTGGCTTGGGCGGAATACTGCTACAACACGTCCTTCCACTCCGCCCTGCGCGCGACGCCATTCGAGGTGGTTTATGGGCGACCCCCTCCGCCTATTCTGCCGGTAGACCCGGCGACGGCACGGACGGAGGCTGCGGGTGAGCTCATCCGTAGCCGTGATGAGATGCTCGCCGAGGTGCGGCAGCGGCTCGTCCAGGCCCAGCAGCTGGCCAAGCACTACTACGACGGCCAGCATCGCGAGGTGGAGTACGTGGTGGGTGACTGGGTGTGGTTGCGTCTCCTGCACCGCTCCACTCAGTCCTTGGACCCGCGGGCGAAGCGCAAGCTAGGACCGCGCTATGCCGGACCGTTCATCATTTTGGAGCGCATTGGGCAGTTGGCTTACCGCCTTCAGCTACCGGCGGGTGCTCGTCTCCACGACGTCTTCCACGTGGGACTGCTCAAGCCCTACCGCGGCACTACACCAGCCGCCACTCCAGCTCTACCTCCTACAGCAGATGGCCGCCTGCTTCCAAGGCCGGCCAAGGTGTTACGCGCCCAGCTCCGCCGTGATGTTTGGCACTTGTTGGTGCAGTGGGAGGGCCTACCCGAGGAGGAGGCCACTTGGGAGCAGCGTGAGGAATTCCAGCAACATTATCCAGACTATCAGCTCGAGGATGAGCTGTTTGCGCAGGCGGGGAGAGATGTTATGACCGGTACGGTCTACTCCCGGAGGAGGCCCATTAGACAGGCCTAGTTAGGGGCTTAGCCCAATTAGCAGATTTCGCTTATATAAACAAGTTGTAATCGACTAGAATAATCAGGCAATAAGAAAACTCTTTGTTGCCGACTCCTCAAGGGAGTCGGGCTAAACCCTAGCCGCCGCCGCACCCTTGGCCGCCGGCCTCCTCTCCCTCGCTCGCGACGGCGCCGCATCGCCGCCGGCCTCGCCCCCTTCCTCCCCAAGCCCGACACACTCCATATAATCTGCGCCCTAGACCCGGTAGGCTACTTGTTCCTACCAGACTACAACATACGGATGTATGTAGACATATTTTGAAGTGTAGATTCACTCATTTTGCTCCGTATGTAGCCACTTGTTGGAATCTCTAGAGAGACTTATATTTAGGAACGGAGGGAGTATACATGCATGAACTAGGTAATTCATGCAATTGATATGTGATAGAGTTCTTAGCAGATGCAGTACGTGATCTTTTTTGGGTAGATCTATTTATTGATGCAACTGACATTTGCAGATAAACACCTGTAATTCGTTCTACTGCGATCAATTCAAGCCGAATTCACCAACCCAGCCAAAAATTTGGACCGAGAATTGGCCAGGATGGTAACGCATTTGGCACACTTTCATTAGTAACCAGTTACTTCTGCTAGTTTTCATAACACGATATGGAAAGCGCTTGCATCTCATTTTGTTCATTGTTTTGTTTAGGTTCCAGACTTTTGGTGAAAGTAATCCCCACAGACCCCCTGAGGATGTTGCATTTTCTGTTGCACGTTTTTTTGGGAAAGGTGGCAGTGTTCAGAATTACTATGTGGTATTGCTTTGTGCACAGTTCATATTCTAACTTTTCTTGTATTATAACTTCACAGAGGATACCACAACTCATATTCTAACTTGACAAAGATACTCCGATATTTATCTGCTGTTGACTGCGGTCAAACATCTGAAATCATATTCAGTTGATACTTGATAACGTAACTGACGATTTTTTTTTATTGATCGGGGACTGATGATGATTTCATCCTACTGAAAATTGACCAAGTCTTCATTGTCCTTTTGAAGTACCATGGTGGAACGAACTTTGGTCGTACTGCTGGAGGGCCGTTCATTGCAACTAGCTATGACTATGATGCACCAATTGATGAATACGGTTAGGCTATGTTGCTCTTATGGATTCCCCGATAATCTTAGGCCTAGTACCATCTTGAAATTATTCGTTCATCTGAATTCCAGGCCTTAGGAGGCTTCCAAAATGGGCACATCTGAGGGAGCTTCACAAATCCATAAAATTGTGTGAACATAGCCTGCTTTATGGTAACTCAACATCATTTTCTCTTGGGCCTCAACAGGAGGTAAGCTCTAAAATTAAGTAAAACCCATTTCTCTGTTGTAAATAGTACCTTGTGTTTACATTATACATACTGTGTTATAATTGTAGAGCCCACATATTGACTACATAGAGTCCTCGGCATGTGTTAACATCACCGTTCCTCCTTTTTAAATTCCACATCTTTGTCCCCCTGTCGATTAATCTTTTCCTCTACTACCTTATGAAATGAACTCAACTTCATCTTGCAGGCTGATGTTTACACTGATCACTCAGGAGGATGTGTTGCATTCCTAGCTAATGTTGATTCAGAAAAGGACAAAGTTGTCACCTTCAGGAACAGGCAATATGATCTTCCTGCTTGGTCTGTTAGTATCCTGCCCGACTGCAAGAATGTGGTTTTCAACACTGCAAAGGTATTTCATTTCCTTTTAATGCTTTTCAGAATAAAACACATTCAGCCTCGTTTAAATGAAACAGAAAATAACAGAAGAATCGACAAGGAGAGAGTATATAGCCAACATCAGATTATTCAATGCTTAACTGAGAAACACAATATTTAGCTCACGACTTTCTCTTATTACTTTGGTTCTTGATGGTTGATCATCTTTAGGTTCGATCTCAAACTTTGATGGTGGACATGGTTCCGGAAACATTGCAAGCATCAAAACCTGATCAGTGGAGCATTTTCACAGAGAGAATCGGGATTTGGGATAAAAATGACTTTGTAGGAAATGAATTTGTGGACCATATTAATACAACAAAAGACTCTACTGATTACCTGTGGCACACTACAAGGTTCGTCTACTACAGCCTGTATCATGTATTCTTGGTATGTTGATAAGCTTTTTTTTGGATAAATATGTTGATAAGCCTGGTATCAACTAAAGAGGGGAGGTCTTAGTGCTATTTATGTTCTAATAAAATTTTGTTCTGCACCATACTAAGCACTTCCAGTTCTGTTTGTGACCCATTCTTTGAATGATATTTGCAGTTTTGAGGTGGACAGAAATTATCCTGCAAGTGGGAACCATCCCGTTCTTAACATTGACTCCAAAGGCCATGCTGTTCATGCTTTCCTGAATAATATGCTCATAGGTTTGTTCTTTACTCACTTTACTCTGAGAAACCACATTAAAACTGCATAATGTTTCTGCAGTTCTAATTCAGCCTATATGGCTCTTTGGGGTATAAGCATTTTTTGTATGGTCAAAATATATCTTAAGTAGATTGGTTGTTATAACAACTCTTCAGAGGGTGGTTGAATCATACGTCGTCAGCAGCATCTCTGACCCTTGGATACTAGTTCTTTACAATCTACAGTTCTCTTCAATTTGAGTTGCTCTGTCATCACACTTACCTTTCATAGATGTCTTTCTCAGGTAGTGCATATGGTAATGGCTCAGAATCAAGTTTCAATGTGCATATTCCCATCAACTTGAAGGCTGGGAAGAATGAAATCGCACTACTGAGCATGACTGTTGGATTGAAAGTAAGCTTCTACCTGTATGAACGATTTAACATTGCATTATATGTATGCTGTTCTTTACATGCCCATGCTATTTTTATGTGCATATGTATGCAGTTTACACACTGTTGAGAAGATCGTCCTACGGCCCTTTGTTAACTTCTACTATCTATTAGCAGACCACTTAAAGTCAAAACTGCTTATCTGATTGTAACTTTATGCACTTTCTAAGAGTGCAGGACCCTATTATGAATGGGTGGGAGCTGGCCTTACAAGTGTGAACATCTCTGGAATAAAAAATGGAACCATGGATTTGTCTTCAAATAATTGGGCATATAAGGTACTGTCATCAATAGTCTTCATATGGAACTTCTATTGAGAACTCAATATGGAAGTACATCACATATGTTCCTGAGTTTATGCCCAGAATTTGACATAATTGAGATGGGTGTTTATCTGTGCTTCTGTTATGTATTTGTTGGTAGATTGGGTTGGAAGGCGAACATTACAGTTTATTTAAGCCCGATGAGGGGAATAACCAAAGGTGGAGGCCACAGTCTGAGCCACCAAAACATCAGCCTCTGACATGGTACAAGGTAACATCTTAACGATCTTTATTCTCTATGATTTCTTCACATCATTACGTGTACCAATCCAATGTATTTCCTAGGTTAATGTTGATGTTCCACAAGGAGACGACCCAGTTGGGCTAGACATGCAGTCCATGGGGAAAGGCCTGGTTTGGTTGAATGGAAATGCCATAGGGAGGTATTGGCCCAGGACCAGTCCTACTGATGACAGGTGCACTCCGAGCTGCGACTACAGAGGAAAATTTTCTCCAAACAAGTGCAGGGCTGGATGTGGAAAGCCGACTCAAAGATGGTAACGTGACCGACGTTTGGCACAGCTCACCATCCTAATTATGTTATGCCATTGTTCTCTTGTGTCTCACATTTCTGTTTCGCTTTTGAACAAAGGTACCATGTCCCAAGGTCATGGTTTCACCTATCAGGGAACACCCTTGTGGTCTTTGAGGAGCAGGGTGGGGATCCCACGAAGATTACATTCTCGAGAAGGGTCGCGACAAGTGTTTGCTCCTTTGTCTCGGAGAACTATCCTTCCATAGACTTGGAGTCCTGGGATAAAAGCATCTCAGATGATGGCATAGTGGCAGCAAAAGTACATCTGTCTTGCCCCAAGGGCAAAAACATCTCTTCAGTCAAGTTTGCAAGCTTCGGAGACCCCAGTGGAACCTGCAGATCCTACCAACAAGGAAGCTGCCACCATCCAGAATCTCTATCTGTTGTTGAGAAGGTAACATTTCCGGTTTCTCGACGTAAAACCGCACCTGATTCTTATCCAGAACTCGATAGGCATCAAATCTGGCTTAGGAGTGCTGATGCACGTGGATTTGGATCGGTGCACATGAATCTAGTCTTGGAATTCGATGACTGTCAGCTCTGACTTTGCAGACTTCAGTAATGGTGCAACTGGGAACAGATTAGACATGTAGCAGGTTTTAACATTCCATTTCCAACCTAACATGGGTTCCATACGAGTCGTGTCCAAGGGCTGTTTCTGGATCATCACTACATAGAGATCTAGATTTGATTGACCGGACCAAACTTTGTATATTTCCTAAGCGGTCCTTTCTATTCTCTGCAGGCTTGTCTGAACATCAACAGCTGTACAGTTTCGCTGTCAGACGAGGGATTCGGAGAAGATCCATGCCCTGGCGTCACCAAAACACTTGCCATTGAAGCAGACTGCTCTTAATCTGTAGGTTCTACTCAGCTAAGGGCTCCAGCACTACAAATCTGCTCGTCGAAAATCAAATCCGGAAGCTGCATTGCTGGTTTGCTTTTACGCAATATAACAACCTGGAAGTGGAAAGCTACCTAGATTTAGGTTCAGATTAGTTTTGAGCATCTTGATGTTAACTTTTGTTTTCGTCGACTTCTCCTGATGTACTATTCAGGGATAGTGCATTGCGTCTCAGGCTCATTATACCTAATGTGGCCATGAGTTCAAACCACGAGCAAGCAAACTACTACCACGAAGCATATTTTACAATGCATCATGAACGTCCTATATCAATGCTGATGCAGTGTGAGGAATCTCTCGCTTAATTAAGGCGAGGTCTGTCAGGTTCAGTTCACACATTTTTTTTCCACCTATCGTATTCCCCTTCTTCCGTACGTTGGGTTGTTGCTCTCTTTGGTTGACCCATTGACAGTAGATGTAGATCACATCACACTCACATGCAGGGCGACATCTGAGCTAACAGACAGAATCATTCGTCCCAGCTCTTGGACCGAGCTTCAGATATTTCCACATCGTACGTACGTACGTGCTTTGTTGTACGTGCACGTGGCACGTATTCTGTGCACATGTGATCTGATTGAAGCTTTCAGACTCTGCCGCAAGCTGATAGACAAACATATTAAGCAGTGTAAAGTTCAGATTCCTTTTCAGTAAAGTCATCAGGTTGGCGGGGTATAACCAGAATTTTTGCCGAAGCATCAGGGTTGTTGCAGAAGATTGTCTGCATTTAGAGGCTTGTCAAGCAAGCCTTAAAAGTGCACCAGTATGGCAGTATTATCATCTCTGACAGTGAGGCCAACGACTCGTCGTAGCTAAGAGTATTAGCCAGGCTGTTCAACTGCCATCCTTTTCTTAATCACAAGCATGGTGGACCAGGACCAGTATTGCGGAATAAGATCGTACCAAGTGTGTCCCGTAGAGTACTACGTACAGTGGCGTAGCCAGCCCAATAAGCCAGGGTGGTCCATCAATAAAAATATTTAAAAAAAATATTTATTTTCAAAAAATATATATTTTTATTGCACTATATACAAGCTACAGGGAAATTCCAGGGTGGTCCATGGACCACCCTGGCCACCCTCTAGCTACGCCACTGACTACGTACGACTGTAGCCTACATTGGATCATCCAGCCAGGGAGACATCATCAGGGGACAAAAAATACAAGCCATTAAACCCAACGTGTTGTGTGTATGTATACATCCTAACAGTGCAACTGTTGGTCTTTTGGGCGATTAGGCGTACGTATAGTGTACGTACATGTAGGGACTGCTGTACTGTATATGATTGCTATATATGCTGCCTTTTAGCACAGGCTGCTCGCCTGAAGCTGGTGCAATAGAAGATAAGGCTAAAGGCTCCCAAAGTGCAACAAGAAAATAATGCCTCCAGCAGTCCCAACGGCCTATCAGGGTTTTTCATTAAGAAATTTAAGTTTCTTGTCTTGTTATTATTTGTTCGAAAGTTCAATCAACCACCTCTGCAGTCGTCTCAACCAATCAAGTTTTCTTTTGCAGAAATTTCTTGTAAGGAATATATATATACATTTTTTTGGTAATATGTAGGGTTTGTAGCTAGTGCAGAATTTGGAGGATCTAGGCAGAATGGCAGCTGGATTATATCTATCCTCGTCTGCCGACACTACAGTGGGCGTTTTTTTTATGATGATGGATGTCGTGTACTGGTGTTGCATCCATCCACGAGGGGTCGTCCTTTCTCTCGCACCGGTTTCCAACAAAGACGTGCGGGAAAATGAAATCCAAATCCAGAAAACGAAAGAAAGCAAAGCGACTCAGGTATCGGCTGCACTGTTGAGTTACCATGCAGCTGCGATAAGGACGCGAGGTGTGGGCAGGTGAGTGCGCGCCAAACTGTCATCAAGCTGCTCTAACCCTATTGATTAGTGTTGATAAGTGACGTAGCGAGAGAATCCAATCATGCCATCCCTCCCAGCTCCCGACCTGGAGTTCATTTTTTTCAAGTACGCCTAAGCGTACCATAACTTTATAGAAGGCAGAAAATTTATACAAGAAAGCTAACACTCGATGCGAACAAAGAGTGTAGCACGAACACCACATCCAACACGATCAAGGACAAACACCATGCCAAGCGAGCTACAACGCAAAAGAGCCTATCCTAGAGAGATACACAGAACCGTGTCTCGACCGACGCCGGAACCTCCAAGACCACCAACTGCCGCAGAATTTCACTTGCCGACGCACCATCCACCCTGAGCGCCTAGAGTTCAGTTTCCGGAGTTCAGTTTGTCAAGTGACACTATTCTAAGCAGCCTTGGTTTTACAATTTCCTCTCTAGGACAAGGCAGGTCAAAGACATAAGAGCATTTCTAGAAGATCCCTTATAGTGGCGCAATATGTAAAAAAACGATGACTATACGAGTTTGGCCAATATTTGGGCGAGACCAGAGCCCATATAGTCGCCCGGACCGTAAATGATTTTATGGTGGCCCGCAAAACACACAC
>LR738711.1:865172299-865201240 GCA_902687465.1 Secale cereale
ATGACTAGCTTGAGTGACAGAAACATGAGTCTAGGGGATGTGCTGTTGCCACAAGGGGGAAAACAACGGTGCTTGTGCCCGCGGGTGCAAGGATTGTTTACTTTACGCAAAGTTCTTTTAATGTAGTTGTCTGTTGCTTTGAGTTTACACTATGGGTGGGACTCGCAACTTAATACCAGCGAGATGTTCTGGATAGATATCTCAAGGTGGATGATTAGTAGTAGATGCAGATGGATTTCGGTCTACTTGCCTTGGCGTACCGCCCATGCTTTGAACCTCTACCTTTCTTGCAACATAGTTAGCATTGGTTTGCGCACATAATTCTGTCAATTGCCCAGCTGTAATTCATTCACCTCACATAGCTGTTTTATCGTCTTTTGGGAGAGAGACATCACTAGTGAACATCATGGGACCCCGGTCCATATTACCATCACTGATCACATCCGCTATTTACTTTCTGCTTTTACTTACTATTTGCAGCAATACCTATCACTATTATCACTTGCGTTTGATCCTTTGTAAACTACAAGGCCGGAGGGATTGACAACCTCTCTGTACTCGTTGGGAGCAAAGTTATTTGTATCTGTGTGCAGGTCCACGTTGATTGCTAATATCTGGCGCCGTTAGCAGTTGACACCTTCTTGTTGAAACTGGGAGTCTCAGGGGAAATCGATCCTTGGTATCTTTGCCAAGGGAAAACTTCCACTACACTGCATCTCAAACATTTCACTTGGGGTAACCAACGAGGGGCGAGAAGCCATCACAGGGCCGGTGTCTTTTTTCTATGGAGAGCTCTAATGGCATTTTGAACAAAAAAGAAACTATCCTGTGTGCTTCTGGACTTCAAGAAGGCGGACTGGGCCGGCGAGACTATATGGTGGATCACCGTGGTTAATCTTATGGAGAGCACCTTGGCAATCAGCTTAGCAATCGAGTGGATCAGGCTGATTGGTCTGAAGTCTTGAATTGCTTCTGCGCCATCTTTTTTTGGGATGAGAGCTACTATGGCAGTGTTGAGGTTGTTGAAACCTCTCCCAGCGAGATGGTAGAATTTGTTGAAAGCCTGTAAGACATCCGTCTTGATCAGGGGCCAGCAGGTTCTGAAGAAAGTACCGGTGAAACCGTCTGGGCCAGGTGCTTTTTCAGTTGGCGATGCTTTGATGGCTTGCCATATCTCTTCTTCAGAAAAGGGGTTGTCAAGGCCGGCAGCGTGGATCATTGGCATTTCCAGGAGCTGCCAGTTGAGGCCAGTCAAACTTGGCGTCTTTGTCCCAATATTCTGTAGGAAATGATGATCTATGGCTGCTTGCTTCTCTTCATGCGTTGTGACAATCACGTTATCCACCTTCAAGCTGTGTATGTGATTTTTCCTTGTGCATGACCTCATCTTTGCATGAAAAAACTTTGTTCCCGCATCGCCCACACGGAGCCAGGTCAGGCGAGATGCTTGTCGCTTTCTGGCACGGTCGATCGCCGCCAGCCCCAAGAGGCGTAGCTTCAGAAGCTTCTTGAGGGTGAACTCGCCGTCAGTCAGACGCCGTGTCTCCTGCGCCACATCCAACCGTAGCACAATCTCAACCGCTATGTGGAACTGAAGTTTTGCATCGCTAAAATGTGCTTTGCTCCAGATCTTCAGGTCGTGCGCTGTGCGCATCAGCTTTGTGTGCAGGCGGTGGAAAGCGCACGGGGATTGCACCGGCCTGTTCCATGCATGCGCCACCGTTGCATGGAAGTGAGGGAAGCAAGGCCAGAAACTTTTGAATCTGAAAGTCGCACGGCGCGGTGGTGCACTTGTTTCAGCTAAGATCAGCGGGCAGTGATCGGATGTTGCTGTAGATGCCGTCATTACTGCAAAACTGGGAAAAAGGGATTCCCAGGCTTGATTGCAGAAGAATTTATCTATACTAACCAGCGTGGGGTCTTGACGTTCATTGCTCCAAGTGTATCGACGATTTTTGCATTTTATCTCTTTTAGCCCAGCTGCATCAATGGCCGACCTGAATCTACCCATAAGTCTACGGTTAAGGTTGAGGTTGTTTTTATCGCGTGCTTCATAGATGAGGTTGAAGTCTCCATTGATCAGCCAAGGGTCGGCACTGGGAGGAGCTGTGCGGCTAAGCTCGAGGAGGAAGCTATCCTTTCTTGCATCATCAGCAGGTCCGTAGACCGAGAAAAGCCAGAAACTATGTGGCTGGCCAAGAATGGTTACCTTTGCCGTGATGGCAAAGGGTATGTAAATTAAAAGGGAAATGATAACCATCATCCGGCGGATTATAGCGCATCGTCCGTCGCCTCAGACGTGCGCCATGTGTCCATCACCGAGTATCTTTTTCCCTTCTTATCTCTGTAGCTAGCGACCAAGAGCCACTCGTTTCCTTTTCCCCCCTCATTCATCCTCTACATCTAGCTGTGTAGTCACAACATGCCTCCATGTCATGCGTCTCTCCAGCAAAATGTTGACCTCGTCCTTGACGAGCAGCGCTCCATGGACGGTGGTTGGTGTACTAATCTGTGAGTAGGCACATGCGGCTGTTGCGTATATGCTGGAAGCCGACCACCACAGTGCTGCTTGCCGGCTGCGTGTGCGCTGGAAGCCGCCGGACCGCATCGCCCGCCTCTGGAGCTGCATCTGTCGTGGCTCAGTCGTTCGATGTCGCCGGCATCGAGACGAGTGCCGACGTCTGTGGGTCTCGCCTCCTCGAGCTCATACGCAACACTAGATTTGTTTCAGTTTTTGCAACAAGGGTCTTGTTGCAGAAAATAGACGCGGCCGAAGATTCTGTTGCAATTTTTGCAACAAAGGTCTAGTTGCAGAAAAATAGACACGACTAAAGATGTTGTTGCAATTTGTAGTGCAATTTTTGCAACAAGGGTCTAGTTGCAGAAAAATAGACGTGACGGAAAATGTTGTTGCAATTTGTGCAACAAGGATCTAGTTGCAGAAATTAGTCGCGTCGGAAGATATTGTTGCAGAAAATTACACGCGACAGGAGATGTTGTAATTTTTGCAAGGGTGTTGTTGCAGAAAATTAAAGAAAAGATTCTTCAACATGATCTTGTTACAGAAAATTATAGAAGATGGGGGTTTCACAAGAAAGACCATGTTGCAGGAAATCAGAGAAGAACAAATCTTGCAACAAAAGCATCGTTGCAGGAAACTAGAGAAGAGGATTGAACGACCCACGGCACACAATCAAATGGCTCGCGAGGCAGTGGATTTTTGAAAATGATCCACTGGCCGACGCGTAGCAGCCCCAAATTAAAAAGTACATCCGGTGGTTGACTTTTCTTGTAAATTAGAAAATATCAGGTTGTTTCGTGCAAAAATACGTCAGGCTAGGCCAGCGTAATCGCTCACTAACAGTGGGGCCATACACATAGATACGTCAGCATACATATATTATGACTGTAACTGCACGCTTGAGTCACCTTACGTGACTACAAAATCGTGTTTTCAAAGTTTTAGCATCAAACTGAAAATGAGACGCAAGGTCTGATATTAACTATTTTTTTATAAAAAGAAAGATTAGTCTTAGCATCTGCGGCATGTTCTGATGCAGCCCTGTCTACTACTATTGGATAACTGGATATAGTTATTTCCCTTCTTCTTTTCTGATGGTTAGTTGAAACTACCTTTCTCGCTGTCGCTACTTCCCTCAAATAAATAGCCTTTCGGCTACGAGCAGCTATGGACTATTGGCCAATTGTATTTGCCGTGACTTGTTTGGTGCGTGCATCTGCTCCTCTGGAAGGTAAATTAAGTACTCCCTTCATCTCATAATATAAGAATATTTTTAACATTATACTTAATGTAAAAAGATGATCTTATAATATGTGACGGAGGGAATAAATGAATTACGGCAGCTAGTAGCGTGTGAGCCGATAGTTCTGCTTGGTTTTGGATAAAGACCACCGAGAGGAAAATGTTCAGCATAGGATTCTGGGGCAGTACTGATACGGTCCGATTCGGCAGCGCCCGGTGACCTCCCAACGGCAAGCAGTGGTCTCGCTAGCTCTTCTTGGTTTCTTTTCCAAGTGATCAACGGCAAGCAGAATCTTGCTAGAATTACTTTTGATTCGAACACTGATTATGCCGGGATGGTGATCCTCCCAATTTTTTTGCTTCCAGACATTGTGGAAGATGTAACCGTGATATGATTTAATAAATGCCAAATGGCTTTCGCTCAAACAAAAATGTGATCAACGGCAAGCATAGGATTCTTGACCCGCCCCGATCGGGTCAACTACGTGCGTACGGGCGCATCTTCTTGCTCGGCAGTAATAGTATGGTGCACTCCTATGCCGGGATCTCCTCGACCGTGCGTAGTGGTGAAGATCTCGGCACCCGATCGGGTGAGTGAAAGGAACGTCACTGCCACTGGGATCTCCGGCCGGGAGAAATTGACAACATAGGTACGTCCCTTTTCCCGCATGGCTTCGGAGCCACGGCCGGATCCGGATGGTTTCTAGTGACGCCGTACGGGATCCCTAATTACCCATCACATGTTCAATTACTACCATCTTTTGGGCACATGTTCCATGGCTCTATTATTTGTGGGCTCAGTTAGATTTCAGAATAAGCGAAAGATGTTTCACGACTTCGATCTGAAACCCCCCCAAAGCTTAACGCGTGCTCCGTGATCTCATGTTCTTAACCATAGTACTGTAGTAGTACAATACACAATAGCCTGCATGGAGTACGTGGCAGCGCGCGCCCACGGTGAAACCCACCGGATACGCATACACCGATGGATTGGACCCCCGTGCTAGTGGCATGGCATCTACCACTACCACTGCCAATCCACTGCCCTCCAATCAGTGTCTCCCACGCTGCCGCATATGCACTGCAAATTGCGGGCGCGGCATGTGCGAGATACTCCATCTTGGGTTACAGCACGGGTGATCCGATCAGGTTGACGATTACGATGATCATGGCCGACTTATTAATCCCGAATGGGGCTTTCCGTTAGAGACTCAAAAGATACCGAGAGAGAGGCCAATAACCAAACCTTTTTTTTGCGTTCCAATTTGAGAGCTTTATTCAACAAAGGCACTCCTAGCATCATCCGCCAGAAGGCTGGTGAGTAGGAAAGTAGGTCTAGAGCCAGTCCAACTTTCGGTGACCAACAGTGTGCATGCATGTTTAGCACACAGGTGGGCCGGTAAGTTGGCTGTTCTGTTTACATGTTGAACAACAAAATAAGAAAAAAGAGGAAGCTAGCTCTCCAATTTCTATAAGTAAAGGAGCCACAACAGAAAGGCTGCTATGGCGAGTGTTCCAGAGATTCACTATCTCCAGGCAGTCTGTTTCCATGATAACATGAGAGAAACCGCGCAAGTTAGCAAAGATGACTTCATCGCGCAGTGCCATGGTTTCTCCAATAAACGGATCCGAAACCCCCAGGTAGGGTTTACTCCAAGCTCCCAACAAAGCAGTGTTAGACCGTGCTACACCGCCTGCACCCACCTTGTTGGAGTCCAAATTGACAGCCGCATCAGTATTTATTTTGATGACCCCATCCTCAGGAGGTTTCCACCCAAAACCTGGAAGCACCGATGCGTGTGTCAGAGGGATATCGAGCAGCGCCAAATCCTCCCGAATCCTCTTAACTGATGTGAATGGATCAAGTTGATCATCATCATGAGTAACTCTATTTCTAGAGTGCCATATAGCCCACATCACTGAGATCATTTGGGCCCTCGCAGAATCAGAAAAGGACCCATCGCAAATAATATCACGAGCCCATGTATCGGGATGCAGGCGTGGCCTTCGGAGATCGAACATTAGGAAAGCCTGTTCCCAGAACAACTTGGCATGAGAGCAATGCACTAGGGCGTGCATCAGATCCTCATCCATCGCATGACAAACATTACATCTACTGATGAGTTTGATATGGCGGTACCTCAGTGTGCTTTCATCAGGAAGGATGCCACGGACGACCCTCCACCAGAAAACTCGAACCTTAGGTAACACCTTGAGCTTCCATAGCACCTTCCACATCTGTTCTTCGGTCTGTGAAGTGCCGGTAACCGCCCCTTCCTCTAGAGCTAATCGCTCCTTCTGATTCACAAGAGCACGGTACGCCGATTTGACAGAATAGATGCCGTTTCTTTCATGGGCCCAAGCAAGAAAATCTTCACCACCACCCCGACGCAAAGGGATATTTAGTATGGCATCTGCGTCCGGTGCAGCAAACACATCACGTATCAGATCGCGACGCCACGACCAATTGTCTGTATCAATCAGCTGGTCCACCGTTCCTAGCGTCGTTCCCCCTGGTACAATCATAGGAGATAGAGTTGCGAGACCTGGGATCCATCTGTCATGCCAAATGGAAATAGAAGATCCGTCCCCCACTCTCTTGATCAAACCAGCCTCGAGCGTCTTGCGCCCAGCTACAATCGCCCGCCAGATAGCAGAGGACGTCTTCGGTACCGTAGCCTCCATGAACTCCCCATCCGAGAAATAGCGTCCCTTGATTACCCTGGCACACAACGACTCCGGGTTGGTGATAAATCTCCAGCCGTGCTTTCCAAGAAGTGCCAAGTTGAACAACTTCATATCGCGGAAACCCATACCCCCTCGAGCTTTTGAAGATGCAAGTTGATCCCATGCTATCCAATGCAAAGATCGTCTATCAAGGGAACCACTCCACCAGAATTTGGCCATGCTAGCAGTCAAACTTTTGCATACCTTCTTTGTTAGGAGGAAGCAACTCATACTGAACATTGGGATTGCTTGTACAACTGGCTTGATGAGCGATTCCCTCCCAGCACAAGCGAGGAGTCTTTCCGCCCAACCATTCATTTTACTCCTCGAACGTTCACCGATATGTTCAAATGTGTCACTGGAAATTCTCCCAACCACAGTTGGTAAGCCCAGATAACGATCACTGAAAGCCTCAACCTGAATACCCAGTAGCAGCTTCAAAGCATTCCGCCTGTCCGCTGGTGTATTCGGTGAAAAGAACACCGCACTTTTTCCGCGATTCACTGACTGGCCCGAGCATGTAGCATAGATAGCCAATATTGCATTTAGCCGGCCCACACTCTCCTGCGTTGCGTTGATGAAGATTAAACTGTCATCAGCAAATAACAAGTGGCTCACCCACGGTGCCCGTACAGACACCCGGATGCCTCTATCGATACGCGGCGCGCCATAAGAATTCAACAGAGATGTTAGTCCCTCTGCGCATAAAAGGAAGAGAAAAGGAGATACCGGATCCCCTTGCCGCAAGCCACATGAAGGAGTAAAAAACGGCAGAAGCTCTCCGTTAACTCTGATGGTAAACCGAACTGACGAAACACACTTCATTATAAGTGAAACAAAATTCCCGCTGAATCCAAGCTTAGTCATGATAGCCTCCAGGTAGTGCCATTCAACACGGTCATAGGCCTTCATCATATCTAGCTTGACTGCACATGAGTAATTCTTCCCCTTCTTCCTCCGTCTCATTGTATGGATGCTCTCAAAAGCTACCACAACATTGTCAGTTATTAATCTTCCAGGGACAAACGCACTTTGTTCCTCTCCCACCACTGTGTCCATAAGCTCCTTTAATCGGTTAGTGATCATCTTGGCCCCAATCTTGTAAGGCACCGGACATAAAGCGATGGGTCGGTACTGAGTAATAGACTGGGGATTGCGTACCTTTGGTATAAGTGTGATCGAGGTGTCGTTGAACCCCAAAGGTAGCTCACCACCATTAAGAAAACCCAAGATAGCTGGCACTAGATCGTCCTTAAGAATTTGCCAATGCCTCTGAAAGAATCCCGCAGTAAACCCATCAATCCCCGGAGCCTTTGATGGTGACATTTGAAAGAGAGCAGTTCGGACCTCTTCCGGTTCATAGGGTTTATCAAGCAAGAAGTTCATGTCACCCGTTACACGCTCGGGGACAAACTGCAGCAGCTCGTTCATATCGTTATAGCCTTGAGAGGAGTATAAGTTTTGATAGAACGACTGCACTTCCACCATATCTTCCTGTTCAGAACCACACACTTATCCATCCGCTCTTGTAAGCCTGGATATCCTATTCATACGTTTCTGCTGTGCCGCTTGTGCATGGTAGTACGCCGTATTACGGTCTCCTTTTCGTAGCCAAGGAACACGAGAGCGTTGTTTCATCCAAATTTCCTCTTGTCTCAACGCCTCACGAAGTTTCAGCACCGTGGCTTTCTCTTCATCGTTGGGGCCTCTACCAATAGATTGCTTCCTCAATTTTTCAAGTTTTAATTGAAGTTTCTTCACCTTCTTGGCAAGACACCCAAACTCCTTCGCACCCCACGCCCCAAGTTCACCTTGGAGTTTATGCAGAGTATCTTGAATACCTGCAAGTCCCTGTCCAGCATGGTTTCTCCTCCACGCCTCAGCAACAAAATTATCATACTCAGCATGGGACTGCCAGACGTCTTCATAACGAAACAATTTCGGCCCCCGTCGTGGTTGGGCTTGTTGTACTTCCACCAATACGAAACAGTGGTCTGATTCCACCGCACTGATGTGCCGCACACGCACAGGGTCAAATCTCTGCAAGAATTCCTCATTCGCTACCCCTCTGTCAAGACGGGCTTTCACATTCAGCGTTCCTCCTTGCTTATTATCCCATGTAAAAGGTAGCCCGGAGAACCCCAGGTCCTGTAGGGCACAATCCTCTAGAGCTTCCCGAAAGGCTAACATTTGTCCTTCCGATCTCGCAGCCCTACTGAAGTGCTCAGTACCATACATAGTTTCATTAAAATCACCAAGACACATCCATGCCTGGTGTGGTACAGCATTCAACAATCTCAAACAGCGCTAACTATGATGTCTGTCTTCTCTCTTTGGTGCACCATAGAAGCCTGTAAATCTCCATTCCGGAGTCGATAAATCAGCTTTCTGGACCCTTACATCAATGTGCCCAGAACTATAGGATTTTAGTTCAACCTTTACATCATGTGACCAAAATAAACCAATACCACCGCTTAGTCCTTCACTATCCACCGCAAAGCATCCTGCAAAGCCTAGACTTTGTTTCAGAATCTCTACTCGTGCAGCCCTAATCTTTGTCTCCGAGACAAAAAGTAAGGCGGGCCCTTCTTGCTTCGTTATTTTCCGAAGCTCTCGAACTGCCTCAGGGTTCCCAAGCCCCCGGCAGTTCCAACTCATGTGTTTCATGACTCCTGGAAGGGCTGACTTGCAGCCACTGCCGAGTTTTTAGAGGATGGGGGCGTGGGTTTCTTTTTCTTTGGTACCGGCACTTCAGCACCCCCATCACCATCTATGCCACCCGAGCCATCCAATCGCTGAGCTGAGAACACCACCATATCAGTAGGAGCTCCACCTGGACTGACCTGAATTGTGGGACTTGGTAGAGCCAGAGGATCCACCCTACGATAAACTTTCTCATTCTGTGGAGCTCCCTTTCTTTTGTACATGACTTTCTTCTTTGCCAATAACCAAACCTGGCTGGCCATCGATCGGGCCGTACGCCAAATCCCCATTGGGTTCTATAATACGGTGTACGAGCACGTACCCGCGGATCGTCGAATATCATCAATCCGCTCTTCGCATCTTTCCCGTGCCCCTGCCTCTCGAGCCTCTTTTTTCCTAGATGACAACACTCGAGCCTCCCATTTTCCTTCACCTTGCGGTAGTACATTTTTCTTTCGAGAAACTTTTCATCTACTCATCTTCAATCATAACAGTACAAAGAACAACAGAGGTAATCATGATAGTACTTCAACCAGGTGGATCAGATGAGATGATGTTGGAAAGTTAGGCAAGTTTATGATTAATTTTAGTAAATAATTCATGAGTAGAGCAGAAAAGTAGCATGCAACAAAATCTAGCATGTTAGAGCATCTACAGCCACATATGACAAATATGACCCCTCGTCTAAAATTAGCACAACTGCATCTGAACACCTCATCAGTGGCGGAGACAGGGGTGCCAGCAGGGCCCTTGCCACCTGCCCCCCCTAACATCCTTGAATTCAAGCTAATATGCATGCCAGTAGGTGATTAATTCTGCGAATATGGTGTAATTTGACAATCCGGCCCTCCTCAACAAAGCTAAACAACACTTGGCTTTTCTTACTCAACTTTCCGGGCTCTGCCACTACACCTCATATTATATTTTTAAATCCAAATCATGAAAACAAAAAAACCTACTTACTACGTGGATCACATAGCTCCGTGTCCGGTTCCGGGTACATGGGCAGCAGCTGCAGCTTCGGTGCCTCCGGCTGCTCCGCTTCGGCCTCCTCCTCTATCTCTGAGTCGAGTTCGGCGAAGAGCGTTTGGGTCGATGCCCGCTCCTGCCGGTGTTGGAAATATGCCCTAGAGGCAATAATAAAATGGTTATTATTATATTTCCTTGTTCATGATAATTGTCTATTGTTCATGCTTTAATTGTATTATCCGGAAACAATAATGCATGTGAGAATACATATACCACAACATGTCCCTAGTGAGCCTCTAGTTGACTAGCTCGTTGATCAATAGATGGTTACGGTTTCCTGACCATGGACATTGGATGTCATTGATAACGGGATCACATTATTAGGAGAATGATGTGATGGACAAGACCCAATCCTAAGCCTAGCACAAGATCGTGTAGTTCGTATGCTAAAGCTTTTCCAATGTCAAGTATCTGTTTCGTAGACCATGAGGTTGTGCAACTCCCGGATACCGTAGGAATACTTTGGGTGTGCCAAACGTCACAACGTAACTGGGTGGCTATAAAGGTACACTACGGGTATCCCTGAAAGCATCTGTTCGGTTGGCACAAACCGAGACTAGGATTTGTCACTCCGTATGACGGAGAGGTATCTCTGGGCCCACTCGGTAAGACATCATCGTAATGAGCTCAATGTGACTAAGGGGTTGGTCACGGGATGATGTGTTACGGAACGAGTAAAGAGACTTGCCGTAACGAGATTGAACAAGGTATCGGTATACCGACGATCGAATCTCAGGCAAGTACTATACCGGTAGAAAAAGGGAATTGTATACGGGATTGATTGAATCCCCGACATCGTGGTTCATCCGATGAGATCATCGTGGAACATGTGGGAGCCAATATGGGTATACAGATCCCGCTATTGGTTATTGACCGGAGAGGTATCTCGGTCATGTCTGCATGGTTCCCGAACCCGTAGGGTCTACACACTTAAGGTTCGGTGACGCTAGAGTTGTTATGGGAATAGTATGTGGTTACCGAAGGTTGTTCGGAGTCTCGGATGAGATCTCGAACGTGACGAGGAACTCCAGAATGGTCCGGAGGCAAAGATCGATATATTAGACGAAGGGTATTGGAGTCCGAAATTGTTCCGGGGGTACCGGTGACGACCAGCGTGTCCGAAAGTTGTTTCGGAGGCCCCGGCAAGCGTTGGGGGCCCTTATGGGCCAAGGGGAGGGGGAACATCAGCCCACTAAGGGGCTGAGCGCCCCTCCCATCCCATCTCACGTAACCTGGAGAGGTGGGGGCGCCTCCCCTAGGGCAGCCGCCCCTCCCGGCTTGGGGGGGCAAGTTTCCTAGGGGTGGGGGCGCCCAAAGCCATCTAGGGTTTCCCCTGTGGCCGCCGCCCCTCCCCTAGGGAAACCCTAGAGCGCCTCCTCCTCCCCCCTCCCCCCTATATACAGCGAGGGAGAGAGAGGGCAGCAACACCCCTTCCCTGGCGCAACCCTCTTCCCCTCCCAACTCCTCCTCTTTCTCCGTAGAGCTTGGCGAAGCCCTGCCGGAGAATTGCAAGCTCCACCACCACGCCGTCGTGTTGCCGGAGCTCTTCCCTAACATCTCCTCCCCCCTTGTTGGATCAAGAAGGAGGAGACGTCCCCGGGCTGTACGTGTGTTGAACACGGAGGCGCCGTTGTTCGGCGCTTAGATCGGAATCGACCGCGATCTGAATCGCTGCGTGTACAACTCCACCAACCGCATTCTTGTAACGCTTTCGCATCGCGATCTTCAAGGGTATGAAGATGCACTCCCTCCCTCTCGTTGCTAGTAAACTCCATAGATGGATCTTGGTGATGCGTAGGATTTTTTTATGTTTTTCTGCAACGATCCCCAACAGTGGCATCATGAGCTAGGTCTATGCGTAGTTACTATGCACGAGTAGAACACACGATTGTTGTGGGCGTAGATCATGTCAATTTACTTGCCGCTACTAGTCTTATCTTGATTTGGTGGCATCGTGGGATGAAGCGGCCTAGACCGACCTTACACGTATGCTTACGTGAGACAGGTTCCACCGACTGACATGCACTAGTTGCATAAGGTGGCTAGCGGGTGTCTGTCTCTCCCACTTTAGTCGGATCGGATTCGATGAAAAGGGTCCTTATGAAGGGTAAATAGAAATTTTCATATCACGTTGTGGTTTTGGCGTAGGTAAGAAATGTTCTTGCTAGAAACCTATAGCAGCCACGTAAAAAAAATTTACAACAACAATTAGAGGACGTCTAACTTGTTCTTGCAGCATGTGCCGTGTGATGTGATATGGCCAAAAGGATGTGATGAATGATATATATATATATGATGTATGAGATTGATCATGTTCTTGTAATAGGAATCACGACTTGCATGTCGAGAGTATGACAACGGGCAGGAGCCATAGGAGTTGTCTTTATTTTATTGTATGACCTGTGTGTCATTGAAAACGCCATGCAATTACTTTACTTTATTGCTAACCGTTAGCCATAGTAGTAGAAGTAACGTTTGGCGAGACAACTTCATGAAGACACGATGATGGAGATCATGGTGTCATGCCGGTGACAACGATGATCATGGAGCCACGAAGATGAAGATCAAAAGGAGCAAAATGATATTGGCCATATCATGTCACTATTTGATTGCATGTGATGTTTATCATGTTTTACATCTTATTTGCTTAGAACGACGGTAGTAAATAAGATGATCTCTCACTAAAATTTCAAGAACTGTGTTCCCCTAACTGTGCATCGTTGCTAAGGTTCGTTGTTCCGAAGCACCACATGATAATTGGGTGTGATAGGTTCTAACGTTCACATACAACGGGTGTAAGCCAGATTTACACACGCGATACACTTAGGGTTGACTTGACGAGCCTACCATGTACAGACATGGCCTCGGAACACGGAAGACCGAAATGTCGAACATGAGTCGTATAGAAGATACGATCAACATGAAGATATTCACCTTTGATGACTAGTTCGTCTCAAGTGATGAGCGGACACGACCTAGTCGATTCGGATCATGTATCACTTAGATGACTAGAGAGATATCTATCTAAGTGGGAGTTCATTAAATTTGTTTAGATGAACTTAATTGTCATGAACATAGTCTAAAATCTTTACAATATGTCTTGTAGATCCAATGGCCCACGCTAATGTTGCCCTCAACTTCAACGCGTTCCTAGAGAAAACCAGGCTGAAAGACGATGGTAGCAACTATACGGATTGGGCCCATAACATGAGGATCATCCTCATAGCTGCCAAGAAAGCATATGTCCTTGAAGCACCGCTAGGTGATGCACCCGTTTTCCCAGCAACTCAAGACGTTATGAACGCCTGGCAGTCGCGTAGTGATGATTACTCCCTGGTTCAGTGCGGCATGCTTTATAGCTTAGAATCGGGGTTCCAAAAGCGTTTTGAGCAGCACATCGCATATGAGATGTTCCAAGAGCTGAAAATGGTTTTTCAAGCTCATGCCCGAGTCGAGAGATATGAAGTCTCCGACAAGTTCTACAGTTGTAAGATGGAGGAGAATAGTTCTGTCAGCGAACATATACTCAAAATGTCTGGATTGCACAAACGCTTGTCTCAGCTGGGAATTAATCTCCCAGATGACGTGGTCGTTGACAGAATCCTTCAGTCGCTCCCTCCTAGCTACAAGAGCTTTGTGATGAACTTCAATATGCAAGGGAAGGAGCGGTCCATTCCCGAGGTATATTCAATGCTGAAATCAGCTAAGGTGGAGATCAAAAAGGAACATCAAGTGTTGATGGTGAATAAAACCACTAAGTTCAAGAAAGGCAAGGGTAAGAAGAACTTCCAGAAGGACGGCAAAGGAGTTGCCGCGCCCGGTAAGCCAGTTGCTGGGAAGAAGCCAAAGAATGGAGCCAAGCCTGAGACTGAGTGCTTTTATTGCAAGGGAACGGGTCACTGGAAGCGGAACTGCCCCAAATACTTAGCAGATAAGAAGGCCGGCAATGTCAAAGGTATATGTGATATACATGTTACTGATGTGTACCTTACCAGCGCTCGTAGTAGCTCCTGGGTATTTGATACCGGTGCAGTTGCTCACATTTGTAACTCAAAGCAGGAGCTGCCGAATAAGCGGAGACTGGCGAAGGACGAGGTGACGATGCGCGTCGGGAATGGTTCCAAGGTCGATGTGATCGCCGTCGACACGCTACCTATGCATCTACCTTCGGGATTAGTTTAAAACCTCCATAATTGTTATTGAGTACTAGCTTTGAGCATGAGCATTGTATCTGGATCTCGTTTAATGCGAGATGGCTACTCATTTAAATCTGAGAATAATGGTTTTTCTATTTATATGAGAGAAATGTTTTATGCTCAAGCCCCGCTAGTCAATGGTTTATTCTTATTGAATCTCGAACATGATGTTACACAAATTCATAGTGTGAATGCCAACAGATGTAAGGCTGATAATGATAGTCCCACATACTTGTGGCACTGCCGCCTTGGTCATATTGGTGTCAAACATATGAAGAAGCTCCATGCAGATGGACTTTTGGAGTCTCTTGATTATGAATCATTTGACACGTGCGAACCACGCCTCTTGGGCAAGATGACCAAGACTCCATTCTCCGGAACAATGGAGCGAGCAACCAACTTGTTGGAAATCATACATACTGATGTGTGCGGTCCAATGAGTGTTGACCATCACCGATGACTTAAGTAGATATGGGTGTGTCTACTTGATGAAACACAAGTCCGAGACCTTTGAAGAGTTCAAGGAATTTCAGAATGAGGTTGAGAATCAACATGACAGAAAAATAAAGGTCTTACGATCAGTTCGTGGAGGAGAATATTTAAGTCACGAATTTGGCACGCACCTAAGGAAATGTGGAATTGTTTCACAATTGACGCCGCCTGGAACACCTCAACGTAATGGTGTATCCGAACGTCGTAATCGTACTCTCTTGGACATGATGCGATCTATGATGTCTCTTACCGACTTACCGCTATCATTTTGGGGTTATGCTTTAGAGACTGCCGCATTCACTTTAAATAGGACACCGTCTAAATCCGTTGAGACGACACCGTATGAACTATGGTTTGGGAAGAAACCTAAGTTGTCGTTTCTAAAAGTTTGGGGATGCGATGCTTATGTCAAGAAACTTCAACCTGAAAAGCTCGAACCCAAATCGGAAAAAAGTGTCTTCATATGATACCCTAAGGAAACTATTGGGTATACCTTCTACCTCATATCCGAAGGCAAGGCCTTTGTTGCCAAGAATGGATCCTTTCTGGAGAAAGAGTTTCTCTCGAAAGAAGTAAGTGGGAGGAAAGTGGAACTTGATGAGGTGATTGTCACTCCTTTCGAACCGGAAAGTAGCGCAGCGTAGGAAGATGTTTTTGTGGTGCCTACACCAACTAGAGAGGAAGTTAATGATAATGATCATGAAACTTCCGATCAAGTTACTGCTGAGCTTCGTAGGTCCACAAGGACACGTTCCACACCAGAGTGGTACGACAACCCTGTCCCGGAAATCATGTTGTTAGACAACGGTGAGCCTTCGAACTATGAAGAAGCAATGGCGGGCCCGGATTCCAACAAAAGGCTTGAAGCCATGAAATCCGAGATATGATCCATGTATGATAACAAAGTATGACTTTGGTTGACTTGCCCGATGATCGGCAAGCCATAAAAAATAAATGAATCTTTAAGAAGAATACTAACGCGGATGGAAATGTGACCATCTATAAGGCCCGGCTTGTCGCTAAAGGTTATCGACAAGTTCAAGGAATTGACTATGACGAGACTTTCTCTCCCATAGCGATGCTGAAGTCCGTCCGAATCATGTTAGCAATTGCCGCATTCTATGATTATGAGATATGGCAAATGGACGTCAAAACGGTATTCCTTAACGGCTTCCTTAAGGAAGAATTGTATATGATGCAGCCGGAAGGTTTTGTCGATCCTAAGAATGCTAACAAAGTATGCAAGCTCCAGCGCTCCATCTATGGGCTGGTGCAAGCATCTCGGAGTTGGAACATTTGCTTTGATGAGGTGATCAAAGCGTTTGGGTTTATACATACTTGGGGAGAAGCCTGTATTTACAAGAAAGTGAGTGGGAGCTCTGTAGCATTTCTCATATTATATGTGGATGACATATTGCTGATGGGAAATGATGTAGAATTCTTGGAAAGCATAAAGGCTTACTTGAATAAATGTTTTTCAATGAAGGACCTTAGAGAAGCTGCTTACATATTAGGCATCAAGATCTATAGAGATAGATCAAGACGCCTCATTGGTCTTTCACAAAGCACATACCTTGACAAGATATTGAAGAAGTTCAATATGGATCAGTCCAAGAAAGGGTTCTTGCCTGTATTGCAAGGTATGAGATTGAGCACAGCTCAATGCGCGACCTCGGCAGAAGATAGAGAAAAGATGAGTGTCATCCCCTATGCCTCGGCCAAAGGTTCTATTATGTATGCCATGCTGTGTACCAGACCTGATGTGAACCTTGCCATAAGTTTGGTGGGGAGGTACCAAAGTTATCCCGGAATGGAACACTGGACAACGGTCAAGAACATCCTGAAGTACCTGCAAAGAACTAAGGATATGTTTCTCATTTATGGAGGTGACGAAGAGCTCATCATAAAGGGTTACGTCGATGCTAGCTTTGACACAGATCTGGATGACTCCAAGTCACAAACCGAATACGTGTATATTTTGAATGGCGGGGCAGTCAGCCGGTGCAGTTGCAAGCAAAGCGTCGTGGCGGCATCTACATGTGAAGCAGAGTACATAGCTGCTTTCGAAGCAGCGCATGAAGGAGTCTGGATGAAGGAGTTCATCACCGACCTAGGAGTTATTCCAAGCGCGTCGAGCCCAGTGACTCTCTTCTTTGACAACACTGGAGCTATTGCCATTGCCAAGGAGCCCAGGTTTCACAAGAAGACCAAGCACATCAAGCGCCTTTTGAACTCCATCCGAAATTATATTCAAGATGGAGACATAGATATTTGTAAAGTGCATACAGATCTGAATGTCACAGATCCATTGACTAAACCTCTTCCACGAGCAAAACATGATCAACACCAAAACTCTATGGGTGTTCGATTCATCACAATGTAACTAGATTATTGACTCTAGTGCAAGTGGGAGACTGTTGGAAATATGCCCTAGAGGCAATAATAAAATGGTTATTATTATATTTCCTTGTTCATGATAATTGTCTATTGTTCATGCTTTAATTGTATTATCCGGAAACAGTAATGCATGTGTGAATACATAGACCACAACATGTCCCTAGTGAGCCTCTAGTTGACTAGCTCGTTGATCAATAGATGGTTACGGTTTCCTGACCATGGACATTGGATGTGATTGATAACGGGGTCACATCATTAGGAGAATGATGTGATGGACAAGACCCAATCCTAAGCCTAGCACAAGATCGTATAGTTCGTATGCGAAAGTTTTCCAATGTCAAGTATCTGTTCCTTAGACCATGAGGTTGTGCAACTCCCGGATACCGTAGGAATACTTTGGGTGTGCCAAACGTCACAACGTAACTGGGTGGCTATAAAGGTACACTACGGGTATCCCCGAAAGCATCTGTTAGGTTGGCACGAACCGAGATTGGGATTTGTCACTCCGTATGACGGAGAGGTATCTCTGGGTCCACTCGGTAAGACATCATCGTAATGAGCTCAATGTGACTAAGGGGTTGGTCACGGGATGATGTGTTACGGAACGAGTAAAGAGACTTGTCCTAACGAGAATGAACAAGGTATCGGTATACCGACGATCGAATCTCGGGCAAGTACTATACCGGTAGACAAAGGGAATTGTATACGTGATTGATTGAATCCCCGACATCGTGGTTCATCCGATGAGATCATCGTGGAACATGTGGGAGCCAATATGGTTATCCAAATCCCGCTATTGGTTATTGGCCGGAGAGGTATCTCGGTCATGTCTGCATGTTTCCCGAACCCGTAGGGTCTACACACTTAAGGTTCGGTGACGCTAGAGTTTTTATGGGAATAGTATGTGGTTACCGAAGGTTTTTTGGAGTCCTGGATGAGATCCCGGACATGACGAGGAACTCCGGAATGGTCCGTAGGCGAAGGTCGATGTATTGGACGAAGGGTATTGGAGTCCGGAATTGTTCCAGGGGTACCGGGTGACGACCAGCGTGTCTGAAAGTGGTTTCGGAGGCCCCGACAAGCGTTGCGGGCATTATGGGCCAAGGGGAGGGGGAACATCAGCCCACTAAGGGGTTGAGCACCCCTCCCACCCCATCTCACGTAACCTGGAGAGGTGGGGGCGCCTCCCCTAGGGCAGCCACCCCTCCCGGCTTGGGGGGGAAGTTTCCTAGGGGTGGGGGCGCCCAAACCCATCTAGGGTTTCCCCTGTGGCCGCCGCCCCTCTCCTAGGGAAACCCTAGGGCGCCTCCTCCTCCCCCTTCCCCTATATATAGTGAGGGAGAGAGAGGGTAGCAGCACCCCTTCCCTGGCCCAACCCTCTTCCCCTCCCAACTCCTCCTCTTCCTCCGTAGAGCTTGGAGAAGCCCTGCCAACGAACTGCAAGCTCCACCACCATGCCGTCATGCTGCCGGAGCTCTTCCCCAACTTCTCCTCCCCCTTGCTGGATCAAGAAGGAGGAGACGTCCATGGGTTGTACGTGTGTTGAACGCGGAGGCGCCGTTGTTCGGCGCTTAGATCGGAATCGACCACGATCTGAATCGTTGCATGTACGACTCCACCAACCGCATTCTTGTAACGCTTCCGCATCGCGATCTTCAAGGGTATTAAGATGCACTCCCTCCCTCTCGTTGCTAGTAAACTCCATAGATGGATCTTGGTGACGCGTAGGATTTTTTTTGTTTTTCTCCAACGATCCCCCACAATCGGAGGAACTGCCGGTTGATACGTCTCCAACGTATCTATAATTTTTGATTGTTTCATGCTATTATATGTTCTGTTTTGGATGTTTAATGGGCTTTATTATACACTTTTATATTATTTTTGGGACTAACCTACTAACCTAAGGTCCAGTGCAAATTGTTGTTATTTTTGCCTATTTCAGTGTTTCGCAGAAAAGGAGTATCAAACGGAGTCCAAACGGAATGAAACCTTCGGGAGAGTTATTTTTGGAACAATATCTTCACGAGAGACTTGGAGTACAAGTCAGAGAAGAAACGAGGTGCCCACGAGGGGGCAGGGCGCGCCCCCACCCTCGTGGGCCCCACGTTTCTCCACCGACGTACTTTTTCCTCCTATATATAACCATATACCCTGAAAACATTGAGGAGCACGAAGAAACCCTAATTCCACCGCCGTAACCTTCTGTTGCCGTGAGATCCCATCTTGGGACCTGTTCCGGAGCTCTGCCAGAGGCGGCATCGATCACGGAGGGCTTCTACATCAACACCATAGCCCTCCGATGAGTTGTGAGTATTTTACCACATACCTTTGGGTCCATAGTTATTAGTTAGATGACTTCTTCTCTCTCTTTGGATGTCAATACAAAGTTCTCCTCGGTCCTCGAGGAGATCTATTTGATGTAATCTTTTTGCGGTGTGTTTGTTGAGATCTGATGAATTGTGGGTTTATGATCAAGATTATCTATGAACAATATTGGATTCTTTTCTGAAATCTTTTATATATGATTATTATATCCTTGCAAGTCTTTTCGAATTATTGGTTTGGTTTGGCCTACTAGATCTATAGTTCTTGCAATGGGATAAGTGCTTGGCTTTGGGTTCAATCTTGCGGTGTCCTTTCCCAGTGACAGTAGGGGAAGCAAGGCACGTATAGTATTGTTGCCATCGAGGATAAAAATATGGGGTTTATATCATATTGCTTGAGTTTATCTCTCTACACCATGTCATCTTACTTAAGGTGTTACTCTGTTCTTATGAACTTAATACTCTAGATGCATGCTGGATAGCAATCGATGTGTGGAGTAATAGTAGTAGATGCAGAATCGTTTCGGTCTACTTGTCAGGGACGTGATGCCTATATACAATGATCATGCCTAGATATTCTCATAACTATGCGCTTTTCTATCAATTGCTCGACAGTAATTTATTCACCCACCGTAGAATTATGCTATCTTGAGAGAAGCGACTAGTGAAACCTATGGCCCCCGAATCTATTCTCATCATATTAATCTTCCATCTACATTACTTTGCTTTATTTACTTTATGTCTCTATACCAAAAATATCAAAAATATTATCCTATCCTATCTATCAGATCTCACTCTCGTAAGTGACCGTGAAGGGATTGACAACCCCTTATCGCGTTGGCTGCGAGGTTCTTGTTTGTTTGTGCAGGTGCGAGGGACTCGGGCGTGGTCTCCTACTGGATTGATACCTTGGTTCTCAAAAACTGAGGGAATTACTTATGCTACTGTGTTGCATCACCCTTTCCTCTTCGAGGGAATACAACGCAAGCTCGAGAAGTAGCACCGGTTGGCCTCCACATAGGCCTCATTCTGGATGGACTTCAAGATGGACTACTGCTCCGCCATCTCCGCGGCTTCGGCGAAGGTGAACTCTTGCCTCGCCTCCATGTTGAACCCCAGAGCAGGCTGCTCCGCCTCGTCCTCCTCCGAAAACGCCAACTCTCCATCGGCTCCGGCTGCTGCTCTCCCTTCGCCTCCGACTCCGGTGAATCCGAAGGCAGCCCGACAGCGATGCGGGCGGCGCGCCTAGCCAGGATCTCCTTCGTGATCTGCCTCTGGCGGTCCGCTGTGAGCATAGCGTATGTGGTGATCTTTTGCTGGACCATGGCTATGCCGGAGAGCATGAGAGAGGAGGTGGATGTGCTCGAGTGGTGGTGCAGAGAGGAAGGGCGTGGATGGGGCTAGGGTTGGGGGACGCCGGTCGGCTTAAATAGCCGAATTTGGCCTCGGGCGGCAAGCCATAGAGACGACACGCGACGTTCACACCACGGCGACGGAGGAGGCGTACGTCAGACCGCCGGGTTTTCGGGCGATTCCGCATGTGACCCCATCATCAGCCCCACGTGGCGGACGCGCCCGGGCGCCTGATGGGCCTCGAACCCCTCGTTGGTTACCCCAAGTGGAAGGTGTAAGATGCAGTATTGTAGAAGTGTTTTCCCTTAGCAAAGATGCCAAGGATCGAATCCCCAGAGACTCCTAGGTTCAACAAGTAGGTGTCAACTGCTACGGCGCCAGATAGTAGCAATCAACGTGGACCTGCACACAGATACAAATAACTTTGCTCCCAACGAGTACATAGAGGTTGTCAATCCCTCTAGCCTTGTAGTTCACAAAGGATTAAAAGCAATGATAGTAGTGATAGATAGTGTTTTGCAATAGTAAATAAAAGCGATAAGTAAATAGTGGATGTGATCAATGATGGTAATATGGACCGGAGTCTCATGATGTTCACTAGTGATGTCTCTCTCCCAAAAGACGATAAAACAGCTATGTGAGGTAAATGAATTACAGCTGGGCAATTGACAGGACCACGAACGCAAACCAATGCTGACTACATTGCAATAAAGGTTGAGGTTCAAAGCATGGGCGGTACGCCAAAGTAAGTAGACCGAAATCCATCAATATCTACTACTAATCATCCACCTTGAGATATCTATCCAGAACATCTCGCTGGTATTAAGTTGCGAGTCCCACCCATAGTGTAAACTCAATGCAACCGACAACTGCATTAAAAGAACTTTGCGTAAAGTAAACAATCCTTGCACCCGCGGGCACAAGCACCGTTGTTTTCCCCCTTGTGGCAACATCACATCCCCTAGACTCATGTTTCTGTCACTCAAGCTAGTCATCGAGGGGCATGTACCCACAATCGAGCATAACGTTTCCTCTTGGAGTCACTACTTACTACTTGGCCAAAGCAACAAAAAACAACGGAGAACATGCAAGAATTACTTATGAACAAAAATATAAAAGAGGTGAATCAAATATATTACTCAAGATCAATCTGAACATAATCTCATAATCCATCGGATCCCAGCAAACTCAGCATAGCAACAGCATAAGGATTACATAGGTGCCTCGATCATGTAGGGCAGCTCACGAGGACTAATTAGTGAAGCACAAGAATGGGAGGAGAACATCACATAGCTACTGGTCATGGACTCATGGTCCAAGGGAGACTACTCACGAGTCATCCGGGAGGCGTCCATGGTGGTGGAGAAGCTCCCGGTGGTGATCCTCCCCTTCGGCAGGGTGCCGGGAAGAGTTCTCCTGGTGCTCCCGATCTTGGAAGCGGCGGCGGCGGCGGAACAGAGATGGGATCGCGAAAAGAGTTCCTGTTCTGAGGGTTTTAGAGGACGCTTTAAATATATGCCAAAGGGGGGCATCGGGGAAGCTTCGGGGGGCCCAGGCGCCCCCCGGCGCGGCCCAGGGGGGGCGCGCCGCCAGGGCGCCTGGAGCCCTGGTGGCCCCCCCGGCTGTCCTTCGGCCGCAAGGTTGTTTCCGAAACGCTGATTTTTTATATAATTTTTCTGGATTTTTCTAGGCAGTTCTCGTAACGTGAAAACCTGAAATACAAAAACAGCCGAAAATAGAAACTGGCACTGGGGTGCACTGGATTAGTAAGTTAGTCCAAATATGATCAAAAGTGTATGGAAGTGTATGAATATCATAGCAATATCACCCAAAAGTGGCATGGAGCAAGCAGAAATTATAGATACGTTTTGGACGTATCAACATCCCCAAGCTTAATTCCTGCTCGTCCTCGAGTAGGTAAATGATAACAAGAATAATTTCTATGGTGACATGCTATTAACCATATAGGACTTTTTCATAGTCATATGACAAAAGCTTACTGAGACAATGATTCTATAGTAATTAAGTTGCCTCATGAGAAAATCACAAATGACTGAAAGTTTTACAATATGGAACTGAAACATCAAAAATATTTGCAATGAACGTGATGTGCAGATATGATAAAGTGGTATCTAGCTTGCCCCCTTTAGTGATGCAAAACATAAATGCAGGGGCACCTTCAAGGTTTAAGTGATGACTAGATACAATGATTTCAAAATAAACGATATCACAATCATGCAAAAGACAATGCTACTTTGGGACAATGCACATTACACTCAGAATGACAATCATGCTCTCAGTAGTTGGTGCTTCAACATAAAAGTAAAAGAAAGGTTAAGTGCTAGAGCTTTTTATTTTGAAAACATGGAAGCAATTGTGTCAACGGTAGTAGTACTTCATATGTGTCATGCATAAGACATCCTATAAGTTGCAAGCCTCATGCATCGTATACCAATAGTGCTCGCACCTTGTCCTAATTAGCTCGGATCTCCATGGGTTATCATTGCATTACATATATTTCAACCAAGTGTCACAAAGGGGTACCTCTATGCCACCTGTACAAAGGTCCAAGGAGATAAATCGCATTTGATTTCTCGTTTTTGATAGATCTCAACTTGAAGACATCCATACCGGGACAACATAGAAAATAGATGATGGACTCCTCTTTAATGCATAAGCATGTTCTCATAAGAGATTGAGGATTAATGTCCAAGCTAAAACTTCCACCATGATACATGGCTTTGGTTGGCGGCCCAATGTTCTTCTCTAACAATATGCATATTCATTCAACCCACGGTAAATCACCCTTACTTCAGACAAGACGAACATGCATAGCAACTCACATGATATTCAACAAAAGTGTGACAGTTGATGGCGTCCCCAGAAACATGGTTACCGCTCACCAAGCAACTTATAAGAAATAAGATACATAAGCAACATATTCTTTACCACAATAGTTTTTAGGCTACTTTCCCATGAGCTATGTATTGCAAAGTTAGTTTGCTTAGTACAGGTGGAGGTTAGCAAAAAGACTGGGAGCGACCAACTAAGAGAGCAATGACGGTCATAATCATGCAGAGCGACAAAGCAATATTGAATCAGGCATGGAAGTTATATCGCTACTCAGGAATAAAAGATCATCAAGGCTTGACAGACTTTCTTTACAGTCTTAAATATGCGTGAGCATACGCCAAGTCAATCAAAATAAATTCTCGAAGGAAGATATTACTAAACCATACCACATCATAGGCAAACAAATCATGTTGGTACTCCAATAACACATTGGGAACCCCCCAGCTATTTGAGATTAACCATAAGAAAACCTGAACTACTAAGCACCATTATGCAAGTGGCATCTTTATCATAGACACATTAACCAATGCAACGGAAGCAAACTCTCTTAATAAGGTGAGCATGATAATTAAAGAGAGTTCAAGCAACCAACTAAACAAAAGCTCTTTGAAAAGATAAGCATGAATACTAAGAGCAGAGCATGATAGTAGCTATTAAAAGACAATGAACACACACAGTATAGATAGACATGAAAATTCTATGTTATGTTCTACGTAGAGGTGGAGCGTGTTTCTCTCCCACATAAAGGAATGCAGAGTTCCGACTCGTTATGAAAAACTAAAAAGAAAACTAAAAGCAAGACGCTCCAAGCATAGCACATAACACATGAAGTGATAAAAATATAGTGGAACGAAAGACGAACTGATAATGTTGATGGAGAAGGGGATGCACGGGGGCATCCCCAAGCTTAGATGCTTGAGTCTCCTTGAATATTTCTTGGGGGTGCACGGGGGCATCCCCAAGCTTGAGCGCTTGACACTCCTGAATCTTTTTAACATCTTCCCTCGCACACATGAAAACTCCCTTCATACATAACTCATCATAATCTGATTAGCGAGGTTAGTACCCTTAATAAAATTATTATACCTTGCTGGAAATAAAGATATTCTTGAAGTTCTACTGTTTCTCAAGATTGCCAAAAGGTTTTTGCAAAGAAAAAGCAAGTTCTTGATTTGCAAAGTGAAGGAAAGGCAAAACAGGACAGAATCTGTGAAAAACAGAACATCAGGTAGTAATTGATCTGTTCGGGATACTTCTGCAACTCAAATCAAAAAACTCAGAACAGACGACCGAAAGAAAATTATTTAGAGAACGCTTTCGAAAAAATTCAGACCAAAAAGATGATCTGGTGATTTTATACGAATTTTTCTATCCAAGGACAGAATCTGTTTCCTGGACAGCACCTCACAACTTTTGAACTTTCTAGCAATCAGAGGCTATACTTGGCACAAATATGAAAAGCAAAGATACAATGATGATGCTACAGCAGTAAACAACATCAAGACACAACAAAAGCAAAAAATTATTCATGTGGGCTGCCTCCCAAAAGCGCTTTCTTTTATGCCTTTAAGCTAGGCATAATGCATAGATCAAGTTTTATCAAGAGTAAAAGAATAGCTAGCCCGTACAACGGACTCAAAAGGTAACTTGATCTTTTTTCGAGGGAAGGTGTTCCATCCCTTTCTTGAGAGGAAACTGAAATTTTATATTACCCTCTTTCGTGTCAATGATAGCACCAACGGTGCGTAAAAAGGGACGTCCCAAAATAATTGGACATGAAGGATCATATTCAATATCCATAATAGTGAAATCAACGGGCATATAATTATCATTGACAACAATAAGAACATCGTCGATCCTCCCCAAAGGTTTCTTTATGGAAGAATCAACGAGGCGAACACCAAAAGAACAAGAATCATAAGGTTTCAATTTAAGCATATCATATATTCTTTTGGGCATAACAGAGGTACTAGCACCAACATCAAATAATGCATAACAAGAGAAGTCATTCAATTTAATTTTTATCATAGGATCCCAACCATCTTCTAGCTTTCTAGGTATGGAGGCTTCTACTCTAAGGTTCTCCTCCCTAGCTTTGATGAGAGCATTAGTGATGTGCTCTGTGAAGGCAAGGGTAAGCGTGCTAGTGCGGGGATCTCTAGACATCTTGTGAAGGAAATCAATAACTTTGATAAGAGTGCAATTATCAAAATCAAGGTCACGAACATCAAGTAAAGTGGTAGTGGTGTCCTTAAGGTTCACTTGTTTGGTAGCTTCAATAGTCATAGCATCACCATTAATAGGTCCATTGGGACCAGGAGTACATTGGGTGCTAAGAGTTTGAGCATCCTCAACAACTTGGATAGTAGCAACAGTGTGGTGGGTAGGAAGGCTCTTAATTCTATCCTCTTCCTCCCTTTCTCTAGCCCATCTTTCTTTAAGTTTAGCCATCATCCTAATATTTTCATTAATTTGCACTTGAATAGCATTTATAGGAGTGACTCCCCTCTCCTCAAGAGGAGAAGTTTTAATTTTTAGCAATTTTACCTCATTGGCTAAGTGGTCTACCTTAAAAGAAAGATCATCCAGTTTATGTAGTTTCTCTTCTACACTCTTATTAAAGGCTTTTTGGGTAGTGATGAAATCTCTAAGCATAGTCTCTAGTTCAGTAGTGGAGTTCTTGGTACTAGGATAAGCATTGTTGTTCCCATAAGAATTAGAGGGGAACGGTCTAGGATTGTTACCAAAATTACTCCTATAAGCATTGTAGTTAAAATTGTTTCTAGAGATAAAGTTCACATCTACTTGTTCTTGAGCAATCAAAGAATTTAAAGGAACATCACGAGGATCAACAGTAGATTGCTTCGAAAGTAGAGACATGATCAAGTCAACTTTTTCATTAAGGGAGGAAATCTCCTCGACAGATTTTACCTTCCTACCTGTTGGAGCGCGTTCGGTGTGCCATTGGGAATAGTTGGTCATCATCTCATCGAGAAGCTTTGTGGCAGCACCAAGTGTAGTTGACATAAAAGTTCCTCCCGCGGCCGAATCTAACAAGTTCCGCGAGGTAAAGTTCAAGCCTGCATAAAAAGTTTGGATAACCATCCAAGTAGTCAAACCGTGAGTAGGGCAGTTCTTGATAAGAGATTTCATACGTTCCCAAGCTTGGGCAACGTGTTCATTATCCAATTGTTTAAAATTCATTATGTTACTTCTAAGTTGGATAATTTTAGCAGGTGGATAGTATTTTCCAATAAAAGCATCTTTGCACTTGTCCCATGAATCTATGCTATTTCTAGGCAAAGACTGAAACCAAATTTTAGCTCCTCCTCTCAAGGAGAAAGGAAAAAGCTTAAGCTTAACAATATTACCATCTATTTCTTGGTACTTTTGCATATCACAAAGTTCAACAAAGTTGTTCAAGTGTAAAGCAGCATCATCTCCAGCACCGAAGAATTGTTCTTTCATAACTAAATTCAGTAATGCAGGTTTAATTTCATATGAAGGTGCTGAAGTGGCAGGTGTAGTGATAGGTGTGCTAATAAAGTCATCGTTGTTGTGACTAGTGAAGTCACACAACTTGGTGTTCTCGGTGGAACCCATAGTAGCAAGCAAGCAAGATAACTATTTTTGTGATTTTCGATAAAAAGGTACTAAAGCAAAAACTGAAAGGTAAACTAACAAGACTAAAAAGCAAAGGTAAAAGATAGCATGCAACTCCCCTATCCTGAAGAGTGGAGTCCCCGGCAACGGCGCCAGAAAATACTCCTTGATGGGCCTCGAACCCCTCGTTGGTTACCCCAAGTGGAAGGTGTAAGATGCAGTATTGTAGAAGTGTTTTCCCTTAGCAAAGATGCCAAGGATCGAATCCCCAGAGACTCCTAGGTTCAACAAGTAGGTGTCAACTGCTACGGCGCCAGATAGTAGCAATCAACGTGGACCTGCACACAGATACAAATAACTTTGCTCCCAACGAGTACAAAGAGGTTGTCAATCCCTCCGGTCTGATAGTTCACAAAGGATTAAAAGCAATGATAGTAGTAATAGATAGTGTTTTGCAATAGTAAATAAAAGCGAAAAGTAAATAGTGGATGTGATCAATGATGGTAATATGGACCGGAGTCTCATGATGTTCACTAGTGATGTCTCTCTCCCAAAAGACGATAAAACAGCTATGTGAGGTAAACGAATTACAGCTGGGCAATTGACAGGACCACGAACGCAAACCAATGCTGACTACATTGCAAGAAAGGTTGAGGTTCAAAGCATGGGCGGTACGCCAAAGTAAGTAGACCGAAATCCATCAATATCTACTACTAATCATCCACCTTGAGATATCTATCCAGAACATCTTGCTGGTATTAAGTTGCGAGTCCCACCCATAGTGTAAACTCAATGCAACAGACAACTGCATTAAAAGAACTTTGCGTAAAGTAAACAATCCTTGCACCCGCGGGCACAAGCACCGTTGTTTTCCCCCTTGTGGCAACAGCACATCCCCTAGACTCATGTTTCTGTCACTCAAGCTAGTCATCGAGGGGCATGAACCCACAATCGAGCATAACGTTTCCTCTTGGAGTCACTACTTACTACTTGGCCAAAGCAATAAATAACAACGGAGAACATGCAAGAATTACTTACGAACAAAAGTATAAAAGAGGTGAATGAAATATATTACTCAAGATCAATCTGAACATAATCTCATAATCCATCGGATCCCAACAAACTCAACATAGCAACAACATAAGGATTACATAGGTGCCTCGATCATGTAGGGCAGCTCACGAGGACTAATTAGTGAAGCACAAGAACGGGAGGAGAACATCACATAGCTACTGGTCATGGACTCATGGTCCAAGGGAGACTACTCACGAGTCATCCGAGAGGCGTCCATGGTGGTGGAGAAGCTCCCAGTGGTGATCCTCCCCTCCGGCAGGGTGCCGGGAAGAGTTCTCCTGGTGCTCCCGATCTTGGAAGCGGCGGCGGCGGCGGAACATAGATGGGATCGCGAAAAGAGTTCCTGTTCTGAGGGTTTCGGAGGACGCTTTAAATATATGCCAAAGGGGGGCATCGGGGAAGCTTCGGGGGGCCCAGGCGCCCCCCC
>LR738711.1:865201471-865220540 GCA_902687465.1 Secale cereale
CCCCCCCGGCTGTCCTTCGGACGCAAGGTTGTTTCCAAAACGCTGATTTTTTATATAATTTTTCTGGATTTTTCTGGGCAGTTCTCGTAACGTGAAAACCTGAAATACAAAAAACAGCCGAAAACAGAAACTGGCACTGGGGTGCACTGGATTAGTAAGTTAGTCCAAATATGATCAAAAGTGTATGGAAGTGTATGAATATCATAGCAATATCACCCAAAAGTGGCATGGAGCAAGCAGAAATTATAGATACGTTTTGGACGTATCAGCGCCCCATAGCCGCTCAATATTTTGGCTGGATATGAGGGGTGGTAGTCAGCCCGGTCGTTTGAGGCCCGTTTGAGGCGCCCGTTTAGGTCTGATTTTCATAACGAGTCAATGACCGGGCGGGCTGCCCGGGCATTTGAGGCCGATTTGGTGCGCCCGACTGTAGTTGCTCTTAGATGAACAGAAAAACATGCACATCAGCACCGCACAAGAAACAACAAGTATAGATAGAGACATGAATAGATCTCACATCCCATAATTTTCCGAATCTAGTATGTTAAAAGTTTCACAGGAAATTAAAAATTTCCTAGGAAAACTTATGAATTCCTAGGATTTGCTTGTTGATTGACGTGTTTGCCCTGTTTGATTCACCTAGAGGGTAATGACCCTATGGCCACTTTGAAACCCTTGTTTGGAACTTGGGAAAACAGTATTAACCCCCAAAAATTTGGGGAATAATTTTGAATCCAAAAATAGGGTGACTAATTGAAATATTTATTTGGACATCCCTAATAAGTCTCAAATGATATTCAAGCCCTAATGAATTTTCCGTAATTGATTGAAATGGATTGGTTTAGAATCAATTCAAGAATCAAAGGGAAGGTTATTAAAAGGGCTTTGCATTTATTTTGGCAACAAAGTGAATTTCATAAGTCCAAATAATATGCATGACTTTCTGTTAAATTTTCCAGATTGAATTTGAAACATATTTGGGTTTAAACCAAATTGAAATTCATGGATAAAATAAGGTGGCAGAAATTATTTGTCAAAAAGGGCCAAATAAAATATCCACCCAGTCACAAATATTCAGGAGTGACCGCACAAAATAATAATAATATTCAGGAGTGAATTTAGATCAAGTTTGTAGTTTAAAGAAAATTCAAATTTAAATACAAAAAAGAAAAAGCCGCCGGCAACCCTGCGAAGTACAACACCGGCCATCGTGCATCGCACCGTACAACGTCGCCCTCCGCGTCGCCTGAACCGCTCATCCAAAATCACCAAAACATTCCGTTTCGAAAAAAAATCACCAAAACACTTGCCGTTGAAGCAGACTATTCTTAATTTGCGAATTCTACGCAGCTAAGAGTTCCACCACTACATGCTCATCCAAAATCAAATTCGGTAGCTGTAGCGCCGGTTGCTTTTTCGCAATATTACAACCTGGAAGTTGGAAGTCAACCTAGATTTCTTGTGCCCCTCACACACACAAAAACTAGATTTCTTGTGAGCATGAGGCTGATCATAGTGGAGAGTAATTTATACTAGTGTCATCCATATGATACTAGTCTAAGTTACTATCTTTATAGGGCAAAGTAATATAGTAGGAGTGGCATAGATGGATTCATTTATTAGCTCATAGACTCATTTTGCCTCGGGAAGCGCTATGTTACAGTAACATATTAGAGCAAGTACAATAGTGGGCTTTTTTGAAACGAAGGCTCAAGAAGAGCCCGACTTTGAATTAACAAAGCCATCAACCGGCCAGGATTACAAGGACAACCGCTTACAACGTAAAGAAAAGGAAACCGAGCGACGGATACAAGGAACTCAAGCAAAACAACTCAAGGCAGCATCAGAATGAGCCAAAGCATCACCACGCTGCTACCAACACCCTACTGGACGACCTACACCAACATAAGAAAACTAGGGTCTTGGAAGGAATGCACCACCGCGCAAGCTTCGTTATCACAGCCACCCTCGGAGCCAACCATGGACCAGACCATCATCTGTTACTGACTCTGCAAAGGGTCCCTACCCCTTCATCCTGGCTCGAAGGATGCCGCACCGACAGACGGCAGCTCGGTTCCCCCCAGAACCCAAATGGATGGCCTCCAAGTTGCAAGGAGAAGAAACTAGAGCAGAAGCGCAAGCCCAGGTCACACTACTAACAAGCACCATCGTCGTCTGTGGCTCAGCCGCACCAAAGGGGGAGAGCTGCCGGCCTCAGTCGCAGAAGCAAGGGAAGCAACGATAAGTAGATCAAAGGCGAGCGCTGGATTCACCGGAGCACAATGCTCCCACCAAATGGTATATCTGTTGGAAATATGCCCTAGAGGCAATAATAAAAGTATTATTATTATATTTCGTTGTTCATGATAATTGTCTGTTATTCATGCTTGAATTGTATTGTACGGAAACAGCGATACATGTGTGAATACATAGACCACAACATGTCCCTGGTAAGCCTCTAGTTACTAGCTCGTTGATCAACAGAAGGTCACGGTTTCTTGACCATGGACATTGGATGTCATTGATAACGGGATCACATCATTAGGAGAATGATGTGATGGACAAGACCCAATCCTGAGCCTAGCACGAGATCGTATAGTTCGTAATGCTTAAAGCTTTTCCGGTGTCAAGTATTTATTCCTTAGACCATGAGGTTGTGCAACTCCCAGATACCGTAGGAATACTTTGGGTGTGCCAAACGTCACAACGTAACTGGGTGGCTATAAAGGTACGCAACGGGTATCTCCGAAAGTGTCTGTTGAGTTGGTACGAACCGAGACTGGGATATTGTCACTCCGTATGACGGAGAGGTACCTCTGGGCCCTCTCGGTAAGACATCATCATAATGAGCTCAAAGTGACTAAGGAGTTAGTCACGGGATGATGGATTACAGAACGAGTAAAAAGACTTGCCATGACGAGATTGAACAAGGTATCGGGCATACCGACGATCGAATCTCGGGCAAGTACCGTACCAATAGACAAAGGGAATAACATACGGGATTGAGTGAATCCTTGACACAGTGGTTCATCCGATGAGATCATTGATGGGCCTCTAACCCCTCGTTGGTTACCCCAAGTGGAAGGTGTGAGATGCAGTGTTGTGGAAGTTTTTCCCTTAGCAAAGATGCCAAGGATCGAATCCCCAGAGACTCCTAGGTTCAACAAGTAGGTGTCAACTGCTAACGGCGCCAGATATTAGCAATCAACGTGGACCTGCACACAGATACAAATAACTTTGCTCCCAACGAGTATAGAGAGGTTGTCAATCCCTCCGGCCTTGTAGTTCACATAGGATTAAACGCAAATGATAGTAGTGATAGATAATGTTTGCAATAGTAAATAATAGCGAAAAGTAAATAGCGGATGTGATCAATGATGGTAATATGGACCGGAGTCTCATGATGTTCACTAGTGATGTCTCTCTCCCAAAAGACGATAATACAGCTATATCAGGTAAACAAATTACAGCTGGGCAATTGACAGGACCACGAACGCAAACCAATGCTGACTACATTGCAAGAAAGGTTGAGGTTCAAAGCATGGGCGGTACGCCAAAGTAAGTAGACCGAAATCCATCAATATCTACTACTAATCATCCACCTTGAGATATCTATCCAGAACATCTCGCTGGTATTAAATTGCGAGCCCCACCCATAGTGTAAACTCAATGCAACAGACAACTGCATTAAAAGAACTTTGCGTAAAGTAAACAATCCTTGCACCCGCGGGCACAAGCACCGTTGTTTTCCCCCTTGTGGCAACAGCACATCCCCTAAACTCATGTTTCTGTCACTCAAACTAGTCATCGAGGGGCATGAACCCACAATCGAGCATAACGTTCCCTCTTGGAGTCACTACGTATTACTTGGCCAAAGCAATAAATAACACCGGAGAACATGCAAGAATTACTTATGAACATAAATATAAAAGAGGTAGATCAAATATATTACTCAATCGCAATCTGAACATAATCTCATAATCCATCGGATCCTAGCAAACTCATCATAGCAACAGCATAAGGATTACATATGTGCCTCGATCATGTAGGGCAGCTCACGAGGACTAATTAGTGAAGCACAAGAACGGGAGGAGAACATCACATAGCTACTGGTCATGGACTCATGGTCCAAGGGAGACTACTCACAACTCATCCGGGAGGCGTCCATGGTGGTGGAGAGGCTCCCGATGGTGATCCTCCCCTCCGGCAGGGTGCCGGGAAGAGTTCTCCTGGTGCTCCCGATCTTGGAAGCGGCGGCGGCAGCGGAACAGAGATGAGATCGTGAAAAAGAGTTACCCTCCCAAGGGTTTCGAAGGGCGCTCTAAATATATGCCAAAGGGGGGCACCAGACGGGGCTCGGGGGGCCCAGGCGCCCCCCGGCGCGGCCGAGGGGGGGGGGGGGCGCCGCCAGGGCGCCTCGAGCCCTAGTGCCCCCCCCGGCTGTCCTTCGGGCGCAAGGTAGGTTCTAGAACGCTGATTTTTTATATAATTTTTCTGGATTTTTCCTGGCAGTTCTCGTAATGTGAAAACCTAAAATACAAAAACAACCGAAAATAGAAACTGGCACTGGGGTGCACTGGATTAGTACGTTAGTCCAAATATGATCAAAAGTGTATGGAAGTGTATAAATATCATAGCAATGTCACCCAAAAGTGGCATGGAGCAAGCAGAAATTATAGATACGTTTTGGACGTATCAACATCCCCAAGCTTAATTCCTGCTCATCCTCGAGTAGGTAAATGATAACAAGAATAATTTCTGTGGTGACATGCTATTAACCATATAGGACTTATTCATAGTCATATGACAAAAGCTTACCGAGACAATGATTCTATAGTAATTAAGTTGCCTCATGAGAAAATCACAAATGACTGAAAGTTTTACAACATGAAACTGAAACATCAAAAAGATTTGCAATGAACATGATGTGCAAATATGATAAAGTGATATCTAGCTTGCCCCCTTTAGTGAAGCAAAACATAAATGCAGGGGCACCTTCAAGGTTTAAGTGATGACTAGATACAATGATTTCAAAATAAACGATATCACAATCATGCAAAAGAGAATGCTACTTTGGAACAATGCACATTACATTTAGAATGACAATCATGCTCTCAGTAGTTGGTGCTTTAAGAAAGAAGGTGGAGACTCAACATAAAAGTAAAAGAATGGTTATGTGCTAGAGCTTTTTTTTATTATGGAAACATAGAAGCAATTTTGTCAACGGTAGTAGTACTTCACATGTGTCATGCATAAGACATCCTATAAGTTGCAAGCCTGATGCATCGAATACCAATAGTGCTCGCACCTTGTCCTAATTAGCTCGGATTTCCATGGGTTATCATTGCATTACATATGTTTCAACCAAGTGTCACAAAGGGGTACCTCTATGCCACCTGTACAAAGGTCCAAGGAGATAAATCGCATTTGATTTCTCGTTTTTGATAGATCTCAACTTGAGGACATCCATACTGGGACAACATAGAAAATAGATAATGGACTCCTCTTTAATGCATAAGCATATTCTCATAAGAGATTGAGGATTAATGTCCAAGCTAAAACTTCCACCATGATACATGGCTTTGGTTGGCGGCCCAATGTTCTTCTCTAACAATATGCATACTCAACCATTCAACCCATGGCAAATCACCCTTACTTCAGACATGACGAACATGCATAGCAACTCACATGATATTCAACAATAGTGTGACAGTTGATGGCGTCCCCAGAAACATGGTTACCGCTCAGCAAGCAACTTATAAGAAATAAGATACATAAGCAACATATTCTTTACCACAATAGTTTTTAAGCTACTTTCCCATGAGCTATGTATTGCAAAAATGAAGGTTTTAAAGGTAGCACATGTAAATTTACTTGGAGTGGCAGTGAAATACCACATATAGGTAGGTATGGTGGACTCATATGGCATAACTGGTTTAAAAGGATGTGGATGCACAAGCAGTCAGTCCGCTTAGTACAGGTGGAGGTTAGCAAAAGACTGGGAGCGACCAACTAAGAGAGCAATGACATAATCATGCAGAGCGACAAAGCAACATTGAATCAGGCATGGTAGTTATATCGCTACTCGGAAATAAAAGATCATCATGGCTTGACAGACTTTCTTTACAGTCTTAAATATGCGTGAGCATACGCCAAGTCAATCAAAATAAATTCTTGAAGGAAGATATTACTAAACCATACCACATCATTGGCAAACAAATCATGTTGGTACTCCAATAACACATTGGAAATCCCCCAGCTATTTGAGACTAACCACAAGAAAACATGAATTACTCAGCACCATTATGCAAGTAGCATCTTTATCATAGACATATTAACCAATGCAACGGAAGCAAACTCTCTTAATAAGATAAGCATGATAATTAAAGAGAGTTCAAGCAACCAACTAAGCAAAAGAGAGTTCAAGCAACCAACTAAACAAAAGCTCTTTGAAAAAGATAAGCATGAATATTAAGAGCAGAGCATGATAGTAGCTATTAAAAGACAAAGAACACACACAACAAGGATAGACATGAAAATTCTATGTTATGTTCTAGGTAGAAGTGGAGCGTGTTTCTCTCCCACATAAAGAAAGCTGAGTTCCGACTCGTTATGAAAAACTAAAAAAAACTAAAAAGCAAGACGCTCCAAGCATAGCACATAACACATGAAGTGATAAAAATATAGCGGAACAAAAGACGAACTGATAATGTTGATGGAGAAGGGGATGCACGGGGGCATCCCCAAGCTTAGACGCTTGAGTCTCCTTGAATATTTCTTGGGGGTGCACGGGGGCATCCCCAGTCTTGAGCGCTTGACACTCCTGAATCTTTTTATCATCTTCCCTCGCACACTTGAAAACTCCCTTCATACATAACTCATTATAATCTCATTAGCGAGGTTAGTACCCTTAATAAAATAATTGTTCCTTGCTGGAAATAAAGATATTCTTAAAGGTCTACTGTTTCTCAAGATTGCCAAAAGGTTTTTGCAAAGAAAAAGCAAGCTCTTGGTCTGCAAAATGAAGGAAAGGCAAAACAGGACATAATCTGTGGAAAACAGAACAGCAGGTAGTAAATGATTTGTTCGGGGTACTTCTGCAACTCAAATCAAAAAACTCAGAACAGATGCACGAAAGACAATTATATAGAGAACGCTGTCGAAAGAATTCAGACCAAAAATATGATCTGGTGATTTTATACGAATTTTTCGATCCAAGGACAGAATCTGTTTCCTGGACAGCACCTCACAACTTTTGAACTTTCTAGCAATCAGAGGCTATACTTGGCACAAATATGAAAAGCAAAGATACAATGATGATGCTACTGTAGTAAACAACATCAAGACACAACAAAAGCAAAATAAAAAATTTATTCATGTGGGCTGCCTCCCAAAAGCGCTTTCTTTTATGCCTTTAAGCTAGGCATAATGCATAGAGATCAAGTCTTATCAAGAGTAAAAGAATAGCTAGCCCGTACAACGGACTCAAAAGGTAACTTGATCTTCTTTCAAGGGAAGTGTTCCATCCCTTTCTTGAGAGGAAACTGAAATTTTATATTACCCTCTTTCATGTCAATGATAGCACCAACGGTGCGTAAAAAGGGACGTCCCAAAATAATTGGACAAGAAGGATCACATTCAATATCCATTATAGTAAAATCAACGGGAACATAATTATCATTGACAACGATAAGAACATCGTCGATCCTCCCCAAAGGTTTCTTTATGGAAGAATCAACGAGACGAACACCAAAAGAACAAGAATCATAAGGTTTCAATTTAAGCATATCATATATTCTTTTGGGCATAACAGAGGTACTAGCACCAACATCACATAATGCGTAACAAGAGAAGTCATTCAATTTAATTTTTATCATAGGATCCCAACCATCTTCTAGCTTTCTAGGTATGGAGGCTTCTACTCTAAGTTTCTCCTCCCTAGCTTTGATGAGAGCATTAGTGATATGCTCTGTGAAGGCAAGGTTAAGCGTGCTAGTGCGGGGGTCTCTAGACATCTTGTGAAGGAAATCAATAACTTCGGTAAGAGTGCAATTATCAAAATCAAGGTCATGAGCATCAAGTAAAGTGGTAGTGGTGTCCTTTAGGTTCATTTGTTTGGTAGTTTCTATAGTCATAGCATCACCATTAATAGGTCCAATGGGACCAGGAGTACATTGGGTGCTAAGAGTTTGGATATCCTCAACAACTTGGATAGTAGCAACAGTGTGGTGGGTAGGAAGGCTCTTAATTCTATCTTCTTCCTCCCTTTCTCTAGCCCATCTCTCTTTAAGTTTAGCCATCATCCTAATGTTTTCATTAATTTGCACTTGAATAGCATTTATAGGAGTGACTTCCCTCTCCTCAAGAGGAGAAGTTTTAATTTTTAGCAATTTTACCTCATTGGCTAAATGGTCTACCTTAAAAGAAAGATCATCTAGTTTATGTAGTTTTTCTTCTACACTCTTATTAAAGGCTTTTTGGGTAGTGATGAAATCTTTAAGCATAATCTCTAGTTCAGTAGTGGAGTTCTTGGTACTAGGATAAGCATTGTTGTTCCCATAAGAATTAGAGGGGAACGGTCTAGGATTGTTACCAAAATTACTCCTATAAGCATTGTTGTTAAAATTGTTTCTAGAGATAAAGTTCACATCTACTTGTTCTTGAGCAATCAAAGAATTTAAAGGAACATCGCGAGGATCAAAAGAGGATTGCTTCGAAAGTAGAGACATGATCAAGTCAACTTTTTCATTTAAGGAGGAAATCTCCTCGACAGAGTTTACCTTCCTACCTGTTGGAGCGCGTTCGGTGTGCCATTGGGAATAGTTGGTCATCATCTCATCGAGAAGCTTCGTGGCAGCACCAAGTGTAGTTGACATAAAAGTTCCTCCCGCGGCCGAATCTAACAAGTTCCGCGAGGTAAAGTTCAAGCCTGCATAAAAAGTTTGGATAACCATCCAAGTAGTCAAACCGTGAGTAGGGCAGTTCTTGATAAGAGATTTCATACGTTCCCAAGCTTGGGCAACGTGTTCATTATCCAATTGTTTAAAATTCATTATGTTACTTCTAAGTTGGATAATTTTAGCAGGTGGATAGTATTTTCCAATAAAAGCATCTTCGCACTTATCCCATGAATCTATGCTATTTCTAGGCAAAGATTGAAACCAAATTTTAGCTCCTCCTCTCAAGGAGAAAGGAAAAAGCTTAAGATTAACAATATTACCATCTATTTCTTGGTACTTTTGCATATCACAAAGTTCAACAAAGTTGTTTAAGTGTAAAGCAGCATCATCTCCAGCACCGGAGAATTGTTCTCTCATAACTAAGTTTAGTAAAGCAGGTTTAATTTCATATGAAGGTGCTGAAGTGGCAGGTGTAGTGATAGGTGTGCTGATAAAGTCATCATTGTTGTGACTAGTGAAGTCACACAACTTGGTGTTCTCGGTGGAACCCATAGTAGCAAACAAGCAAGATAACTATTTTTGTGATTTTCGATAAAAAGGTACTAAAGCAAAAACTGAAAGGTAAACTAACAAGACTAAAAAGCAAAGGTAAAAGATAGCATGCAACTCCCCTATCCTGAAGAGTGGAGTCCCCGGCAACGGCGCCAGAAAAACTCCTTGATGGGCCTCTAACCCCTCGTTGGTTACCCCAAGTGGAAGGTGTGAGATGCAGTGTTGTGGAAGTTTTTCCCTTAGCAAAGATGCCAAGGATCGAATCACCAGAGACTCCTAGGTTCAACAAGTAGGTGTCAACTGCTAACGGCGCCAGATATTAGCAATCAACGTGGACCTGCACACAGATACAAATAACTTTGCTCCCGACGAGTACAGAGAGGTTGTCAATCCCTCCGGCCTTGTAGTTCACAAAGGATTAAACGCAAATGATAGTAGTGATAGATAATGTTTGCAATAGTAAATAATAGCGAAAAGTAAATAGCGGATGTGATCAATGATGGTAATATGGACCGGAGTCTCATGATGTTCACTAGTGATGTCTCTCTCCCAAAAGACGATAAAACAACTATGTGAGGTAAACGAATTACAGCTCGACAATTGACAGGACCACGAACGCAAACCAATGCTGACTACATTGCAAGAAAGGTTGAGGTTCAAAGCATGGGCGGTACGCCAAAGTAAGTAGACCGAAATCCATCAATATCTACTACTAATCATCCACCTTGAGATATCTATCCAGAACATCTCGCTGGTATTAAGTTGCGAGCGCCACCCATAGTGTAAACTCAATGCAACAGACAACTGCATTAAAAGAACTTTGCGTAAAGAAAACAATCCTTGCACCCGCGGGCACAAGCACCGTTGTTTTCCCCCTTGTGGCAACAACACATCCCCTAGACTCATGTTTCTGTCACTCAAACTAGTCATCGAGGGGCATGAACCCACAATCGAGCATAACGTTCCCTCTTGGAGTCACTACGTATTACTTGGCCAAAGCAATAAATAACAACGGAGAACATGCAAGAATTACTTATGAACATAAATATAAAAGAGGTAGATCAAATATATTACTCAATCACAATCTGAACATAATCTCATAATCCATCGGATCCCAGCAAACTCATCATAGCAACAGCATAAGGATTACATATGTGCCTCGATCATGTAGGGCAGCTCACGAGGACTAATTAGTGAAGCACAAGAACGGGAGGAGAAAATCACATAGCTACTGGTCATGGACTCATGGTCCAAGGGAGACTACTCACAACTCATCCGGGAGGCGTCCATGGTGGTGGAGAGGCTCCCGATGGTGATCCTCCCCTCCGGCAGGGTGCTGATACGTCCAAAACGTATCTATAATTTCTGCTTGCTCCATGCCACTTTTGGGTGATATTGCTATGATATTCATACACTTCCATACACTTTTGATCATATTTGGACTAACTTACTTATCCAGTGCACCCCAGTGCCAGTTTCTGTTTTCGGCTGTTTTTGTATTTCAGGTTTTCACGTTTCGAGAACTGCCCAGAAAAATTATATAAAAAATCAGCATTCCGGAAACAACACTGCATCCGAAGGGCAGCCTGGGGGGGGGGGCACCAGGGCTCCAGGCGCCCTGGCGGCGCGCCCCCCCCCGGGTCGCGCCGGGGGGGCGCCTGGGCCCCCCGAAGCTCCCCCGATGCCCTACTTTGGCATATATTTAAAGGGTCCTCCGTAACCCTCAGAACAGGAACTCTTTTCGCGATCCCATCTCTGTTCCGCCGCCGCCGCCGCTTCCAAGATCGGGAGCACCAGGAGAACTCTTCCCGGCACCCTGCCGGAGGGGAGGATCACCACCGGGAGCTTCTCCACCACCATGGACGCCTCCCGGATGACTCGTGAGTAGTCTCCCTTGGACCATGAGTCCATGACCAGTAGCTATGTGATGTTCTCCTCCCGTTCTTCTGCTTCACTAATTAGTCCTCGTGAGCTGCCCTACATGATCGAGGCACCTATGTAATCCTTATGCTGTTGCTATGTTGAGTTTGCTGGGATCCGATGGATTATGAGATTATGTTCAGATTGATCTTGAGTAATATATTTGATTCACCTCTTTTATATTTTTGTTCATAAGTAATTCTTGCATGTTCTCCGTTGTTATTTATTGCTTTGGCCGAGTAATAGGTAGTGACTCCAAGAGGGAACGTTATGCTCAATTGTGGGTTCATGCCCCTCGATGACTAGCTTGAGTGACAGAAACATGAGTCTAGGGGATGTGCTGTTGCCACAAGGGGGAAAACAACGGTGCTTGTGCCCGCGGGTGCAAGGATTGTTTACTTTACGCAAAGTTCTTTTAATGCAGTTGTCTGTTGCATTGAGTTTACACTATGGGTGGGACTCGCAACTTAATACCAGCGAGATGTTCTGGATAGATATCTCAAGGTGGATGATTAGTGAGTAGTCTCCCTTGGACCATGAGTCCATGACCAGTAGCTATGTGATGTTCTCCTCCCGTTCTTGTGCTTCACTAATTAGTCCTCGTGAGCTGCCCTACATGATCGAGGCACCTATGTAATCCTTATGCTGTTGCTATGTTGAGTTTGCTGGGATCCGATGGATTATGAGATTATGTTCAGATTGATCTTGAGTAATATATTCGATTCACCTCTTTTATATTTTAGTTCATAAGTAATTCTTGCATGTTCTCCGTTGTTATTTATTGCTTTGGCCGAGTAATAGGTAGTGACTCCAAGAGGGAACGTTATGCTCGATTGTGGGTTCATGCCCCTCGATGACTAGCTTGAGTGACAGAAACATGAGTCTAGGGGATGTGCTGTTGCCACAAGGGGGAAAACAACGGTGCTTGTGCCCACGGGTGCAAGGATTGTTTACTTTACGCAAAGTTCTTTTAATGCAGTTGTCTGTTGCATTGAGTTTACACTATGGGTGGGACTCGCAACTTAATACCAGCGAGATGTTCTGGATAGATATCTCAAGGTGGATGATTAGTAGTAGATATTGATGGATTTCGGTCTACTTACTTTGGCGTACCGCCCATGCTTTGAACCTCAACCTTTCTTGCAATGTAGTCAGCATTGGTTTGCGTTCGTGGTCCTGTCAATTGGCTAGCTGTAATTCGTTTACCTCACATAGCTGTTTTATCGTCTTTTGGGAGAGAGACATCACTAGTGAACATCATGAGACTCCGGTCCATATTACCATCATTGATCACATCCACTATTTACTTTTCGTTATTATTTACTATTGCAAAAACTATCTATCACTACTATCATTGCTTTTAATCCTTTGTGAACTACAAGGCCAGAGGGATTGACAACCTCTCTGTACTCGTTGGGAGCAAAGTTATTTGTATCTGTGTGCAGGTCCACGTTGATTGCTACTAATCTGGCGCCGTAGCAATTGACACCTACTTGTTGAACCTAGGAGTCTCTGGGGATTCGATCCTTCGTATCTTTGCTAAGGGAAAACACTTCTACTTACTGCATCTTACACCTTCCACTTGGGGTAACCAACGAGGGGTTCGAGGCCCATCAAGGAGTATTTTCTGGCGCCGTTGTCGGGGACTCCACTCTTCAGGATAGGGGAGTTGCATGCTATCTTTTACCTTAGCTTTTTAGTCTTGTTAGTTTACCTTTCAGTCTTCTTCATGTATTTCACTAGTTATGCTTATGGACAACCTTTCTATTGGATCGTTGCTTGCGGGAAGACGCCCCACACATGTGGTGGTTGCTCCTCCCCCTATTGAAATTGTGCCCTATAAAATACCAGCTGGTATTATCAATTATGTTTTGGCTAATCGTTATGCAGGAGACAGACATCCCGGTGAACACTTGCTATATCTGTCACAATTATGTTCATTATTTAAGCTTGCAGGTGTATCAAGGGAGTTTGTCATGAGGAAATTGTTCGCCGTATCACTTATAGATAAGGCTTCAGATTGGTATAAGCTTCTCGATAACTCGCACTTGCTTGATTGGCAAGAGCTTATTTCTCTCTTTTATACCAAGTTTTATCCACTTCATGATACTTATGTGGAGAGTAAGAGTACCTTTTTGCATGTGGATCATGGTAACAATGCTTTATGTGATGCTTATATTGTTGAGTTTATTCGTGATCCCACTGAAAATTATTATGAGAAGGGAACATATGCTTATAGATATTTCAATAATATCAAGTTCCCTTTCTTTATGTTGAAGGTTTTGAAGCTGCACTTGTTTTGTCTTCCTATGCTTATTGCTTTGTGCTTCAATGAATTATTCTATTGCAATATTCCTATGCATAGGAAGCATGTTAGGCTTAAATGTGTTTGGTATTTGCTTCTTGATGCTCTCTTTTGTTCTTCAACTTTTATTCCTACAAGAGCATCATTAAAGTCTTATGCCTAGCTTAAAGGCATAAAAAAAGCGCTTTTGGGAGGCAGCCCACATGAATAAATTTTTTGCTTTTGTTGTGTCTTGATGTTGTTTACAGCTGTAGAATCATCATTGTATCTTTGCTTTTCATATTTGTGCCAAGTATAGCCTCTGATTGCTAGAAAGTTCAAAAGTTGTGAGGTGCTGTCCAGGAAACAGATTCTTTCCTTGGACAGAAAAAATCGTATAAAATCACCAGATCATCTTTTTGGTCTGAATTTTTTCGACAGCGTTCTCTATATAATTATCTTCCGTGCGTCTGTTCTGAGTTTTTTGATTTGAGTTGCAGAAGTATCCCGAAAAGATCAATTACTTCCTGCTGTTCTGTTTTTCACAGATTCTGTCCTGTTTTGCCTTACCTTCACTTTGCAAATCAAGAACTTGCTTTTTCTTTGCAAAAACCTTTTGGCAATCTTGAGAAACAGTAGAAATTCAAGAATATCCTTATTTCCAGCAAGGTATAATTATTTTATTAAGGGTACTAACCTCGCTAATCAGATTATGATGAGTTATGTATGAAGGGAGTTTTTAAGTGTGCGAGGGAAGATGATAAAAAAGATTCAGGAGTGTCAAGCGCTCAAGCTTGGGGATGCCCCCGTGCACCCCCAAGAAATATTCAAGAAGACTCAAGCATCTAAGCTTGGGGATGCCCCCGTGCATCCCCTTCTCCATCAACATTATCAGTTCGTCTTTCGTTCCGCTATATTCTTATCACTTCATGTGTTATGTGCTATGCTTGGAGCGTCTTGCTTTTAGTTTTCTTTTTAGTTTTTCATAACAAGTCGGAACTCAGCATCCCTTTATGTGGGAGAGAAACACGCTCCACTTCTACCTAGAACATAACATAGAATTTTCATGTCTATCTATGCTGTGTGTGTTCTTTGTCTTTTAAATAGCTACTATCATGCTCTGCTCTTAGTATTCATGCTTATCTTTTCAAAGAGCTTTTATTTAGTTGGTTGCTTGAACTCTCTTTAATTATCATGCTCACCTTATTAAGAGAGTTTGCTTCTGTTGCACTGGTTAATGTGTCTATGATAAATATGCTACTTGCATAATGGTGCTTAGTAGTTCAGGTTCTTATGGTTAATCCCAAATAGCTGGGGGGTTCCCAATGTGTTATTGGAGTACCAACATGGTTTGTTTGCCTATGATGTGGTATGGTTTCGTAATATCTTCCTTCGAGAATTTATTTTGATTGACTTGGCGTATGCTCACGCATATTTAAGACTGTAAAGAAAGTCTGTCAAGCCTTGATGATCTTTTATTTCTGAGTAGCGATATAACTTCCATGCCTGATTCAATATTGCTTTGTCGCTCTGCATGATTATGACCGTCATTGCTCTCTTAGTTGGTCGCTCCCAGTCTTTTGCTAACCTCCACCTGTACTAAGCAAACTAACCATGCAATACATAGATCATGGGAAAGTAGCCTAAAAACTATTGTGGTAAAGAATATGTAGCCTATGTATCTTATTTCTTATAAGTTGCTTGCTGAGCGGTAACCATGTTTCTGGGGACGCCATCAACTGTCACACTTTTGAATATCATGTGAGTTGCTATGCATGTTCGTCTTGTCTGAAGTAAGGGTGATTTGCCGTGGGTTGAATGAATATGCATATTGTTAGAGAAGAACATTGGGCCGCCAACCAAAGCCATGCATCATGGTGGAAGTTTTAGCTTGGACCTTAATCCTCTATCTCTCATGAGAATATGCTTATGCATTAAAGAGGAGTCCATCATCTATTTTCTATGTTGTCCCGGTATGGATGTCCTCAAGTTGAGATCTATCAAAAACGAGAAATCAAATGCGATTTATCTCCTTGGACCTTTGTACAGGTGGCATAGAGGTACCCCTTTGTGACACTTGGTTGAAACATATGCAATGCAATGATAACCCATGGGAATCCGAGCTAATTAGGACAAGGAACAAGCACTATTGGTATACGATGCATGAGGCTTGCAACTTATAGGATGTTTTATGCATGACACATATGAAGTACTACTACCGTTGACACAATTGCTTCCATGTTTTCAAAATAAAAAGCTCTAGCACATAACCATTCTTTTACTTTTATGTTAAAGCACCAACTACTGAGAGCATGATTGTCATTCTGAGTGTAATGTGCATTGTCCCAAAGTAGCATTGTCTTTTGCATGATTGTGATATCGTTTATTCTAAAATCATTGTATCTAGTCATCACTTAAACCTTGAAGGTGCCCCTGCATTTATGTTTTGCATCACTAAAGGGGGCAAGCTAGATATCACTTTATCATATTTGCACATCATGTTCATTGCAAATCTTTTTGATGTTTCAGTTTCATGTTGTAAAACTTTCAGTCATTTGTGATTTTCTCTTGAGGCAACTTAATTACTTTACAATCATTGTCTCAGTAAGCTTTTGTCATATGACTTGAAAAAGTCCTATATGGTTAATAGCATGTCACCACAGAAATTATTCTAGTTATCATTTACCTACTCGAGGACGAGCAGGAATTAAGCTTGGGGATGTTAATACGTCCAAAACGTATCTATAATTTCTGCTTGCTCCATGCCACTTTTGGGTGATATTGCTATGATATTCATACACTTCCATACACTTTTGATCATATTTGGACTAACTTACTTATCCAGTGCACCCCAGTGCCAGTTTCTGTTTTCGGCTGTTTTTGTATTTCAGGTTTTCACGTTTCGAGAACTTCCCAGAAAAATCCAGAAAAATTATATAAAAAATCAGCGTTCCGGAAACAACACTGCGTCCGAAGGGCAGCCTGGGGGGGGGGGGGCACCAGGGCTCCAGGCGCCCTGGCGACGCGCCCCCCCTTCGCCGCGCCGGGGGGGCGCCTGGGCCCCCCGAAGCTCCCCCGATGCCCTACTTTGGCATATATTTAAAGGGTCCTCCGTAACCCTCAGAACAGGAACTCTTTTCACGATCCCATCTCTGTTCCGCCGCCGCCGCCGCTTCCAAGATCGGGAGCACCAGGAGAACTCTTCCCGGCACCCTGCCGGAGGGGAGGATCTCCACCACCATGGACGCCTCCCGGATGACTCGTGAGTAGTCTCCCTTGGACCATGAGTCCATGACCAGTAGCTATGTGATGTTCTCCTCCCGTTCTTGTGCTTCACTAATTAGTCCTCGTGAGCTGCCCTACATGATCGAGGCACCTATGTAATCCTTATGCTGTTGCTATGTTGAGTTTGCTGGGATCCGATGGATTATGAGATTATGTTCAGACTGATCTTGAGTAATATATTTGATTCACCTCTTTTATATTTTTGTTCATAAGTAATTCTTGCATGTTCTCCGTTGTTATTTATTGCTTTGGCCGAGTAATAGGTAGTGACTCCAAGAGGGAACGCTATGCTCGATTGTGGGTTCATGCCCCTCGATGACTAGCTTGAGTGACAGAAACATGAGTCTAGGGGATGTGCTGTTGCCACAAGGGGGAAAACAACGTGCTTGTGCCCGCTGGTGCAAGGATTGTTTACTTTATGCAAAGTTCTTTTAATGCAGTTGCCTGTTGCATTGAGTTTACACTATGGGTGGGACTCGCAACTTAATACCAGCGAGATGTTCTGGATAGATATCTCAAGGTGGATGATTAGTAGTAGATATTGATGGATTTCGGTCTACTTACTTTGGCGTACCGCCCATGCTTTGAACCTCAACCTTTCTTGCAATGTAGTCAGCATTGGTTTGCGTTCGTGGTCCTGTCAATTGCCCAGCTGTAATTCGTTTACCTCACATAGTTGTTTTATCGTCTTTTGGGAGAGAGACATCACTAGTGAACATCATGAGACTCCGGTCCATATTACCATCATTGATCACATCCACTATTTACTTTTCGTTATTATTTACTATTGCAAAAACTATCTATCACTACTATCATTGCTTTTAATCCTTTGTGACCTACAAGGCCGGAGGGATTGACAACCTCTCTGTACTCGTTAGGAGCAAAGTTATTTGTATCTGTGTGCAGGTCCACGTTGATTGCTACTAATCTGGCGCCGTAGCAATTGACACCTACTTGTTGAACCTAGGAGTCTCTGGGGATTCGATCCTTGGTATCTTTGCTAAGGGAAAACACTTCTACTTACTGTATCTTACACCTTCCTCTTGGGGTAACCAACGAGGGGTTCGAGGCCCATCACGTGCCGGGAAGAGTTCTCCTGGTGCTCGCGATCTTGGAAGCGGCGGCGGCGGCGGAACAGAGATGAGATCGTGAAAAAGAGTTCCCCTCCCGAGGGTTTCGAAGGGCGCTCTAAATATATGCCAAAGGAGGGCACCAGACGGGGCTCGGGGGGCCCAGGCGCACCCCCCGGCGCGGCCCAGGGGGGGCGCCGCCAGGGCGCCTAGAGCCCTGGTGCCCCCCCCGGCTGTCCTTCGGGCGCAAGGTAGGTTCTGGAACGCTGATTTTTTATATAATTTTTCTGGATTTTTCCTGGCAGTTCTCGTAATGTGAAAACCTAAAATACAAAAACAGCCGAAAACAGAAACTGGCACTGGGGTGCACTAGATTAGTAGGTTAGTCCAAATATGATCAAAAGTGTATGGAAGTGTATAAATATCATAGCAATATCACCCAAAAGTGGCATGGAGCAAGCAGAAATTATAGATACGTTTTGGACGTATCAATCATCGAGGAACACGTGGGAACCAACATGGGTATCCAGATCCCGCTGTTGGTTATTGACCGGAGAGTCGTCTCCGTCATGTCTGCGTGTCTCCCGAACCCGTAGGGTCTACACACTTAAGGTTCGGTGACGCTAGGGTTGTAAAGATACATGCACATGGAAACCCGAATGTTTTTCGGAGTCCCGATGAGATCCCGGATGTCACGAGGAGTTCCGGAATTGTCCGGAGGTAAAGAATGATATAGAGGAAGTCCAGTTTCGGCCATCGGGTGAATTCCGGGGGTCACCGGGAGTGTCCCGGGACCACCGGAGGGGTCCCGAGGGTCCACCGGGTGGGGCCACCCATCCCGGTGGGTCCCGTAGGCCGCAAAGGGGAAGGGGCCAGCCCCTGGTGGGCTGGCGCACCACATGGGCCCCCCTCCATGCGCCTAGAGTTGAAACCCTAGGGGGAGGGAGCGCCCCCTACGCCTTGGGGGGCAAGTCTTCCCCCTGGCCGCCGAACCCTAGGAGATCTTATCTCCCTAGGGCCGGCGCCCCCTGCCCCCTATATATAGTGGGGGGGGGGGG
>LR738711.1:865220603-865269842 GCA_902687465.1 Secale cereale
CACCCCAAGCCTCTGGCACCTCTCCCCCCTCCCGTCATACTTCCATCTCCTCTCGCAGGGCGCCGGCGAAGCCCTGCATGTTTTCCTGTTGCATCCACCACCACGCCGTCGTGCTGCTGGATCTCCGTCAACCTCTCCTCCCCCCTTGCTGGATCAAGAAGGAGGAGACGTCGCTGTACCGTACGTGTGTTGAACGCGGAGGTGCCGTCCGTTCGGCGCTGGGATCATCGGTGACGAGGATCACGAAGAGTACGACTACTTCATCCACGTTCCTTCGAACGCTTCCGCTCGAGATCTACAAAGGGTATGTAGATGCACTCCATTATGCTCGTTGCTAGATGACTCCTTAGATTGATCTTGGTGAAGCGTAGGAAATTTTTTGAATTCTGCTACGTTCTCCAACAGTGGCATCTGAGCTAGGTCTTTGCGTATCATCTTGCACGAGTAGAACACAAACCAGATATGGGCGTTGAGTTTGCTCAATTTTCTTACCATTACTAGTCTAATCTTGATTCGGAGGCATCGTGGGATGAAGCGGCCCGGACCGACCTTACACGTACGCTTACGTGAGACTGGTTCCATCGACAGACATGCACTAGATGCATAAGGTGGCTGGCGGGTGTCTGTCTCTCCCACTTTAGTCGGATCGGATTCGATGAACAGGGTCCTTATGAAGGGTAAATAGAAACTGACAAATCACGTTGTGGTTTTGGCGTAGGTAAGAAACATTCTTGCTAGAAAACCTATAGAAGCCACGTAATAAACTTGCAACAACAATTAGAGGTCGTCTAACTTGTTCTTGCAGCATGTGCTATGTGATGTGGTATGGCCAAGAAGATGTGATGAATGATATATGTGATATATGAGATTGATCATGTTCTTGTAATAGGGAATCACGACTTGCATGTCGACGAAATTGACAACCGGCAGGAGCCATAGGAGTTGTCTTAATTATTGTATGACCCGCGTGTCACTGAATAACGCCATGTAATTACTTTACTTTATTGCTAAACGTTAGCCATAGTAGTAGAAGTAATAGTTGGCGTGACGACTTCATGAAGACACGATGATGGAGATCATGATGATGGAGATCATGGTGTCGAGCCGGTGACAAAGATGATCATGGTGCCTCGAAGATGGAGATCGAAGGAGCAAGATGATATTGGCCATATCATGTCACTTTATTTGATTACATGTGATGTTTATCATGTTTATGCATCTTGTTTACTTAGAACGACGGTAGTAAATAAGATGATCTCTCACTAAAAATTTCAAGAATTGTGTTCCCCCTAACCGTGCACCGTTGCTAAGGATCGTTGTTCCGAAGCACCACGTGATGATCGGGTGTGATAGGTTCTAACGTTCGCATACAACGGGTGTAAGCCAGATTTACACACGCAATACACTTAGGGTTCACTTGACGAGCCTAGCATGTACAATAGACCGCTGTCACCTTGGTCTCGGGGATTATACTAGATAAAGACAAGTGAGTACATCAATCCAATACATAGAGGAAGGGGAAACATCATGGGATCACCCTAGATTAACATAGCCTATGATCACAACGAAGATCACATCATGGGAGAGAGAATTGACCACATAGCTACTGGTAAGAACCTCAGCCCCGAGGAGGAACTACTCCCGCATCATGGAGGGAGGAAGCAACGTCGATGGAGATGAATCCGGGGGCACTTCCCCGTCCCGACAGGGTGCCGGCACAGGAATTCTGGTCCCCCGAAGCTTGATGGCGATGGCGGCGGATATCGGAATTGCATCTGGAGAAAAATGGTCTGGAATCAGGGTTTCCTCGACGGACCTTAAATATATGCCAAAGGGGGTCGCCAGAAGAGGTCAGGGGGGCCCAGGCGCCCCCCCGGCGCGGCCTAGGGGGGGGGGCCTCCTGGAGCCCCTCTGGCCCCCCTCCGGCCCTACTTTGGCCGCATGGAGGCTTCCGGAACGCTGATTTTTTATATATTTTTTCTGGATTTTTTCTGGCAGTTCTCGTAATGTGAAAACCTGAAATACAAAAACAGCCGAAAACAGAAACTGGCACTGGGGTGCACTGAGTTAATAGGTTAGTCCAAATATGATCAAAAGTGTATGGAAGTGTATAAATAACATAGCAATATCACCCAAAAGAGGCATGGAGCGAGCAAAAATTATAGATTCGTTTTGGACGTATCAACATCCCCAAGCTTAATTCCTGCTCGTCCTCGAGTAGGTAAATGATAACAAGAATAATTTCTGTGGTGACATGCTATTAACCATATAGGAATTTTTCATAGTCACATGACAAAAGCTTACTGAGATAATGAATCTATAGTAATTAAGTTGCCTCATGAGAAAATCACAAAGAACTGAAAGTTTTACAATATGATACTGAAACATCAAATAGATTTGTAATGAACATGGTGTGCAAATATGATAAAGTGATATCTCGCTTGCCCCCTTTAGTGAAGCAAAACATAAATGCAGGGGCACCTCCAAGGTTTAAGTGATGACTAGATACAATGATTTCAGAATAAACAATATCACAATCATGCAAAAGACAATGCTACTTTGGGACAATGCACATTACACTCAGAATGACAATCATGCTCTCAGTAGTTGGTGCTTTAAAAGAAGGTGGAGACTCTCGAACCGTGGCTTTTGTTGGCAAGGTTGAAAACCTGTAGTCGGAAACAAAGACAAAACATGTACCAGAGCTCTTGGTTTTAAAAATAGAGGTAATAATTATTTTTTTAGGTCATGCATGTTTCGTCAACGAATGCTAGCAGACAACTCAATCACTTCTTGAGCTGGACAAGTTTCGAGGAATGGCTCCCGAATGAGGACGATCACATCCTCTTAATCTCCTTTGTTTATCACTGCCAAAGTTTTCTGATTTCTCATGAACAAAGCGTGAAGGAGGGTTTGTTTGTTGTATAATTTTTTAATGAGCCGGGCGCACTCTATGCCAGTTCCTTCTCGTATTATGGGTTTGCACATTAGACATGCAATCCCGGGGTGAAGCTTGTCCAACTTAAAAAGATCATGAATTAACTACTACTTCCTCATGAGCTAAAATAGAGGCACAAAATAGAAATGCTTTTTTGAATAATTTCGAGATGGTACATGAAAGTCTTCGTTAGGAATGGCACGTAAATACCATGTATAGGAAGGTATGGTGGACTCATATGGCATAACTGGTTTAAAAGATTTTGGATGCACAAGCAGTCAGTCCGCTTAGTACAGGCGAAGATTAGCAAAAGACTGGGAGCGACCAACTAAAAGAGCAATGACGGTCATAATCATGCAGAGCGACAAAGCAACATTGAATCAGGCATGGAAGTTATATCGCTACTAAGAAATAAAAGATCATCAAGGCTTGACAGACTTTCTTTACAGTCTTAAATATGCGTGAGCATATGCCAAGTCAATCAAAATAAATTCTTGAAGGAAGATATCACTAAACCATACCACATCATAGGCAAACAAATCATGTTGGTACTCCATTAACACATTGAGAACCCCCCAGCTATTTGAGACTAACCATAAGAAAACATGAACTACTAAGCATCATTATGCACATAGCATTTTATCTTAGACATATCAACCAATGCAACAGAAGCCAACCCTCTTAATAAGATAATCATGATAACTAAAGAGAGTTCCAGCGACCAACTAAACAAAAGCTCTTTAAAAAGATAAGCATGAAAACTAAGAGCTAAGCATGACAGTAGCTATTGAAAGACCAAGAACACACACAGCAAAGGTAGACATGAAAATTCTATGTTATGTTCTAGGTTGAAGTGGAGCGTGTTTCTCTCCCACACAAAGAAATCTGAGTTCCAACTAGTTATGAAAAGCAAGCAAAGCTAAAGAAAACTAAAAAGGAAACTAAAAGCAAGACGCTCCAAGCATAGCACATAACACATGAAGTGATAAAAATATAGTGGAACGAAAGACGAACTGATAATTGTTGATGGAGAAGGGGATGCACGGGGGCATCCCCAAGCTTAGACGCTTGAGTCTTCTTGAATATTTCTTGGGGGTGCATGGGGGCATCCCCAAGCTTGAGCGTTTGACACTCCTGAATCTTTTTATCATCTTCCCTCGCACACTTGAAAACTCCCTTCATACATAACTCATCATAATCTGATTAGCGAGGTTAGTACCCATAATAATATAATTGTTCCTTGCTGGAAATAAAGATATTCTTGAAGATCTACTGTTTCTCAAGATTGCCAAAAGGTTTTTGCAAAGAAAAAACAAGCTCAAGGTTTGCAAAATGAAGGAAAGGCAAAACAGGACAGAATATGTGAAAAACAGAACAGCAGGTAGTAAATGATTTGTTCGGGGCACTTCTGCAACTCAGATAAAAAAACTCAGAACAGACGCACGGAATACAATTATATAGAGCATGCTGTCGAAAAAATTCTGACTAAAAAGATGATCTGGTGATTTTATACGAATTTTTCTATCCAAGGACAGAATCAGTTTCCTGGACAGCACGTCACAACTTTTGAACTTTCTTGCAATCAGAGGCTACACTTGCCACAAAGCTGAAAAGTAAAGATACAATGATGATGCTACTGTAGTAACAACATCAAGACACAACAAAAGCAAAATAAAATTTTATTCATTGTGGGCTGCCTCCCAAAAGCGCTTTCTTTTATGCCTTTAAGCTAGGCAAAAAACTTTAATGATGCTCTCGTAGGAATAAGAGTTGAAGAACAAAAGAGAGCATCAAGAAGCAAATACCAAATACATTTAAGCCTAACATGCTTCCTATGCATAGGAATATTGCAATAGAATAATTCATTAAAGCACAAAGCAATTAGCATAGGAAGACAAAACAAGTGCAGCTTCAAAACCTTCAACATAAAGAGAGGGAACTTGATATTATTGAAATATCTATAAGCATATGTTCCCTTCTCATAATAATTTTCAGTGGGATCACGAATAAACTCAACAATATAAGCATCACATAAAGCCTTGTTACCATGATCCACATGCAAAAAGGTACTCTTACTCTCCACATAAGCATCTTTGGGGAGCCCATGGTTAGGACATTTTAGCATTAACGTTTTCAGTCTCCCCCAAGCTTGAGCTACGCTCTCTCCGTCACGAGACCTAAAGTTATAGATATAGTTCCTGTCTCGATGAATTTCATGAAGAGGATAAAACTTAGTATAAAAGAGAGACATAAGCTCTTGCCAATCAAGCAAGTGCGAGTTATCGAGAAGCTTATACCAATCTGAAGCTTTATCTATAAGTGATACGGCGAACAGGTTCCTCATGACAAACTCCCTTGATACACCTGCAAGCTTAAATAATGAACATAGTTGTGACAGATATAGCAAGTGTTCACCGGGATGTCTGTCTCCTGCATAACGATTAGCCAAGATATAATCGATAATACCAGCTGGTATTTTATAGGGCACAATTTCAGTAGGGGGAGGAGCAACCACCACAGGTGTGGGGCGTCTTCCCGCAAGCAACGATCCAATAGCAAGGTTGTCCATAAACATAACTAGTGAAATAAAAACAAGAAACAAAAAGATTTAATTGCAAGATCTAAAGATATACCTTCAAGCGCTCACCTCCCCGGCAACGGCGCCAGAAATAGCTTGATGTCTACACACGCTTCTACTGTCGTAGACTTGTTGGGCCTCCAAGCGCAGAGGTTTGTAGGACAGCAGCAATTTCCCTCAAGTGGATGACCTAAGGTTTATCGAACTCAGGGAAGTAGAGGTTGAAGATGGTCTCTCTCAAGCAACCCTGCAACTAAGATACAAGAAGTCTCTTGTGTCCCCAACACACCTAATACACTTGTTAGATGTATAGGTGCACTAGTTCGGCGAAGAGATGTTAAATAGCAAGTGATATGGATGGCAAAACAAAGTAATATAAATCTGTAATAAAAAGTGCAGCAAGCAAACAATTGGTAAACGTGAGCACAAATGGTATTGCAATGGTGGAAACAAGGCCTAGGCTTCATACTTTCACTAGTGAGAACTCCCAACAACATTAACATAATCGAATCACATGATATTTCCCATAAAACATGCAAAGGGGACACACTCGGAGGTCATTCCTTCGTGGTCAAGAGAGGACGAGAATTATGTAGGGCTACAAAAGCACACCTCAAAGTTTGTAGTTCTCAATCTAAGGATTTCCCAATGTCACCGCGGCCATCCACAGAGAGTCCCACAATCAACACAACATATCTAAAGGATAGTCAAAGACAAGCACCAAGAGACTCTCAATCTTCAATCAACACACAAGAGAGGAAATCACTCATGAAAATATTGTTCTAATCCATGTCCAATAGACCGCTGTCACCTTGGTCTCGGGGATTATACTAGATAAAGACAAGTGAGTACATCAATCCAATACATAGAGGAAGGGGAAACATCATGGGATCACCCCTAGATTAACATAGCCTATGATCACAACGAAGATCACATCATGGGAGAGAGAATTGACCACATAGCTACTGGTAAGAACCTCAGCCCCGAGGAGGAACTACTCCCGCATCATGGAGGGAGGAAGCAACGTCGATGGAGATGAATCCGGGGGCACTTCCCCGTCCCGGCAGGGTGCCGGCACAGGAATTCTGGTCCCCCGAAGCTTGATGGCGATGGCGGCGGAGATCGGAATCGCGTCTGGAGAAAAGGGGTCCGGAATCAGGGTTTCCTCGACGGACCTTAAATATATGCCAAAGGGGGTCGCCAGAAGAGGTCAGGGGGGCCCAGGCGCCCCCCCCGGCGCGGCCTAGGGGGGGCCGCCTGGGCAGGCCGCCTGGGGCCCCTCTGGCCCCCCTCCGGCCCTACTTTGGCCGCATGGAGGCTTCCGGAACGCTGATTTTTTATATATTTTTTCTGGATTTTTTCAGGCAGTTCTCGTAATGTGAAAACCTGAAATACAAAAACAGCCGAAAACAGAAACTGGCACTGGGGTGCACTGAGTTAATAGGTTAGTCCAAATAGGATCAAAAGTGTATGGAAGTGTATAAATAACATAGCAATATCACCCAAAAGAGGCATGGAGCAAGCAGAAATTATAGATACGTTTTGGACGTATCAAGCGGTCGTTGACATAATCCTCCAGTCGCTCCCACCTAGCTACAAGAGCTTCGTGTTGAACTTCAATATGCAGGGGATGGAGAAGTCCATTCCCGAGGTGTATTCAATGTTGAAATCAGCGGAGGTGGAGATCAAGAAAGAGCATCAAGTGTTGATGGTCAATAAAACCACTAAGTTCAAGAAGGGCAAGGGTAAGAAGAACTTCAAGAAGGACGGCAAGGGAGTTGCCGCGCCCGGTAAACCAGTTGCCGGGAAGAAGCCAAAGTATGGACCCAAGCCTAAGATTGAGTGCTTTTATTGCAAGGGAACGGGTCACTGGAAGCGGAACTGCCCCAAATACTTAGCGGAAAAGAAGGCCGGCAACGTCAAAGGTACATGTGATATACATGTTATTGATGTGTACCTTACCAGCGCTCGTAGTAGCTCCTGGGTATTTGATACTAGTGCAGTTGCTCATATTTGTAACTCTAAGCAGGAGTTGCGGAATAAACGGATACTGGCGAAGGACGAGGTGACGATGCGCGTCGGGAATGGTTCCAAGGTCGATGTGATCGCCGTCGGCACGCTGCCTCTACATCTACCCTCGGGATTAGTTTTAAACCTTAATAATTGTTATTTAGTACCAGATTTGAGCATGAACATTGTATCTGGATCTCGTTTAATGCGAGATGGCTACTCATTTAAATCCGAGAATAATGGTTGTTCTATTTATTTGAGAGATATGTTTTATGGTCATGCCCCGCTGGTCAATGGTTTATATTTGATGAATCTCGATCATGATGATACACATATTCATAGTGTGAATGCCAAAAGATGTAAACTTGACAATGATAGTCCCACATACTTGTGGCATTGCCGCCTTGGTCATATTGGTGTCAAACGTATGAAGAAGCTTCATGCAGATGGACTTCTGGAGTCTCTTGATTATGAATCATTTGACACGTGCGAACCATGCCTCTTGGGCAAGATGACCAAGACTTCGTTCTCCGGAACAATGGAGCGAGCAACCAACTTATTGGAAATCATACATACCGATGTGTGCGGTCCAATGAGTGTTGAGGCTCGCGGAGGCTATCGTTGTGTTCTCACCCTCAAAGATGACTTGAGTAGATATGGGTATATCTACTTGATGAAGCACAAGTCTGAGACCTTTGAAAAGTTCAAGGAATTTTAGAATGAGGTTGTGAATCAACGGGACAGAAAAATAAAGTTCTTGCGATCGGATCGTGGGGGTGAATATTTGAGTCATGAATTTGGCACGCACCTTAGGAACTGTGGAATTGTTTCACAATTGACACCGCCCGGAACACCTCAGCGTAACGGTGTATCCGAACGTCGAAATCGTACCCTGTTGGACATGGTGCGATCTATGATGTCTCTCACCGACTTACCGCTATCTTTTTGGGGTTACGCTTTAGAGACTGCCGCATTCGCTTTAAATAGGGTTCCGTCGAAATCCGTTGAGACGACACCATATGAACTTTGGTTTGGCAAGAAACCTAAGCTGTCGTTTCTAAAAGTTTGGGGTTGCGATGCTTATGTCAAGAAACTTCAACCTGAGAAGCTCGAACCCAAATCGAAAAAATGCGTCTTCATAGGATACCCAAAGGAAACAATTGGGTACACCTTCTACCACAGATCCGAAGGCAAAGTCTTTGTTGCCAAGAATGGATCCTTTCTGGAGAAAGAGTTTCTCTCGAAAGAAGTGAGTGGGAGGAAGGTAGAACTTGATGAGGTGACAGTCATCCCTCCTGAACCGGAAAGTAGCGCAGCGCAGGAAATTGTTTCTGAGGTGCCTGCACCGACAAGGGAGGAAGTTAATGATGATGATCATGAAGAAACAGATCAAGTTACTACTGAACTCCGAAGGTCCACAAGGACACGTTCCGCACCAGAGTGGTACGGCAACCCTGTCATGGAAACCATGTTGTTAGACAACGGTGAACCTTCGAACTATGAAGAAGTGATGGCGGGCCCGGATTCCAATAAATGGCTTGGAGCCATGAAATCCAAGATAGAATCCATGTATGAAAACAAAGTATGGACTTTGGTGGACTTGCCCGATGATAGGCACGCCATAGAAAATAAATGGATATTTAAGAAGAAGACAGACGCAGATGGTAATGTGATCATCTATAAGGCTCGGCTTGTCGCTAAGGGTTATCGACAAGTTCAAGGGATTGACTACGACGAGACTTTCTCTCCCGTAGCGATGCTGAAGTCAGTCAGAATCATGTTAGCAATTGCCACATTCTATGATTATGAGATTTGGCAAATGGACGTCAAAACGGCATTCCTTAATGGTTTCCTCAAGGAAGAACTGTATATGATGCAGCCAGAAGGTTTTGTCGATCCAGAGAATTCTAACAAGGTATGCAAGCTCCAGCGCTCGATCTACGGGCTGGTGCAAGCATCTCGGAGTTGGAATATTCGCTTTAATGATGTGATCAAAGCGTTTGGCTTTATACAGACTTGGGGAGAAGCCTGTATCTACAAGGAAGTGAGTGGGAGCTCTGTAGCATTTCTCATATTATATGTGGATGACATATTGCTGATGGGAAATGATATAGAATTCTTGGAAAGTATAAAGGCCTACTTGAATAAGAGTTTTTCAATGAAGGACCTTGGAGAAGCTGCTTACATATTAGGCATCAAAATCTATAGAGATAGATCAAGACGCCTCATTGGTCTTTCACAAAGCACATACCTTGACAAGATATTGAAGAAGTTCAATATGGATCAGTCCAAGAAGGGGTTCTTGCCTGTATTGCAAGGTATGAGATTGAGCAAGGCTCAGTCCCCGACCACGGCAGAAGATAGAGAAAAGATGAGTGTCATTCCCTATGCCTCAGCCATATGTTCTATCATGTATGCCATGCTGTGTACCAGACCTGATGTGAACCTTGCCATAAGTTTGGTAGGGAGCTACCAAAGTGATCCCGGTATGGAACACTGGACAGCGGTCAAGAACATCCTAAAGTACGTGAAAAGGACTGAGGATATGTTTCTCGTCTATGGAGGTGACGAAGAGCTCGTCGTAAAGGGTTACGTCGATGCTAGCTTCGACACAGATCTGGATGACTCAAAGTCACAAACCGGATACGTGTATATTTTGAATGGTGGAGAAGTCAACTGGTGCAGTTGCAAGCAGAGCGTCGTGGCGCATTCCACATGTGAAGCGGAGTACATAGCTGCTTGCGAAGCAGCACAGGAAGGAGTCTGGATGAAGGAGTTCATCACCGACCTAGGAGTTATTCCAAGCGCGTCAAGCCCGATGACTCTCTTCTGTGACAACACTGGAGCCATTGCCATTACCAAGGAGCCCAGGTTTCACAAGAAGACCAAGCACATCAAGCGCCGTTTCAACTCCATCCGGAATTATGTTCAAGATGGAGACATAGATATTTGTAAAGTGCATACAGATCTGAATATCGCAGACCCGTTGACTAAACCTCTTCCACGGGCAAAAGATGATCAACACCAGAACTCTATGGGTGTTCGATTCATCACAATGTAACTAGATTATTGACTCTAGTGCAAGTGGGAGACTGTTGGAAATATGCCCTAGAGGCAATAATAAAAGTATTATTATTATATTTCCTTGTTCATGATAATTGTCTGTTATTCATGCTTGAATTGTATTGTACGGAAACAACGATACATGTGTGAATACATAAACCACAATATGTCCCTGGTAAGCCTCTAGGTACTAGCTCGTTGATCAACAGATGGTCACGGTTTCCTGACCATGGACATTGGATGTCATTGATAACGGGATCACATCATTAGGAGAATGAGGTGATGGACAAGACCCAATCCCGAGCCTAGCACAAGATCGTATAGTTCGTAATGCTTAAAGCTTTTCCGGTGTCAAGTATTTATTCCTTAGACCATGAGGTTGTGCAACTCCCGGATACCGTAGGAATACTTTGGGTGTGCCAAACGTCACAACGTAACTGGGTGGCTATAAAGGTACGCAACGGGTATCTCCGAAAGTGTCTGTTGAGTTGGTACGAACCGAGACTGGGATATTGTCACTCCGTATGACGGAGAGGTACCTCTGGGCCCTCTCGGTAAGACATCATCATAATGATCTCAAAGTGACTAAGGAGTTCGTCACGTGATGATGGATTACGGAACGAGTAAAGAGACTTGCCATGACGAGATTGAACAAGGTATCGGGCATACCGACGATCGAATCTCGGGCAAGTACCGTACCGATAGACAAAGGGAATAACATACGGGATTGACTGAATCCTTGACACAATGGTTCATCCGATGAGATCATCGAGGAACACGTGGGAACACACATGGGTATCCAGATCCCGCTGTTGGTTATTGACCGGAGAGTCGTCTCGGTCATGTCTGCGTGTCTCCCGAGCCCGTAGGGTCTACACACTTAAGATTCGGTGACGCTAGGGTTGTAGAGATACATGCACATGGAAACCCGAATGTTGTTCGGAGTCCCGGATGAGATGCCGGACGTCACGAGGAGTTCCGGAATGGTCCGGAGGTAAAGAATGATATATAGGAAGTCCAGTTTCGGCCATCGGGTGAATTCCGGGGGTCACCGGGAGTGTCCCGGGACCACCGGAGGGGTCCCGGGGGTCCACCTGGTGGGGCCACCCATCCCGGTGGGTCCCGTAGGCCACAAAGGGGAAGGGGCCAGCCCCTAGTGGGCTGTCGCACCACATGGGCCCCCCTCCATGCGCCCAGGGTTGAAACCCTAGGGGGATGGGGCGCCCCCTATGCCTTGGGGGGCAAGTCTTCCCCCCTGGCCGCCGCCCCCTAGGAGATCTGATCTTCCTAGGGCCGGCGCCCCCCTGGCCCCTATATATAGTGGGGGGGGAGAGGGCAGCCGCACCCCAAGCCTCTGGCGCCTCTCCCCCCTCCCGTCACACTTCCATCTCCTCTCGCAGGGCGCCGGCGAAGCCCTGCAGGTTTTCGTGTTGCATCCACCACCACGCCGTCCTGCTGCTGGATCTCCGTCAACCTCTCCTCCCCCCTTGCTGGATCAAGAAGGAGGAGACGTCGCTGTACCGTACGTGTGTTGAACGCGGAGGTGCCGTCCGTTCGGCGCTGGGATCATCGGTGACGAGGATCACGAAGAGTACGACTACTTCATCCACGTTCCTTCGAACGCTTCCGCTCGCGATCTACAAAGGGTATGTAGATGCACTCCATTATGCTCGTTGCTAGATGACTCCTTAGATTGATCTTGGTGAAGCGTAGGAAATTTTTTGAATTCTGCTACGTTCTCCAACAATATCGTTGTCGCCGAAGAGGGGAACCCGATCCCCTCTTGCCCAGGCTCGTGGGCATCGACCCACCGGCGACCTCGTCAGGGACCCTCCAGCCAACAGCCTATGAAGAAACCAAGCTGTCTCCCGCCACCATCACATCCACAACCAAACTCTCTCGCCGCCCATGCAATCCCCGGACGGTGCCTCCAAGAAGGAACACGACACGGACGTGCCGTCGCCGTCCGAAGCAGGGGACCTAGGCTTTCACCTAGCAGGGGACGGAAGGAGGGGGAAGATCCAGACCACAACCTCCAAGGAGGGGAACGGCGCCCAAGGCGTCACCTTTGGTGTGACCGCCGCGCCGGCCATGGGTTTGCCCCGGATCCAACCCTGCCCGATGAGATCCGCGCAGCCAGCAACCGGGAGCAGCGGCCTAAGCCACCAGGACCCAGATCCGGTGAAGGAACGAGTAGATCGGGACGGAGGGGATGGGCTTCATGAGTGGCATACTTGCGGGGAGGGATGCACACCAGCGACCCACGACCGTCGCCACCTCGTCACCCGCGAGACCGAGGGGGCGCCTAGCTCGCACCGGCAGGGCGGCCAGCCGCCAGGGCCACCCCACCCTCACCTGCCGGGGCCGCCGCCCCGCGTGCCGAGGCCCTACCCAAGACGAGCAGCCGCCGAATCCCCGCCGCCACCTTCATCGGTGTCGAGCGCGCGCGCCGGAGCACACCTTAGGCGGCAGCGGAGAGGAAGGAGGGGGAGGAGGGGCGCGGCTGTGGCGGCTAGGGTTACCCCCGGGTCGCCTCGGAGGAGATGACGCGGGGGAGGGGGGGAGTCTCCATAGTTATAGCCCGCTTACATGCCTCGGAGGAGATGAAAAAGTAGGGAAAGTGGGCTCACATGCAAGAGCCTAGCTATATGCTCGTTCCTAGATAAATGCAATAAATGTAAAGAAAGAGATAGAGAGAAGATGAAAAAAATTACTAATGCAATAGCCAACCTTATAACTCACACTATTGTACGAGTGCATATAGATGATGACTATAGATGACACGGCGGTTTCTTATAGCCATTAGCTGGGTATATTATTAACCATGCTTTTATGTTACCACAAGCACCTCTTTTCTTATTAAATACGTGTCATATAAGCAAAATTGCCTTGAAATATGTTAAGTTACTACCTAAATTCCCGCACTATGACTAGCCTGATGATGCTAGCCTTTGTTTCCTCGAGTTCTCCTGATGAACTGCCTGCTCTGCCACTATTCAGGCATATAAGCAAATGCATTGCGTATCAGGCTCATTATACCTAATGTGACTATGAGTTCAAACCACGAGCAAGCAAACTATTACCCCAAAGCATCGTGAACGTTCTATATAGTGCGAGGAATCTCTTGCTTACTTAGAGCAATTCTAGCAGATCCCGTATCCGGCCGGCCGGCAAAACGTGTTTGCGGTTTTGTGAAAAACGGCCTTTGCGGGCTGCCTCGGACGGCCGCAGATGCAGACCCCGCAAACGGACCCGTATAAAAGGATATTCACGGAATATACTTTTTTACGGGTCGGCTTATGCGGGATCTGATCGGACATCGCCGTGTCGATCCGCAAACAGAAAACGCTCAATTCTCGCATTTCACATAGATTCTCACAAATAAGTTCAAATTCAAAATAAAATAACACAATTTACGCACAAATAAAAGCTCAGTTTAGTACGACAAACGCAAAAGATGTCTTGCAGAAGTGACGCCAATGTTCGGCATCTTCTTGGTCGATCTTCACTCCACGTAGTCGAGTCCATCTTAAAGTTCATCGCCACCACCGAATCCTCCTCCGGCGCTTGTTCCAACTCCCGCACCGAAATCATCTTCGTTGCCATCATATGAAGCAGAGAAAACATCTACAAAACTGTAACACGCACCGGCCGACGCAACCATTCTCCTCTTCAAGATTTCTCTCCTTGCCATATCATGCCATGTTTTGGTGAGGTCGTCCATGTCATTGTGTTTCATTGACATGATCTTGTTCTCTTCGGCGAGCAACTTGGACAATAATTTGTTTTCAGTGGCATGTGCTCTTCTCTACTCAATGGCCGCTTTGTGCAGCCCCTCTTCCTTGAGCAATTGCCACTTTTTTTGCTTCTTCTTTGTCTTCTTCTCGGCCAACTCTTTCTTGATCTCCAACGACTTCAAAAAACATCAACTCGTTTGATTGCACCATGGCATCAATCTCCCCCCTCAAGCTCGATACTTCTTACTCTCTCTTCATCTTCTCCTTAGTCTTCTTGTTGTCACCAGGCTTGTTCAAATTTCTTGGGCCATCATCATCCTCAACTTCATCCATGTTTGTAAGTGAGCCTCTCTTTGGTGGGGATTCTTTGTCGATCAACTTCGACTTCTCGCACTTTTGAAGCAATTCCCAACAATGCTCTAGTTTGAAGAATTTGCCTTCCGAAGCTTCAATGTCTTTGTTTCTATGTTGGGCAATCTTGTCCTACACAATGTGAACAAAGCGGAATGATGCAATCATTTAATATGATGCAAATATGATGCATAACTTGCACAAACTCACATAGTCGAATTCGAAGGTTCCACTTGAAGGTGCATTGCATACTTACTCCAAGCAAGCTGCCCAATGGCTGCACATAGGCTTGGTCACCTCCCAACGCCCTTGAAGCGACCGAAATGTGCGTGGGGTCCTGTTGGGGTACTTTTCCATCATGCGGAAGTATTGATCCTCGATCCTTTGCCAATACCTCTCGGCGGTTTGAGAAGTAACCGTGCATGCATCAAGAGACACCACACTCCACGCATTGATCAGAACTTGATCTTCCAAGATCGTGTAGTTCTTCGACCTCTGACATTTCCCAGTTTCTGTTTGCGATTGCTCATACGCTTCCGCTTTGATCTCCTCTAATTCATCATCACAACCATGATCATCCACGCCGCCGTCTATTTCATTGTAGTCGAATGCGGCGAACGAGGCTTGATCAATGTCAACGGCGTTGGTTTCCAACAAGTTCGCGAACTTGGCAATTGCATTGTTCGAACCGCCGCTATAGTGAACGACAACAAGTCATGAGCTATCGCAAATGGAGAAAACCAAAGAAAATTGCCATGACCCAAGATGCATACCTTCCGGGCATTTCGTCAAACACCTCGGTTGCGGTGGGAGCAGCACCGTCGAGCGGCATCGACGGGGAAGCTCTTTTCGTGAAGGAGGGAGTGGATGAAGGAGGTGACCTCTTCGTTGGAACCTTCCTCCGCTTTGCGTCGGAGACCTTGCCGACCTTCTCCGCCGCCGGCTGGGATCGCACAACAGCGTTGGCGCCCGGAGCGCGGGCCTTCGAGGCGGGGGCAGCCGGATTCCCGCCCTGTACGACCACGTTGCCCTGCCGCTTGTGGGCAGGCGCAGCGGTGCCATGGGCGACGGCGGGGCCAACAAGGCCGACGACGAGATCCGCCCGAGGAGATTGAGCGTGCGCGACCTCGACGGTGACGGGGGATAGCAGGGAGTCATCCATGACGGCAAAGGAAGGCCGGGGAAGATGCACCGGAGCGTGCGATGGCATGGCATTGGTGGCGGAGGTTGGGGAGCGGGAAAGGCCGCGCGAAAATGTCCCTCCTGCCAAATCTCGCTGCGGATAAGGGCCGTGCTCGGGTCGTCCTCCTAGCCCATGAATCTAGAGGTTGGGGGAGATGTTTTGCCACGCCCCGCAAAAATATTTGCGGGCCGGGGCTGAATGCGGGGTCTTGTCGGGCAGGTTTTCTCGTCCCGCTTGCACTTTGGCGGTTATTTTGCAGGTCGGGGCGGGATGCGGAATCTGCTATAGATGCTCTAAAGGCTAGTTCTGCCATCTCCGCTAAAAATAAAAATGAAAGTAATGGGCCAGCTCTGTATGTTCAGTTCACTTTTTTTTTCTCCCTCAATGTTCCCATTCTTCCGTACGTTGAGTTGTTGATCTCCGCTAAAAATAAAAATGAAAGTAATGGGCCAGCTCTGTATGTTCAGTTCACTTTTTTTTTCTCCCTCCATGTTCCCATTCTTCCGTACGTTGAGTTGTTGCTCTCTTTGGTACTCTTGGTTGACTCACTGGCAGTAGATGTAGATCACATCACACTCACATGTAGCGCGACAGCTGAGCTGACAGATATTTAGCTGAGCTCTTTTGTACTCCCGTCCCATAATGTAAGACGTTTTTTGACACTATACGTGGTTTGCTGTACGTGCACGTGACACGATTTCTGTCCACATGTGATTTTAGCACTAAGCTCATCTTTTTTTTGTGGGCGGGGTGGGGGAGCATCAGATCTATTATAGTTCACCGAAAGCGGAAGTACAAAGTATTCCAAACATTATAAAAATTACATCGAGATTCCTAAATCACCAGACGGCCACTACTGCCGCTGGAACAAGCCGCCGGAGCATCGTTGTTGCCGCTCCTCTACCGGAGTCGGTTTGACCTTGTCGATGACAGTCTGAAAGTCTTCGTGCACCTGCCCTTAAGGACCAGCGTCCTGGAGCCATAATCGTTGCCGTTGAACCCTTGCATCTGAAGCACCTAATACCAAATCTTGCCAAATAACGAGAAAGTCTAACCTCACCGCCGCAGGGAGACGGCAGAAATCTACGCCGAAGCTCTATGGACTATATCCAAATGCCGCTATCTGCCCGAGTGCCGCACCTATGAGGACTAAAAACCCCAACCTAAACTACTAACTGGAGCAGAGGCACCGAGATTCCTTTCCGCGCCACCGACCACCGGGGTGGCAGGCAGGGGGAAGGTAAATCCACAGGCTCGCCAGTGAAGTCTGAAAGAAAAAGTTTGCCCTAGCCGCCTAGGGTTAGGGGAGGAAACGAGAGGAAATCATGTTCTTTCCGCGTCCTGCTAGCAGTAGAAGATTAGCACTAAGAGCATCTCCAAAGCGGATCCTCGAACCGCCTGCAACCATCTGACCTGCGCGGTCCAGACGTGTTTAGCCACCCAACACTGGCTTGTACCGGTCTGTCGAACGGTCCGAGCATACATTTTTCCACAAACCCGGAACAAAGTGGTGGTGGTAGGGGAGGAGGTTTGCGGGAATTCGGACATCATCCACGTAGGACTTCGACACCCCCGGCCCATCCAAAACCCCTCCCGGACCCCGCACCTCCCATCCTCCCTTTTTTATCCTTCAGTTTTTCTCTCTTGCTTTCGCCGCCGCTCCACCACCCTGGCCGCCACGCCACACCCTGCCGGAACTCAACGAGTCTGTCAGCTCCAACGGTACACCAAGGATTCACGTCGCTTCCACTCTGTTGTCGTACCACATCTCTCCTTAGATCGTCGCTCAGGTACCATCCGCATGCATTGGAATCGAAGAGGGTGGCCAGATTTACTTGGACCACTTGATTGCATGCATTGGAAATGTAAGAAGTGTGCAAAAGCTTTGCAATGACAATATCTTTGTCATGTTAAGAAGCCCACCGTCATTCTTAAAATAGTTGCATCACATGATCTATAGATTTAACACGCTTTCTTTAGCATGCCCGGGTCTCACAATGACACCAATGTGCTGCAACGATCACCATTGTTTGCTAGGCTGGCTGAAGGAAAAGCTCCTTCACTGATATACTATCAATGGGCATGAATACAACATGGGCTACTGTCTGGTTGACGGTATCTATCCTCCTTGGGATATCTTTGTGAACACCATCTCTAACCCAGTTGATCCAAAAAAATCTCACTTTGCCCAAAGACACGTTTTGTGGTTGTTCATGGACGTGCTAAACAATGAGATCCGGAGACCTTGTGGGAGGTGATGGTCTGTTGTGTGATTATGCATAACATGATCATGGAGGATGATGGTGAAGATGCTGCAACAAGTCTTGAATTTAAGAACATGGATGATCCTATCGAGCTTCCAGACCAATATTTGGCCACATTTGAAGAGTTTGTTCAAGTACATCAACAAATTCGACATCGAACAACTCACGAGCAACTGAAGAAATATCAGATTGAGCATCTATGGGTGGTTAAGAGGGACAATAATGTTGGAATGTAATATTTGAACTTTTTAAATTAGAATTACTGTTGCATTTGAACATTTGAATTATTGTAGACTATACATGCAGCTATTTAAACGCGCGGACTTGAAAAAATTAGGGTAGGATGTATGCGGGCAGGACAACGTTGATCGCCGGCTCTCGCGTCCGTATCCGTGGACCTGTTCTTCCTGTCCGCGGACAGACGCCGAAACAAATTTGTGAGAAAACGTCCATACTCTTCCCCAAACTGATAGACACACATCTTATCATGTAAAGTTCAGATTCTTTTTCATTAAAGTCATTGGGTTGGGGAAGTATAACCAGAATTTTCTGCCGAAGCATCTAAGTTGTTGCAGAAGATTGTCTGCATTTAGAGACTTGTTAAGCATGCCTTAAAAGTGGACCAGTATTATTATCTCTGAAAGTGTGGCCAACAACTCGTTGTAGCTAAGATTAATTAGCCAGGCTGTTCAACTGCCATCCTTTTCTTAATCACAAGCACGGTGTCTCGTATACTACGTCGGACTGTAGCCTACGTTGGATCATCCAGCCATTTCTTTTGGTCTGCGAGACATCAGGAAACAAAATACGAGCCATTAAACCCAACGTGTTGTGTGTATGTATACATCCTAACATTGCACGTTTTGGTGTTTTGGGCGATTAGGCGTACGTATATTGCATGTACATGTAGGGACTAGTGTACTGTATATGATTGCTATATATGCTGCCTTTTAGCACAGGGTTTCTGCAGCTGGTGCAATAGAAGATAAGATCATCTACAATCATGGACAACAAATTCAACCCCTCAAATGTCCACGGACGCGTTCTTGAACAGTGACCGGTCACATCGAATGGGTCTCTGCGATGTAGCTTTTGTGACCAGGCTGAATCTATCAAACACCTCTTTCTCGAGTGCCCTATGGCCAAAATTTTATGGCGATCGGTCCATATAGCATTTAACATTACTCCTCCCACTAGTATTACCACGTTATTTGGGACGTGGTTACACAGAGTTGAGAAAGAATTAGCGAGTCACATCCGTGTGGGTGTCTATGCTTTATTATGGGCTATATGGAACTGCCGGAATGACATGGTTTTTGACAGAGCAACGAATGTTCATTTTTTGCAGGTTATCCTTCTGGCCATTGCTTTGATCCGTATGTGGTCGCTACTCACTCCGATGGATGCCAGGGAGCGTATGGTTATTGGGTCTATCCGTTGGGAGATGGTAGCTCGGGCTATGTTCAACCGGTTTGGATGGCGGTCATGTAATGTGATAGGATTTTAGGTCCTATCTAACTTTATGCCACCGGTTGTGGTCATCTTGTTTTGTACTATAGGCTCGGTGTGAGCACTTTGTAATTTGAGATCTGCGACTTGGAGATTTTGTTGGACTATTTTGTTTATTAATAATATAGCTGTATGCATCATTTTGATGCAGAGGCCGGGGACTTTTTCCCCTTTTCTAATTTTTTTCTCAAAGTTGCTTCTCTGCATTCGTATACTTCATATTATAAACCTTAGACCTATACAAATGCATGCAAACGCATGATCCATGTACTACGTAGATTAAATAACCTATACTACCCTATTCCTTGTTGGAGATGTTCACTATCTCCCTGCCCGGTTCTGGGTACATGGACGAGCCGTAGCTCCGACTCCTCTGCGTCGGCCTCCGTATCCATCTCCGCTTCAACCTCGACAAAGAGTGCGTCTATAGCCGCATGTTCCTGCCGGATGAACTGTCGGTTGGTCTCCACACATAGGCCTCATCCTGTATGGACTCCAGGATGGCATTTTGCTCCGCCATCTCGGCCGCTTGGGGGACGGCGAACTCCGCCTCCACGCCCTCCATGTTGAAGTATGGAGCCGAAGACGGCGCCAGCTCTTCCTCCTCCGGATCCGACTCCTCCGGATCCGCCACCTCCCTCGGAGTCGGCTGCTACTCCTCTTCCTCCTTCGGATTAGGCTGCTCGTCCTCCTCCTGCTCCGACGAGTCCGGAGGCAAGCCGGTCGCGATGCGTGCGGGCCTCACCCGGATCTCCTGCTCAACCTGGAACCAGCACTCTGGCGTGAGCATAGCATAGGTGGTCTTCTTTTGCAGAACCATGGCGAAGACGGAGGGCACCGAAAGAGCGGGAGGGGAAGGGGGAGAGAGATGATGGATGGGTTCGGGCGGGCGGCGCGAATAGGGAAAAGGTGGATGTGGAGTTGGGGGACGCTAGCGGGCGCACCCATATCCGTTTCACATTTTGACTGGATAGAAGGGTGCCGGTTAGTCCGAACGCTTGAGGCCCATTTAAGGAGCCCGTCTGGATCGCATTTTTATGATCGGTCAGTGACCGAACCGTCCGCCTGGGCATTTGAGGCGGGCTTGGGGAATCCGCACATAGATGCTCTAAGGCTCCCCGTTGCACCAAGAAAATAATGCCTCCAGTACCAACGGCTTATCAGGTCTTCTTATTAAGAAATTTAAGTCTCTTGTTGTTATTTGTTCGAAAGTTCAAGCAACCATTCAAGCTTTTGCGCAGAAAGTTCTTGTGAGGAATATATACACATATTTGTCTTGGAATGTATAGGGTTTCTAGCTAGTGCAGAATTTGGAGGATCTAGGCAGAATGGCAGCTGGATTATATCTATCCTCATCTGCCGACACTACCGACTACAGTGGGCGTTTTTTTTTCATGATGATGGATGTCGTGTACTGGTGTTGCATCCATCCACGAGTGGTCGTCTCTCTCGCACCGGTTTCCAACAAAGACGTGCGGGAAAATGAAATCCAAATCCAGAAAACGAAAGAAAGCAAAGCCACTCAGGTATCAGCTGCACTGTTGAGTTACCATGCAGCTGCGATAAGGACGCGAGGTGTGGGCAGGTGAGCGCGCGCCAAACTGTCATCAAGCTGCTCTAACCCTATTGATTAGTGTTGACAAGTGACGTAGCGACTAGCGAGAGAATCTAATCATGCCGTCCCTCCCACTCCCAGCTCCCAACCTGGAGCTCAGTTTGTCAAGTGACACTATTCTAATCTAAGCAAGCAGCCTTTACAGCTTCCTGTGTGTAGGACAGACAAGGCAGGTCAAGGACATAAGCTCTGTCAGCAAAACGCAAAAGGCCAAAGCGGGATGAAAACGCCACACGACCTACTTAAGGGGGATATGACAGTTAATAATAAAAATACCTTGGTTGATAGGCTCCTAATGCTGTTGTTCCGCAGATGGCGACACCTTTTTCATGATTGAGAACGCACGTTGTTCATGAACAATGGCCCGCCAGTAACAACAACTCCAACGCGGTGAACCATTTTATCCGTCTACGTTTGTTTGGATCGTCGCGGAAAAAACTACTGGCCCATCGCGTCAACCCATTCTCAAAATACGACCGTTTTGTATCAGTGCGGACCCATTTTGACCAAAATTAGGACCTCACATGCGTTGGCACGAACGCGCGGTCCGTCCCTTTTGTTCCGTTGTGGCCCCACATGGCGGCCGGCCAACGACCGAACGCGGTTGAAAGAACATGCGGTGCCCCTACGTTTGGTTTTGGTAATTGATAATAATCTCTATGGAAGGTTTGTCCATAGGTTTTCTTTTAAACTCCACGGGTTGGTTTCAAGGAGTTTATGAGATGATCAAGGTGCTATTCAAGAAAGTATCCAAGAATTGGTCATAAAGAAGTCATGATACAAGGTTGATCAGGACTAAGTCAAAGAGTGAATTAAGTTGATTGACACACAAAGCCTAGAAGATGTACCGAGAGGGATCAAGTGATCCCATGATAGGGTAAGCATTGTCCATCGCACTTTGTGTATTAATCCATGGTCTACGTGGGTGTTTCTTGTGGGATTGGGTATGTTTCGGTGGGAATGCATCAAAATGAAGATATCATATAATCCATGGAGGATGACATCAAGTGGAGATCGTCATCAAGGTTGCGGTGTGCAATTTCAAGTGGAGCATCACGAGGAGATCATGCTTGAAGATTGTCGTCCATTGTGATGACAATGGACTTGTGAAGATGTCCCGAAGAGTGACTCATCCATAATGGAGTATAGGGGAGCAATCAACTAAGTCTTCATTGAGCCAATGCAATCAAGAAAGGTGGTCCAACTTGAGGAAGTCAAGATCGTCATCATCTAGCTCAAGTGAACTACGTGCAAGACAAAGATTTGCCCTGAATAGGTTTTCTACTTTACCGGTCTCATGGTGTTAACTGAGAGACCGGGTTATAGGATCAATTGCTGTATTATCAAGGGGGGCTCTCAAGTGAGTAGCTTGATCATATCGTTCGTAGAAAGCTCAAACCATCGCATCCTCTTTCTTGGTTCTTGTTTGTTGTTTCAATTCGTGTGTTTTAGAACCTATGGTCATCTTCATGAATTGTCTGAGTTCATTGAAAACGGAGTTCATATGCATTTTCTATGATGTTTTCGATGTCGGAGTTTTTGCCTTTTTTCAATGATGGAGGTTTCACACCTCAATATCATTGGCATTTTTCTACTGCCTCTTGTTACTATAACCGATTGGGTAGTACTTGTCGTCTTCTACCCAACAAGCTTTAGTCTGCTCTGTTCGGAGCACATATGAAGAAGTTATGGCAGTTTTTCTCTTAGGACAATTTTTCTGTGCTCAGGCGATAATACCAGTACTTCCGTTGTGGGCTACCATTGCTACGACCTCTTGGAATATCCTTTATGTGCTTCTTTCTATTATTATTATTTTCCTTTTAGCGGTAGTTGCACGGTAGTAGCCCGGTAGTACCGCTTAAGCGGTACTTCCGCCCTCTACTACCACGCCTAGTACCGCTTAGGAAATACCTTTTTGTGCTAGTTTATGGTTGCCCTCTTTGCCGATGCGGTAGTAGAGCGGATGTAGGGGTGTAGTACCGCTCCGGCGGCACTATCGGCCTCTGTTCTATGGACTGTTGTGTATTGACCCTAGAACTACCGCTTAAGCAGTAGTACCACTCCCCCAAACGGTAGCACCGCTTGAGCACGAGCATATTGCATAACGGTTGAATTTGGGGAGGCCTATAAAAGGGGGTCTTCTTCCCCATTGCATCTTATCCCTTGAGATCGTGTTTTGTCCCCATTGTTCACCTTCTTCGAGCTTGCTATCTCTCAATCCCTCCAGTGATTCTTGCTAGTTCTTGAGGGAAAAGAGAGAGGAGATATAGATTCACATTTCCACCAATAACTTTCTCCTCTATGTGAGGGGAACCCCATGGATCTACATCTTGGAGGTCTTGGTGTTCTCCTTCTTGTTCTTCCTCTCATATTCCTCCATAGCTTTCATTGCTTTGGTGAGATTTGAGAGTGAGGGACTTGGGCACTCTGTGTGCCCTTGCCATTGCATTAATAGAATCGGTTTGAGTTCTCCACGGTGATACGTGGAAGTGAAATGTTGATAATCTTATTACTCTTGGGTGCTTGGTAACCTAGAGCTTGTTCCTCTTGGGGTGCTTGGACGCCCTAGATGGTTGATGGTGCTACAGATCTCAATCGTTGTGGCGTAAAGCCCAGGGCCTGCGTCAGGGGTCTCCAATTAGGTTGTGGAGATTGCCCCGCCAAGGTGAACGGGTTCGGTGACCGCCCCAAGAGTTGCCAATTGTACGGGTTCGGTGACCACCCTCAAGGGTCCCTTAGTGGAATCACGACATCTTGCATTGCGCGAGGGCGGGAGGAGATTATGGTAGCCCTAGTGGCTTCTTGGGGAGCATTGTGCCTCCACACCACTCCAAATGGAGATTAGCATCCGCAAGGTTGTGAACTTCGGGATACATCTCCGTCTCATTGTGCCTCGGTTATTTCTTACCCGAGCGCTTTACTTATGCACTTTACTTTGTGATAGCCATATTGTTTCTTGTTATATATCTTGCTATTACTTAGTTGTTTATCTTGCTTAGCATATGTGGTTGGTGCACATAGGTGAGCCTAGTCAATTTATGTTTTGTGCTTGACAAATTAAATGCTAGCTTTATTACGCATTTGTTCAAGTCTAAACCATAATTATTTTAAAGCGCCTATCCATCCTCTAGGCGACATCCATGATCTTTCAGCGGTCATATTAATAGAGGCCACCGACACCGGGCCCACACGTCAGCTAGTAGAACCGTCATTTTTAATCAACGCGTGCGGGGGCGGCCTCATCCACTTCCACTTCCGTCCACATCTTCCCCCCACCAACCCCACGAGCTTCCTCGCCGGCGATATCCAAAACCCTAGACATGGGGTTCTTCTGTGGCAGTGACTCCCGCAAGGGCAAGGGGAAGCTCACCCTTGGCGCTTCCTCCCCCCGCACTCTTCCTCCTCCGCTGTCGCCGGCGTCTGCCCGCCCCACGAGGCAGCTTCAGCGTCCGCACATCCCTGTCCACTAAGCGCGGTGGCACTGAGAGTTCAGGCAGCCGCTGCCGTACGCCAACGTCGCGCTGTCGCACCATTGGCACCTCGATCCGCAGCGGATCCCGGTGCTGGCGGTGTCGCGGTCACAGCGGGCGCACGCCAAGGAGGTGCTCATGTGCCGGTCGCTGCTCACGCCAGAGCAGTGAGGGATGCCGGAGTACGCGGCAGACTCTCCCCATCGGGAGGTCTGATTTGCCCTCAAGCACAAGGAGCAACATAGGCTCGACGTGCAGCACCACCACCCCACCCCCCGTTGCCCCCAATCGTCAAGTCGGGAGAGCAGGAGGAGGAGGCAGCCTACCAGGTGGCGCTGGCGGCGGCCTTGGAGACCTCCATCAAGGAGGCGAGCATCAAGGTGGAAGCGGACTACCAAGCGAGGCTGGCGGAGGCCATCGCCCTCTCAGCAGCGGGCGACTGCGTGGTGCCGCCATTGGCACCACCACTCACCCCTACGACGCCTAAGCCCGAGTCGGCTGACCGGTACGTCTGGACCGGTCAACTGCGGGAGTGGGTTAGCGCCCCCTGAAGGAAATATGCCCTAGAGGCAATAATAAAGTTGTTATTTATATTTCCTTATATCATGATAAATGTTTATTATTCATGCTAGAATTGTATTAATCGGAAACTTAGTACACGTGTGAATACAGAGACAAAACATATTGTCCTTAGTATGCCTCTACTAGACTAGCTCGTTAATCAAAGATGGTTATGTTTCCTAACCATAGACATGTGTTGTAATTTGATGAACAGGATCACATCCGTTAGCTTAGCACTATGAACATTTAGTTTTATTGCTATTGCTTTCTTCATGACTTATACATGTTCCTCTGACTATGAGATTATGCAACTGCCGAACACCGGAGGAACACCTTGTGTGCTATCAAACGTCACAACGTAACTGGGTGATTATAAAGATGCTCTACAGGTGTCTCCGAAGGTGTTTGTGGTGTTGGCATAGATCAACAATAGGATTTATCACTCCGAGTGTCGGAGAGGTATCTCTGGGCCCTCTCGATCATACACATCATAATAAGCCTTGCAAGCAAACGACTAATGAGTTAGTCACGAGATGATGTATTACGGAACGAGTAAAGAGACTTGTCGGTAACGAGATTGAACTAGGTATGATGATATCGACGATCGAATCTCGGGCTAGTAACATACCGATCACAAAGGGAACAACGTATGTTGTTATGCAGTTTGACCGATAAAGATCTTCGTAGAATATGTATTAACCAATATGAGCATCCAGGTTCCGCTATTGGTTATTGACCGGAGATGAGTCAAGGTCATGTCTACATAGTTCTCGAACCCGTAGGGTCCGCACGCTTAATGTTCGATGACGATCGGCATTATGAGTTTATGAGTTTTGATATACCAAAGGTAGTTTGGAGTCCCGGATAAGATCACGGACATGACGAGGAGTCTCGGAATGTCCGAGGCATAAAGATTGATATATTGGACGGCTATATTCGGACACCGGAAGTGTTCCGGGTGAATTCAGAGAAAAACGGAGTGCCGGGGGGGGGGGGTTACCGGAACCCCCCGGGGAGTATTGGGCCAACATGGGCCTTGTGGGAGAGAGAGGAGAGGGCCTAGGGCTGGCCGCGCACCTCCCCCCTTGGGAGTCCGAATTGGACAAGGAGAGGGGGGGGGGGCGGCGCCCCTTTTTCCTCCCTCTCTCCCCTCCTTCCTTTCCCCCTCCTAGTAGGACTAGGAACCTAGTCCTACTAGGAGGAGGAATCCTCCTCTCCTTCGCACGCCCTAGGGCCGGCTGGCCCTCCCCCTTGCTCCTTTATATACGGGGGCAGGGGGCACCCTAGAACACACAAGCAACATTGTTTTAGCCGTGTGCGGTGCCCCCCTCCACAGAAACACACCTCGGTCATATCGTTGCAGTGCTTAGGCGAAGCCCTGTGCTAGTAGCTTCATCATCTCCGTCACCACGCCATCGTGCTGAAGAAACTCTCCTGTGACGCTCAACTGGATAAAGAGTTCGTGGGACGTCATCGAGCTGAACGTGTGCTGAACGCGGAGGTGCCGTACGTTCGGTGCTTGGATCGGTTTGATCGTGAAGACGTTCGACTACATCAACCGCGTCACTAGACGCTTTCGGTCTACGAGGGTACATAGACACACTCTCCCCTCTCGTTTCTATGCATCTAGTAGATAGATCTTGCGTGATCGTAGGACTTTTTTTGAAATACTACGTTCCCCAACAGTGGCATCATGAGCCAGGTCTATGCGTAGATGATATGCACGAGTAGAACACAATGAGTTGTGGGTGATAATAGTCATACTGCTTACCAGCATGTCATACTTTGATTCGGCGGTATTGTGAGATGAAGCGGCTCGGATCGACATTACATTTACGCTTATGCGAGACCGGTTTCACCGTTACGAGCACTCGTTGCTTAAAGGTGACCGGTGGGTGTCTGTATCTCTCACTTTAGTTGAATCGAGTGTGGCTATGCCCGGTCCTTGTGAAGGTTAAAACAACACACTTGACGAAAAATCGTTGTGGTTTTGTATGCGTAGGTAAGAACGGTTCTTGCTAAACCCGTAGCAGCCACGTAAAACTTGCAACAACAAAGTAGAGGACGTCTAACTTGTTTTTGCAGGACATGTTGTGATGTGATATGGTCAAGACGTGATGAGTTATACGTTATAGTATGAGATGATCATGTTTTGTAAAGTTATCGGTGTAATGCCCCGGATGTAATACTTTCCCTTTTGGGCTTATAATATATCTCCGGCTTCATCTATTTCCTTTTCGGGTTCTTTGTCTTTCGGGTTTTCGTCGTTTTGTGGTGTGAGTGTGTGGCATTCATTCATATCATGTAGACATGTGCATCGCATTGCATTTGTGTTGTGGGTTGCTTCCGGTTCGTCGTGTTTCTTCCCGTTGTCCGTTTCGCGTTCCGGAGCTCCCTCACGTGTCCGTGACGTCCCGTAGGCCTACTTTGTTGTTCGGGCGTTTTACGTTACCGGTGTGCCGCGAGGTTGTGTTGTGTGTTGTTGTTTTGTTGTGTGCAACCCGCCTCTCAAATCTCGTCTCGTTTGGACTCCGTTGACTTTTCCATCCGTTGTCCGTGTGGGTCCGAAGTGCCTTCGCTTCGTGTCCCGGAAACATCCCTGCTGCTTTCTTTTATCTCCGTCTAGGCCTTGTAATTCTATCCCCGCGATCGGATCCGTCGGATCGCGATCGGAGGGCTCCTAGCGCCCCTAAACTCCCTCCTAACCCTAAAAACTGCTACAAATAGACCCCCCTAGTCTATTTTGGGCATCCCCTTCTTCTTCCTCCTCTCTCCCCTCTTTTTTTTTCATTTTCTACTTCAGATCCAGTTTTCTCCCGGATCCCGAGGGGATCCATCAGATCCAACCAGCCACCGCCACCGGGATTCCTCGATCTCATCGCGCGAGTCAACGCGCTCGATCCCCAGCAACCGCAGCGTCGCCGCTTGGCTGGGCCCCTCCGATCGACCGACCGCATCGCCGCATCGCTGGTCGGGCTTCGATCGCGCCGCGCCGAGCCGGTCCCCACTTCCCCGCGTCGCACTGCACCTCGCCTCTCCCAGGCCGCGACCTCCTCGCGCCGGGCCCGTACTTCGCCGAGCCGGCCGGCCCGTTCGCCAGCCGGGCCAGCGCCTCCGGCTGGGCCCTCCATCGCCTCCCTCGCCGGCCCATCGCTACAGTCGCCGCGCGCCGGGCCGCAGCCGAGGCCAGGCGGGCCTCCCTTCGCCGCCGCGCGCGCCGGGCCCTCCCCTCCGCGCAGCCGGGCCGCCCCGCGCCGGATCGGGCCGCCGCCTCTGCCTCCGAACAGTTCCGGGCCAGATCCAGCCGCCGGCCCATCTCCGTGTTTTTCCTCAGATCCGATCTGGAGAGGTTGACCCTAAATCCTCCTAAGTCCAGTTTTTATCTGTCTGATGCTAACTTTGAACTGCTCTAACTTTGTGCCTGTTGCTCCGTTTTGCGCGTGTAGCATGTCCAGACGTTCGTGGAGATGTCCTCTACATTTTGCCTGTTGTTGTCATGCATGTTAGATGTCATCTAGACACTTATTTTGCTGTTGCAAGAGTGCATCATGATATAAACTGCTGCTATGTGTTATTTTTGTGCCACCTTTGACATGTGATAACTTTTAGCTCGTTTGTCCCAACGATGCAAATGACATGTCCACGTGTTCGTCTCGCCATGAACTACGTGTTGTATGTGATATGTTGCTTGGTAGATTTATTATTTTTCCTTGTTATCATCGTTGCAAAGTGCCATGTTCATAAGTTGTGTTTTCACTTGTTATGAAATGCCATCTTGTTGAGCTCGTTGCAATCGTTGTGTTTGCCTCAATGATGCCTGCTTGTGTGTTTCGGGAGCACCTTCATGTGCACTTTGATGAGGTGCTTACCCTTTGCCATGTTTAGTTTCGAGGTGACTTAAACATGCTCTTTTATATGCTATGATGATATTGCTGTTTTAGGACTTAGTGATTTTTCACTAAGTCTGAAATCTGTAACGTTCCGATGCCATGTTCGTGTGATGTTCTAGGAAAAAGCATGATAGTTTTGGGGTGGATTTTGATTGTTCCTTGTAGTATATATTGTTGTCTTTCCATCCATGTCCTCACATGTCCATTTGAGTGGCTGTAGCATGTTTATCTTTTGCTCTAAAGTTTCAATAAAATTCTGCTGCCAGAATTTTATTGCAAAGTTCAATATGTCCAAGATCATTGCTATTGATCCGTGACTCCGTTGGGGGTGCACTTTGGACCTAGTTGCTGTACTATATGTCTAGTTGTGTTCATGTCCTTTGCCATGCTATTTGGGTGCTGTAGCTTAATTATTTTGAGCTCCAAAGTTGCTATGTTGCTGTAATTTCCAGCTTTCGCTCAAATCTTGTTTCGGGCATAACTTTTAGCCCGTAACTCCGATTTCAGCGAATCTTATATCAAACTTGGGTGATTTTCTGTGTAGATTAATAATATCAGATTGTTATCTTATTTTGAGGTGTTTGCTTGAGTGATGTTTTACGTGCTCCATGTGCATCCTTAGTGCATCCATCATGCATTCATGTTTTTCGAGTGCGCATTGCATCTTGTTGATTGGTGCTTGGTGTGTTTGTCTTGTTTAGAGCCGGAAGCTGAGACCGGGTACGAAGTTGAGCACGAGGTTTCCAACGAGGTTGAGCACGAGGACCCTTCTTACGATCCGAACGACTTCTCTTCAGGCAAGATGACCGAACCCCGATAACATTACTATCTTTGCCTATTGCTAGTAGTCTCGATCTATAGTTTTGCCTCGATGCCCATGTTCTTCTTGTCAGCCTCCTATTTGTAACCAATTGCCATGTTTAACCACCCTACCTATGCAAACCGTTGCTTGGCTAAGTACGCTTCGCTCAGCCCTTCTTATAGCGTTGCTAGTTGCAGGTGAAGTGAAGATGCTTGCTCCATGTTGAAGTTTGGTTGGGTTATATCACACTATATAAATGCTTAAAATGAAATCATCTATATATTGGCAAGGGTGGAAGGCTAAGCCTTTTGCTTGGTGATTTGTTCCACTCATGCCGTTAGGATCCGTATAAGCCGGTATTATGTTCCTTGATTATGCGTTCCTAACACGGTTGGGGTGTATGGGACCCCCTCGATAAACCGCTAAGTGCTAAGTCTTTTCCAGCAAATCCCAACATTGGTACTATTTGCCTAATAACAAACTAAACATGCATAGGGAGTAATTAACCCTCTTTCTTAATCAACCACCCCGGGCCAGTGCTCCACATGAGTGTTGGTCCGAAACGGGGGTCCTGCAGGGCCGCCTTGGGGCAACCCGAGGTATCTGGCATACACCTGTAGCATCACCCATCCGGTCGTGTCCTGAGACCTAGATACGCGCGGCTACGATCAGGGTGTCGACACGCCGGGAGGATTTGCTGGATTAGCCTTACCTTAGTTCGGTATATCTTGAGCACGGGATTCCGAGGATACTCGGGTCTTCCCACTTTGGAGTTGCGACTCCGCGGATCGTGGGCTTGTAATGGGTCAAGTTGGAACACCCCTGCAGGGTTTGAACTTTCGAAAGCCGTGCCTGCGGTTATGTGGCAGATGGGAGCTTGTTAATTCCGGTTGTAGATAACTTGACACAATGTTACTAATACACTACCAGCGTGTGTTCCGTGACTGTCAATTTCTGAATAGGGATTCGGGAGTTGAACACGGAGGGGTTATGTTTGTGAGCTTGTAGCTAGGATCACTTCGTGATCACTTCTCGCCGTTGCCTTCTCTTCTCGCTCTCACTTGCGTAAGCTAGATGCTAGTTGCTGCTGCAGACTTATTATTTTCTTCAGCCTTTTCCTCACCCAAAGGCTTAAATAGTTCTGTTACCCGGGAACGGGATTGCTGAGTCCTCTGTGGCTCACAGTTGCTTCACACACCAGATGCAGGTCCAGCTGTGAGCTATCCAGGTGATGGCACCGAGCTGGATTGGGAGTACGACGAGGAGCGTAGTCGGTACTATGTGCGCTACCCGGACGATCAGTAGTGGAGTCTCTTACTAGGATTTGATCCGCCTGTGGTTTTATTTATCTGAGTTTGGTACTTTGACATTTGGCTTTTGCCCTTAGAGGGTTGTAGTGTTCTTAATGTATGATGTTTGAGACTTGTACTGTAATTCTGTGACGTGGCGAGTGTAAGCCAACTATTTTCAGTTTACTATCCCCTCTTTTACATGAGTTGTGCAAAGATTACCAGACTTGAGATCATTCTAGGATGGACTTATGCCTTTAAGTCGTGCCTCGACACGTAGGAGGTATAACTCCATCCTGGGCATTACAAGTTGGTATCAGAGCCTTCTCCGACCTAGGAGCCCCCACTGTTTGATCGAACCGTTGACGGTTGAGTCTAGGCACACACTGAAAACTTTTTGAGTCCTATATTATATCGGAGAGTAGGATTTCTTTGCTTCTCATCCCCTTTCTCTCTGGTGAGGACTCCTGACGTCTACTCTTGTCTCTCCTATCTTCAAAATTTGCACAAATTTTTTTTTAGGAATCTCGCGAGTATTCTGGGATTGTTTCGATGTTCTTGTGACAAGGATATTGTTCTCGATGCCTCCTGTTACCGAGGAGTTGAGCTTCGGGGTATCATTGTAACAAGCATATCGCGGCAGTACTAAATACTTAAGACGGCCGACATCGAAAATCTCCCCTATACGGCCAGTGGCAAGATAACCCCGACATCACCCAGTACTGGGGAGGTAGTTCGGGAGTATTGCCATAGCTTGTTATAGTGGATGCTTTTCGAAGGTCCGAGGTACACAGTTTCCGAGAAAGACTGGTTATGTGTTGAAGGATGGATACACCTGGATGTAGGTTAGAGTTGATTGCGCGGTGCTTCCCGTGTATCCCCAACACCTGATTGCATAACTGGAATCTTTCGGAAATCTATAGGTGGGTTTTATCCAGTAGATCGTAGGCATTCTTCCAACGAATGCAGGTTAGTGAGTTCGGGGTTCGACATTGAGTGACGGGGTTATATGACCGATGTTACTATCAGGAGTTGCATCTTAAAGGGTCCTTGGCTATGCTGATCCGGGGATTGCAAAACCTTTTCGTAACGCGTTCATATGCTTTCAGCACAAAGATGTTAGAACGAAACTCCTCTCTTGTGTTTGTTTCATCCGTACCTTGTTGTTTTTCTTATTTTCATTTTGTCCCCTATGTGGCTTCTCGTGAAGACTGATGTTATCATTTAACTGAGAAATTCATTCGTTCCTCTTGTTCGGATGATTTCATTCGTTCTTATTGTTCGAATGATTATTGTGAAGACTTGCTGCAATTCATTCCATTGATTCAGCTTATTCCTTTTGTCAATCAATTGCTGATTCGTGGTCATCTCTTACAGGATGGCTCCGAAAAAGGTTCCAAACGCTAACCCAGAGGTGGAAGAGGTCCCAGAGCATCCTCCTTCCCCTCCTCCTCCGCCTGAGGCTTGGAGAGCAATTATGCAGACTACTGCTCAGAACACTCAGATGATGATGCAGATGATGCAGCAGATGCAAGCTATGCAAGTTAATCAAGCTAATCAGGGTGTTCCAGTGAATCAAGGCAACTTCTTCCAGCAGCACCATGCTACTCTCAACCAGTTCCTGGCTAACAATCCTAAAGCTTTCAGTTACTGTGTCGACCCTCTTGATGCTGAGGATTGGTTGACCGACATAAAGAGGCATTTTGAGTGCAGTAACGTGAAAGAAGATGACTATGTGAAGTTTGCAGCCTTCCAACTGAAAGATCAAGCAGCTGACTGGTGGCAGCAGTACAAAGACTCAAGGCCGGGTCAAGTGATCTCTTGGGAGAATTTCTGCAAGGATTTCCGCTCGCATCACATTCCTACAAGTGTCATCGAGGGTATGCGTGAGCAATTCCGCAACCTCAAGCAGGGCTCCATGACAGTCTATCAGTATAATGTCAAGTTCCAAAACCTCGCTCGCTATGCAAAGCAAGACATTCCTGATGCAAAGAGTAAAATCTATCAGTTCCGTGGAGGTCTCAAAGATGAACTTCAGCTTGCTCTCACTTTGTTCGAGCCAGACGAATTCGATAAGTTCTATAACATGGCTTTGAAACAAGAAGCAGCTCAGCTTAAGATGGAGGCTTCTAAGAAGAGAATTCGAGATGCTGTTCACTCTTCCTCATCGTCTCAGTTGGCTGCGAAACAACAGAAATTCTGGCTTCCTCCTCCTCCAGTGATTCGAGCTCCATACAACAACTCCGGCAACTTCAACAACTCCAACAACAAGAACTCTAGTGGTCGTGGTTTCTCCCACCCACCCAACCCAAGCAACCAGTCGAAGAAGCAGTTTCAGTCTCAAGGCTCCAAGTCCAGTGGCTCTCATTTCCGTCCTCTCTCTGAAGTGGTGTGCAACAAGTGTGGCCAGAAGGGTCATTATGCCAACAGATGTCCGAATCTGAAGCGTCTTCCACCTCCTCCACCTGTGAGTTCAGCTATTGTCAAGCATGATCCAAAGTCTGCAAGGGTTAATCTGATGAATGCAGCACAAGCGGAGGCTTCTTCTGATGTCATTTTGGGCAACCTTCCAGTGAACTCTATCCCTGCTAAAGTGTTATTTGATTCGGGTGCATCATGCTCTTTCATGTCTCAACCTTTTGCATCCAAGTATAATGTTGACATCAAAAGCTTGCCAAGGGAGTTATCAGTTATTTCTCCGGGGAGACGAATGCATTCCAGCATATATGCTCCGGATGTTTCTATTCGCATGGGTGATTATCGATTCTTGGCTTCTCCGGTGATTCTTGGTCATTCTGATATTGACCTCATTCTCGGAATGGATTGGCTTTCTCAGCACGATGCTCACATTGATTGTGCTCAAAAGGAAGTCAAGTTGACTCATTCTGATGAAGATGTGATTATCTTCGCCTCCAGGGATAATACTATTCGGCTTTTCTCTCTTAATGATAAGGGTGAAATTAATGCCATAGAGCAAATTCCAGTGGTGAACGAATATCAAGACGTCTTTCCAGAAGATCTTCCAGGCATGCCTCCACACCGTCAGGTGGAGTTTGTCATTGAACTCGAGCCGGGCACTGAGCCTGCTTGCCGGCGTCCTTACAAGCTCTCTCCGGATGAATTGAAGGAATTGAAGAAGCAGCTTGATAAGCAGGAGAGTATGGGTCTCATCAGACCGAGTACATCTCCGTGGGGCTGTGGTGTCTTATTTGTCAAGAAGAAAGATGGCACGAAGCGTCTCTGTGTTGACTACCGGCCATTGAACAAGAAGACGATTAAGAACAAGTATCCGCTCCCCAACATCAACGAACTCTTTTTGCAGCTCAAAGGAGCTAAAGTGTTCTCTAAGCTTGACCTCCGAATGGGCTATCATCAAATTCGCATTCACGAGGAAGACATTCCCAAGACGGCCTTCAGAATGAGCTACGGTTCATACGAGTATACCGTCATGTCCTTCGGTCTCGCCAATGCTCCTCCTACCTTTTCAAGGATGATGCGTTACATCTTCAACCACTATACTGGAGAGTTTGTGCTCGTGTATCTGGATGATATTCTGGTGTTTTCCAAGAATGAAGAAGATCACGAAAAGCACTTGCGTCTGGTTCTTGATCGACTCCGAGAGCATAAATTCTATGCCAAGTTCTCCAAGTGCGAGTTTTGGCTCGATAAGGTTTTGTACCTGGGCCACATTATCTCAGCTGACGGTATTGCGGTTAATCCCGAGAAAGTTGAAGCAATTGTCAACTGGGAAGCTCCTCAGAACGTCAAGCAGCTCCGCAGTTTTCTGGGTCTTGCCAGCTATTGCAGAAGGTTTGTTGAAAACTTCTCCAAGATTGCCAAGCATCTTTCCAACCTGCTTCAGAAGAATGTCAAATACTTTTGGTCTCCAGAATGTGAAGTCGCATTCAAAACCCTCAAAGAGAAGCTTGTCTCTGCTCCAGTTCTGACTCCTCCGGATGAAACCAAGCCCTATGAAGTGTTCTGTGATGCTTCTCTTCAAGGTCTTGGTGGTGTGCTTATGCAAGATAAGAAAATTGTGGCATATACTTCTCGGCAGCTCAAGCCCAGTGAGAAGAACTATCCCACACATGATCTCGAGCTAGCAGCTGTGGTACATGCTCTGATTACGTGGAGACATCTGTTGTTGGGCAGAAAGGTCGACATCTTCACTGATCACAAGAGCTTGAAGTACATCTTCACACAGCCGCATCTGAACCTCCGCCAGACTCGTTGGGTCGAAATGATCCAAGAGTACAACCCCAGCATTGAGTACACTCCAGGCAAGGCGAATGTGATTGCAGATGCTTTGAGCAGAAAGGCATATTGCAACAGCCTTCTTATCAAGCCATACCAGCCGGAGCTTTGTGAAGCTTTCAGGAAGCTCAACCTCCAAGTTGTTCCGCAGGGTTTTCTTGCAAATCTCCAAATTGCTCCTACCTTGGAAGATCAAGTCCGTGAGGCCCAGCTCAGTGATACCATGGTGAAGAAAGTGAAACATGGGATTGCAAAGGGCACTCCAAAATATAAGTGCTTCCGTGTTGATGAGAGAGATACCTTGTTCTTCGAGGACAGACTCGTTGTTCCCAAAGGTGATCTCAGGAAGCTCATAATGGAAGAAGCTCATGATTCTCTCCTTTCCATTCATCCTGGCAGTTCCAAGATGTACCAAGATCTCAAGCAGTCTTACTGGTGGACACGCATGAAAAGGGAGATTGCCCAATTCGTGAATGAATGTGATGTATGCAGAAGAGTGAAAGCAGAACATCAACGTCCAGCCGGTCTTCTCCAACCTCTTCCTATTCCTGAGTGGAAGTTCGACCACATTGAAATGGACTTCGTCACTGGCTTTCCTAAATCCAAGCGAGGCAATGATGCTATCTTTGTGGTGATTGACAAGCTTACCAAAGTCGCTCACTTTCTTCCAGTCAAAGAATCAATCAATGCAGCTCAACTTGCAGAGCTGTACACTTCCAGAATTGTGTCCCTACATGGCATTCCTCAAGTGATATCCTCAGACCGTGGCAGCTTGTTCACATCAAGGTTCTGGGACTCCTTTCAGTCCGCCATGGGCACGAAGATCAGGTTCAGCACTGCCTTTCACCCTCAGACTAGTGGTCAAGTCGAGCGTGTGAATCAGATCCTAGAAGATATGCTCAGAGCCTGTGTCATCTCCTTCAGCATGAAATGGGAAGACTGCCTTCCATTTGCCGAGTTCTCTTACAACAACAGCTTTCAAGCAAGTGCAGGCAAAGCACCTTTTGAAATTCTCTATGGCAGAAAGTGCCGTACCCCTCTCAACTGGTCTGAAACAGGCGAACGCCAACTTCTGGGCAATGATTTGATCTCAGAAGCCGAAGAAATGTGCAAAGTCATACGTGAGAATCTCAAGGCCGCTCAGTCGCGTCAGAAGAGCTTCTATGACGGAAAGCATCGTGATTTGGCTCTCGACATCGGTGATCATGTCTATCTCCGAGTTTCTCCGATGAAAGGAACCCAAAGATTCGGTATCAAAGGAAAACTTGCTCCTAGATACGTCGGGCCTTTCAAGATTCTTGGCAAAAGAGGCGATCTAGCCTATCAGCTCGAGCTCCCTTCCAACTTTGCAAATGTTCATGATGTCTTCCATGTGTCTCAACTTCGCAAATGCTTCAAGGCACCTGAGCGCATGATTCCGTTTGAGGAGATTGATCTTCAACAAGACCTTTCCTACCGAGAGCATCCAGTTGCCATTCTTGAAGAAACCGAACGTAAGACTCGCAACAAGTCCATCAAGTTTCTGAAAGTCAAGTGGTCACATCACACAGACCGAGAAGCTACCTGGGAACGAGAAGATCATCTTCGTTCCGAGTACCCTTCCTTTTTCCAGTCCTAGATCTCGGGACGAGATCTTTTTGTAGTAGAGGAGAGTTTGTAATGCCCCGGATGTAATACTTTCCCTTTTGGGCTTATAATATATCTCCGGCTTCATCTATTTCCTTTTCGGGTTCTTTGTCTTTCGGGTTTTCGTCGTTTTGTGGTGTGAGTGTGTGGCATTCATTCATATCATGTAGACATGTGCATCGCATTGCATTTGTGTTGTGGGTTGCTTCCGGTTCGTCATGTTTCTTCCCGTTGTCCGTTTCGCGTTCCGGAGCTCCCTCACGTGTCCGTGACGTCCCGTAGGCCTACTTTGTTGTTCGGGCGTTTTACGTTACCGGTGTGCCGCGAGGTTGTGTTGTGTGTTGTTGTTTTGTTGTGTGCAACCCGCCTCTCAAATCTCGTCTTGTTTGGACTCCGTTGACTTTTCCATCCGTTGTCCGTGTGGGTCCGAAGTGCCTTCGCTTCGTGTCCCGGAAACATCCCTGCTGCTTTCTTTTATCTCCGTCTAGGCCTTGTAATTCTATCCCCGCGATCGGATCCGTCGGATCGCGATCGGAGGGCTCCTAGCGCCCCTAAACTCCCTCCTAACCCTAAAAACTGCTACATATAGACCCCCCTAGTCTATTTTGGGCATCCCCTTCTTCTTCCTCCTCTCTCCCCTTTTTTTTCATTTTCTACTTCAGATCCAGTTTTCTCCCGGATCCCGAGGGGATCCATCGGATCCAACCAGCCACCGCCGTCGGGATTCCTCGATCTCATCGCGCGAGTCAACGCGCTCGATCCCCAGCGACCGCAGCGTCGCCGCTTGGCTGGGCCCCTCCGATCGACCGACCGCATCGCCGCATCGCTGGTCGGGCTTCGATCGCGCCGCGCCGAGCCGGTCCCCACTTCCCCGCGTCGCACTGCACCTCGCCTCTCCCAGGCCGCGACCTCCTCGCGCCGGGCCCGTACTTCGCCGAGCCGGCCGGCCCGTTCGCCAGCCGGGCCAGCGCCTCCGGCTGGGCCCTCCATCGCCTCCCTCGCCGGCCCATCGCTACAGTCGCCGCGCGCCGGGCCGCAGCCGAGGCCAGGCGGGCCTCCCTTCGCCGCCGCGCGCGCCGGGCCCTCCCCTCCGCGCAGCCGGGCCGCCCCGCGCCGGATCGGGCCGCCGCCTCTGCCTCCGAACAGTTCCGGGCCAGATCCAGCCGCCGGCCCATCTCCGTGTTTTTCCTCAGATCCGATCTGGAGAGGTTGACCCTAAATCCTCCTAAGTCCAGTTTTTATCTGTCTGATGCTAACTTTGAACTGCTCTAACTTTGTGCCTGTTGCTCCGTTTTGCGCGTGTAGCATGTCCAGACGTTCGTGGAGATGTCCTCTACGTTTTGCCTGTTGTTGTCATGCATGTTAGATGTCATCTAGACACTTGTTTTGCTGTTGCAAGAGTGCATCATGATATAAACTGCTGCTATGTGTTATTTTTGTGCCACCTTTGACATGTGATAACTTTTAGCTCGTTTGTCCAAACGATGCAAATGACATGTCCACGTGTTCGTCTCGCCATGAACTACGTGTTGTATGTGATAGGTTGCTTGGTAGATTTATTATTTTTCCTTGTTATCATCGTTGCAAAGTGCCATGTTCATAAGTTGTGTTTTCACTTGTTATGAAATGCCATCTTGTTGAGCTCGTTGCAATCGTTGTGTTTGCCTCAATGATGCATGCTTGTGTGTTTCGGGATCACCTTCATGTGCACTTTGATGAGGTGCTTACCCTTTGCCATGTTTAGTTTCGAGGTGACTTAAACATGATGATAGTTTTGGGGTGGATTTTGATTGTTCCTTGTAGTATATATTGTTGTCTTTCCATCCATGTCCTCACATGTCCATTTGAGTGGCTGTAGCATGTTTGTCTTTTGCTCTAAAGTTTCAATAAAATTCTGCTGCCAGAATTTTATTGCAAAGTTCAATATGTCCAAGATCATTGCTATTGATCCGTGACTCCGTTGGGGGTGCACTTTGGACCTAGTTGCTGTACTATATGTCTAGTTTGTGTTCACGTCCTTTGCCATGCTATTTGGGTGCTGTAGCTTAATTATTTTGAGCTCCAAAGTTGCTATGTTGCTGTAATTTCCAGCTTTCGCTCAAATCTTGTTTCGGGCATAACTTTTAGCCCGTAACTCCGATTTCAGCGAATCTTATATCAAACTTGGGTGATTTTCTGTGTAGATTAATAATATAAGATTGTTATCTTGTTTTGAGGTGTTTGCTTGAGTGATGTTTTACGTGCTCCATGTGCATCCTTAGTGCATCCATCATGCATTCATGTTTTTCGAGTGCGCATTGCATCTTGTTGATTGGTGCTTGGTGTGTTTGTCTTTTTTAGAGCCGGAAGCTGAGACCGGGTACGAAGTTGAGCACGAGGTTTCCAACGAGGTTGAGCACGAGGACCCTTCTTACGATCCGAACGACTTCTCTTCAGGCAAGATGACCGAACCCCGATAACATTACTATCTTTGCCTATTGCTAGTAGTCTCGATCTATAGTTTTGCCTCGATGCCCATGTTCTTCTTGTCAGCCTCCTATTTGTAACCAATTGCCTTGTTTAACCACCCTACCTATGCAAACCGTTGCTTGGCTAAGTACGCTTCGCTCAGCCCTTCTTATAGCGTTGCTAGTTGCAGGTGAAGTGAAGATGCTTGCTCCATGTTGAAGTTTGGTTGGGTTATATCACACTATATAAATGCTTAAAATGAAATCATCTATATATTGGCAAGGGTGGAAGGCTAAGCCTTTTGCTTGGTGATTTGTTCCACTCATGCCGTTAGGATCCGTATAAGCCGGTATTATGTTCCTTGATTATGCGTTCCTAACACGGTTGGGGTGTATGGGACCCCCTCGATAAACCGCTAAGTGCTAAGTCTTTTCCAGCAAATCCCAACATTGGTACTATTTGCCTAATAACAAACTAAACATGCATAGGGAGTAATTAACCCTCTTTCTTAATCAACCACCCCGGGCCAGTGCTCCACATGAGTGTTGGTCCGAAACGGGGGTCCTGCAGGGCCGCCTTGGGGCAACCCGAGGTATCTGGCATACACCTGTAGCATCACCCATCCGGTCGTGTCCTGAGACCTAGATACGCGCGGCTACGATCAGGGTGTCGACACGCCGGGAGGATTTGCTGGATTAGCCTTACCTTAGTTCGGTATATCTTGAGCACGGGATTCCGAGGATACTCGGGTCTTCCCACTTTGGAGTTGCGACTCCGCGGATCGTGGGCTTGTAATGGGTCAAGTTGGAACACCCCTGCAGGGTTTGAACTTTCGAAAGTCGTGCCCGCGGTTATGTGGCAGATGGGAGCTTGTTAATTCCGGTTGTAGATAACTTGACACAATGTTACTAATACACTACCAGCGTGTGTTCCATGACTGTCAATTTCCGAATAGGGATTCGGGAGTTGAACACGGAGGGGTTATGTTTGTGAGCTTGTAGCTAGGATCACTTCGTGATCACTTCTCGCCGTTGCCTTCTCTTCTCGCTCTCACTTGCGTAAGCTAGATGCTAGTTGCTGCTGCAGACTTATTCTTTTCTTCAGCCTTTTCCTCACCCAAAGGCTTAAATAGTTCTGTTACCCGGGAACGGGATTGCTGAGTCCTCTGTGGCTCACAGTTACTTCACACACCAGATGCAGGTCCAGCTGTGAGCTATCCAGGTGATGGCACCGAGCTGGATTGGGAGTACGACGAGGAGCATAGTCGGTACTATGTGCGCTACCCGGACGATCAGTAGTGGAGTCTCTTACTAGGATTCGATCCGCCTGTGGTTTTATTTATCTGAGTTTGGTACTTTGACATTTGGCTTTTGCCCTTAGAGGGTTGTAGTGTTCTTAATGTATGATGTTTGAGACTTGTACTGTAATTCTGTGACGTGGCGAGTGTAAGCCAACTATTTTCAGTTTACTATCCCCTCTTTTACATGAGTTGTGCAAAGATTACCAGACTTGAGATCATTCTAGGATGGACTTATGCCTTTAAGTCGTGCCTCGACACGTAGGAGGTATAACTCCATCCTGGGCATTACAATCGGCAGCTGGCAAGAGCCTTATGGTTGTCTCTTTATTGTATGAATTGTGAAGGCCATGTAATTGCTTTACTTTATCACTATGAGTTAGCGATAGTAGTAGTAGCAATAGTTAGCGAGGCGACCACGACGCTACGATGAAGATCATGGTGTCTAACCGGTGACGATGGAGATCATGATGATGCTTTGGAGATGGAGATCGAAAGCACAAGATGATGATGGCCATATCATGTCACATATTTTGATTGCATGTGATGTTTATCTTATTATGCTTCTTATTTTGCTTAGAACGGTGGTAGCATTATAAGATGATCCCTTACAAAATTTCAAGGTACAAGTGTTCTCCCTGAGTATGCACCGTTGCGAAAGCTCGTCGTGCCGAGACACCACGTGATGATCGGGTGTGATAAGCTCTACGTTCAAATACAACGGGTGTAAGACAATTTTGCACTTGCAGAATACTCGGGTTAAACTTGACGAGCCTAGCATGTACAGACATGGCCTCGGAACACTGGATACCGAAAGGTCGAGCGTGAATCATATAGTAGATATGATCAACATAAAATGTTCACCATTGAAAACTACTCCATCTCACGTGATGATCAGACATGGTTAAGTTGATTTGAATCACGTGATCATTTAGATGACTAGAGGGATGTCTATCTAAGTGGGAGTTCTTTAAGTAATATGATTAATTGAACTTTAATTTGTCATGAACTTAGTCCTGATAGTATTTGCAAATTATGTTGTAGATCAATAGCTTGCGTTAGAGCTCCCCTATGTTTTTTATATGTTCCTAGAGAAAACTAAGTTGAAAGATGTTAGTAGCAATGATGTGAACTAGGTCCGTAATCTGAGGATTATCCTCATTGCTGCACAGAAGTATTATGTCCTTGATTCACCGCTAGGTGACAAACCTAGTGCAGGAGCAGATGCAGACGTTATGAACGTGTGACAAGCTCGGTATGATGACTACTTGATAGTTTAGTGCACCATGCATTACGTCTTATAACCGGGACTTCAAAAACATTTTGAACGCCACGGAGCATATAAGATGTTCCAAGAGTTGAAATTAGTATTTCATACTCATGCCCGTGTCGAGAGGTATGAACCTCTGACAGTACTTTGCCTACAAGATGGAGGAGAATAGCTCAACAAGTGAGCATGTGCACAGATTGTCTGGTACTACAATTGCTTGAATCAAGTGGGAGTTAATCTTCCAGACAAGATAGTAATTGACAAAGTTCTCTAGTCACTATCACCAAGTTACTAGAACTTCGTGATGAACTATAAAATGCAAGGGATGACGAAAGTAATTCTCGAGCTCTTCGCGATGCTGAAATCGGGGAAGGTAGAAATCAAGAAAGCGCATCAAGTGTTGATGGTTAACAAGACCACTAGTTTTAAGAAAAGGGCAAAGGGATAGAAGGGGAACTTCAAGTAGAATGACAAGCAAGTTGTCACTCCCGTGAAGGAACCCAAAGCTAAACTCAAGCCTGAAACTAAGTGCTTCTACTGCAAAGGAAATGGTCACTCGAAGTGGAACTGCCTTAGATACTTGGTGGATAAGAAAGATGGCAAAGTGAACAAAGGTATATTTGATATACAGATTATTGATGTGTACTATTACTTGTGTTCATAGCAACCCCTGGGTATTTTATACCAGTTCAGTTGCTAAAATTAGTAACTCGAAACGAGAGTTGCAGAATGAACAGAGACTAGTTAAAGGTGAAGTGACGTTGTGTGTTGGAAGTGGTTCCAAGATCGATATGATCATCATCGCACACTCCCTATACTTTCGGGATTAGTGTAAAACCTAAATAAATATTATTTGGCATTTGCGTTGAGCATGAATATGACTTGATCATGTTTGTTTCAATACGGTTATTCATTTAAATTCACAGATTAATTGTTGTTCAGTTTACACAAATAAAAACTTCGATGGTCATACACCCAATGAAAATAGTTTGTTGGATCTCGATCGTAGTAATACACATATTCATAATATTGAAGCCAAAAGATGCAAAGTTGATAATGATAGAGCAACTTATTTGAGGCACTGCCGTTTAGGTCATATTGATGTAAAGCGCATGAAGAAACTCCATGCTGATGGGCTTTTGGAATCACTTGATTATGAATCACTTGGTGCTTGCGAACCATGCCTCATGGGTAAGATGACTAAAACTCCGTTCTCCGGAACAATGGAGTGAGCAACTGACTTGTTGGAAATCATACATACTGATGTATGCATACCAATGAGTGTTGAGGCTCACGGCGGGTATCGTTATTTTCTGACCTTCACTGATGATTTGAGAAGATATGGGTATATCGACTTAATGAAGCACAAGTCCGAAACATTTTAAAAGTTCAAAGAATTTCAGAGTGAAGTAGAGAATCATCGTAACAAGAAAATAAAATTTCCACGATCTGATCGCAGAGGCAAATATTTGAGTTATGAGTTTGGTCTTCATTTTGAAACAATGTGGAATAGTTTCATAGCTCACGCCACCTCGAACACCACAGCGTAATGGTGTGTCTGAATGTCGTAATCGTACTTCATTTGATATGGTGCGATCTATGATGTCTCTTACCGTCTTGCCACTATCGTTTTGGGGTTATGCATTAGAGACAACTGCATTCACGTTAAATAGGGCACCATCTAAATCCGTTGAGACGACACCTTATGAACTGTGGTTTGGCGCTGCGATCCTTAAAACCACAGTTGCCGTTTCTTAAAGTTTGGAGTTGCGATGCTTATGTGAAAAAGCTTCAACCTGATAAGCTTGAACCCAAGTCGGAGAAATGAGTCTTCATAGGATACCCAAAGAAAACTGTTGGGTACACCTTCTATCATAGATCCGGAGGCAAGATATTCGTTGCTTAGAATGGATCCTTTCTAGAGAAGGAGTTTTCTCTCGAAAGAAGTGAGTGGGAGGAAAGTAGAACTTGATGAGGTAATTATACCTTCTCCCGAATTGTAAAGTAGTACATCACAGAAACTAGTTCCAGTGATTCGTACACCAATCAACGCGGAAGCTAATGATGATGATCATGAAACTTCAGATCAAGTTATGATACGTCTCCAACGTATCTATAATTTTTGATAGTTCCATGCTATTGTATTATCTGTTTTGGATGTTTAATGGCCTTTATTATACACTTTTATATTATTTTTGGGACTAACCTATTAACCCAAGGCCCAGTGCAAATTGTTGTTTTTTGCCTATTTCAGTGTTTCGCAGAATAGGAATATCAAACGGAGTCCAAACGGAATAAAAACCTTCGGGAGAGTTATTTTTGGAACAAATACAACATAGAAGACTTGGAGTACACGCCAGGGAAGGAACGAGGCGGTCACGAGGGGAGGGGGCGCGCCCCCACCCTCATGGGCCCCTCGTGGCTCCCCTGACGTGCTGATACGTCTCCAACGTATCTATAATTTTTGATTGTTCCATGCTATTATATTATCCTTCTAGGATGTCTTATGGGATTTATTATACACTTTTATATGATTTTTGGGACTAACCTATTAACCCAGAGCCCAGTGCCAGTTTCTGTTTTTTCCTTGTTTTTGAGTTTCACAGAAAAGGAATATCAAACGGAGTCCAATTGACGAGCCAATTTTTTTATGATTTTTTCTGGACCAAAAGAAGCCCCCGAAGCAAAAGAGGTGGGCCAGGAGAGCCACGGGCTGGCCTTGAGGGTGGAGGGCGCGCCCTAGGAAGGGGGGCGCGTCCCCTATCTCGAGGACGGCTCGTAGCTCCCCTTTACTTGGCCCTGACTCCAAAAATTCCTATAAATACTGAAACCTCCAGAAAGAAACCTAGATCGGGAGTTCCGCCGCCGAAAGCCTCTGTAGCCATCAAAAACTAATCTAGACCCGTTCTGGCACCCTGTCGGAGGGGGGAATCCCTCTCCGGTGGCCATCTTCATCATCCCGGTGCTCTCCATGACGAGGATGGAGTAGTCCACCCTCGGGGCTGAGGGTATGTATCAGTAGCTATGTGTTTGATCTCTCTCTCTCTCTTGTGTTCCTGAGATGGCACGATCTTGATGTATCGCGAGCTTTGCTATTCTAGTTGGATCTTCTTCTCCCCCTCTACTCTCTTGTAATGGATTGAGTTTTCCCTTTGAAGTTATCTTATCGGATTGAGTCTTTAAGGATTTGAGAACACTTGATGTATGTCTTGCACGTGTTTATCTGTGGTGACAATGGGATATCATGTGATTCACTTGATGTATGCTTTGGTGATCAACTTGCGGGTTCCGTGACCTTGGGAATCTATGCATAGGGGTTGGCACACATTTTCGTCTTGACTTTCCGGTAGAAACTTTAGGGCACTCTTTGAAGTTCTTTTGTGTTGGTTTGATAGATGACCCTGAGATTGTGTGATGCATATCGTATAACCATGCCCACGGATACTTGAGGTGACAATGGAGTATCTAGGTGACATTAGGGTTTTGGTTGATTTGTGTCTTAAGGTGTTATTCTAGTACGAACTCTATGATAGATTGAACGTTTCTACGGACTCTTGAATAGATCGATCAGAAAGAATAGCTTTGAGGTGGTTTCGTACCCTACCATAATCTCTTCGTTTGTTCTCCGCTATTAGTTACTTTGGAGTGACTCGTTGCATGTTGAGGGCTAGTAATATGATCCAATTATGTTATCCTTGTTGAGAGAACTTGCACTAGTGAAAGTATGAACCCTAGGCCTTGCCTACTATCATTGCAACACCGTTTATGCTCACATTTACCACTTGCTACCTTGCTGTTTTTATATTTTCTTACTACAAAAACCCATACCTACCATCCATATTGCACTTGTATCACCATCTCTTCGCCGAACTAGTGCACCTATACAATTTACCATTTTATTGGGTGTGTTGTGGACACAAGAGACTATTTGTTATTTGGTTGCAGGGTTGCGTGAGAGAGACCATCTTCATCCTACACCTCCCACGGATTGATAAACCTTAGGTCATCCACTTGAGGGAAATTTGCTACTGTCCTAAGAACCTCTGCACTTGGAGGCCCAACAACGTCTAGAAGTAGAAGGGTGTGTAGTAGACATCACGTGCCTCTTCCTCCTATATATACCTACGTACCTGCTACTTCTCGAGCTTGCGTTGTATTCCCTCGAAGAGGAAAGGGAGATGCAGCACAGTAGCGTAAGTATTTCCCTCAGTTTTTTAGAACCAAGGTATCAATCTAGTAGGAGACCACGCGCGAGTTCCTCGCACCTGCACAAACAAATAAGAACTTCGCAGCCAACGCGATAAGGGGTTGTCAATCCCTTTACGGTCACTTACGAAAGTGAGATCTGATAGAGATGATAGTTTATATTTTTGGTATTTTTGGTTTATAAGAACAGCAAGTAAAAGCGATAAAAGTAAAGTAGAGGTAGATTGATATGTTGAGAATAGACCCGGGGGCCATAGTTTTCTCTAGTGGCTTCTCTCATGATAGCGATATTCTACGACGGGTAAAGAAATTACTGTCGAGCAATTGATAGAAAAGCGAATAATTATGAGACTATCTAGGCACGATCATTGTATATAGGCATCACGTCCGAGACAAGTAGACCGAAATGATTGTGCATCTACTACTATTACTCCACACATCGACCGCTATCCAACATGCATCTAGTGTATTGAGTTCATACGAACAGAGTAACGCCTTAAGCAAGATGACATGATGTAGAGGGATAAACTCAAGCAATATGATGAAAACCCCATCTTTTTATCCTCGATGGCAACAATACAATACGTGCCTTGCTGCCCCTACTGTCACTGGGAAAGGACACCGCAAGATTGAACCCAAAGCCAAGCACTTCTCCAATTGCAAGAACTATAGATCTAGTAGGCCAAACCAAACTAATAATTCGAAGAGACTTGCAAGGATAGTATGAGCACACATAAAAATTTCAGAGAAGAACCAAATATCTTTCATAGATAACCTTGATCATAAACTCACAATTCATCGGATCTCGACAAACACACCGCAAAAAGAGATTACATCGAATAGATCTCCTCGAAGATCGAGGAGAACTTTGTATTGAGATCCAGAGAGAGAGAGAGAGAAGAAGCCATCTAGATACTACCAATGGACCCGAAGGTCTGTGGTAAACTACTCACAACTCATGGTGAGGGCGATGATGATGATGATGAAGGCCTCCGTGATGGATCCCCCTCTCGGAACAGGCTCCAAGATGGGATCTCCACGGGAACAGAAGCTACGGCGGTGGAATTAGGGTTTTCTCTCTGCGTATGGAGTTTCTCGGGTATGTAGGTATATATAGGAAGAAGGAGGGCACCGGGGGCCGTGTGGGCCAGCCTCGAGGCAGGGGGGTGCGCCCTGGGAAGGGGGGCGCGCCCCCCCCCCCCACCCTCGAGGGCTGGCCCTCCGTCCCCTGACTTGGTCCCGAAGGTTCTCGAGCGTGATTTCCTCCAAAAATATCTCTCGCGAAGGTTTCATTCCGTTTGGACTCCGTTTGATATTCCTTTTCTGCAAAACCCTAAAATAGGCAAAAAAACAGCAATCTGGACTGGGCCTTTGGGTTAGTAGTTTAGCCCCAAAAATGATATAAAAGTGAATGATAAAGCCCATTAAACATCCAAGACTTCATAAATAATAGCGTGGAACAATAAAAATTATAGATATCTTAGAGACGTATCATATGCCTTTGTCCACTTTGATTGAGAATAACAATGAATCTTTGGATGTGAATTTTGTTGGTAGGAATAATTTTGGTAACAATGCTTATAGAGGTACTTTTAATCCTAGGCCTTTTCCTAGTAATTCCTCTAATAATTTTGGTAATTCCTACAACAACTCTTATGGAAAGATGCCTTCTGAATTTGAAACTAGTGTTAAGGAGTTTATGATCTCGCAAAAGAATTTCAATGCTATGCTTGAAGAGAAATTGCTTAAGGTTGAAGAATTGGCTAGAAGTGTGGATAGAATTACTCTTGATGTTGATTATCTGAAACTTAGATCTATCCCACCTAAGCATGATATCAATGAGTCTCTCAAAGCATTGAGAATTTCCATTGATGCTTGCAAAGAAAGAACCGCTAGAATGCGTGCTCAAAGAGAAGATTAAATTAAATCGTGTTCTTCTAGTTATCATGAAAATAAAGATGAAGATCTGAAAGTTATTGATGTGTCTCCTATTAGATCCTTGTTTTCTAGTATCAATCTTGATGAGAATAGGATTGGAGATGATTCTGCTTTAAGTTGTTCCAATAAATCGGAGTTTTTAGATTTTGATGCTAAAATTGCTAAAAGTGGGAGTGAAGAGATTAAAACTTTGCATAGTGATGAACCCACTACTTTGGATTTCAAGGGATTCAATTATGATAATTGCTCTTTGATTGATTGTATTTCCTTATTGCAATCCGTGCTAAATTCTCTGCATGCTTACAGTCAAAATAAAGCTTTCACTAAACACATAGTTGATGCTTTGATGCAATCTTACGAAGAAAAACTTGAGTTGGAAGTTCTATACCTAGAAAGCTTTATGATGAGTGGGAACCTACTATAAAAATAAAAATAAAAGATCATGAATGCTATGCTTTGTGTGATTTGGGTGCTAGTGTCTCCACTATCCCAAAACTTTGTGTGATTTGCTAGGATTCCATGAGCTTGATGATTGTTCTTTAAATTTGTATCTTGCGGATTCTGTTGGGGAACGTAGCAGAATTCAAAAAAATTCCTACGCTTCACCAAGATCAATCTAAGGAGTCATCTAGCAACGAGCATAAAGGAGTGCGTCTACATAACCTTTGTAGATCGCGAGCGGAAGCGTTCGAAGGAACGTGGATGATGGAGTCGTACTCGCCGTGATCCTCGTCACCGATGATCCCAGCGCCGAATGGACGGCACCTCCGCGTTCAACACACGTACGGTACAGCGACGTCTCCTCCTTCTTGATCCAGCAAGGGGGGAGGATAGGTTGATGGAGGTCCAGCAGCATGACGGCGTGGTGGTGGATGCAACGGGAAAAGCTGCAGGGCTTCGCCGAGACCCTGCGGGAGGAGTAAGAGATGTAACCGGGGGG
>LR738711.1:865269962-865353473 GCA_902687465.1 Secale cereale
GGCGAGGCGCCACGGGCTGAGGTGCGGCTGCCCTCTCTCCCCCCACTATATATAGGGGGCCAGGGGGGCGCCGGCCCTAGGAGATCCAATCTCCTAGGGGGGCGGCGGCCAAGGGGGGTGGCTTGCCCCCCAAGCCTAGGGGGGCGCCCCCACCCCTAGGGTTTCAACCCTAGGCGCATGGGGGAGGCCCAAGGGGGTGCGCCAGCCCACTAAGGGCTGGTCCCCCTCCCCCTACGGCCCACGGGGCCCTCCGGGATGGGTGGCCCCACCCGGTGGACCCCCGGGACCCTTCCAGTGGTCCCGGTACACTACCGGTGACCCCCGGAACTCTCCCGGTGGCCGAAACTGGACTTCCTATATATCATTCTTTACCTCCGGACCATTCCGGAACTCCTCGTGACGTCTGGGATCTTATCCGGGACTCCGAACAACATTCGGGTTACCGTGTGCATATATCTCTACAACCCTAGCATCACCGAACCTTAAGTGTGTAGACCCTACGGGTTCGGGAGACACGTAGACATGACCGAGACGACTCTCCGGTCAATAACCAACAGCAGGATCTGGATACCCATGTTGGTTCCCACGTGTTCCTCGATGATCTCATCGGATGAACCACGATGTCAAGGATTCACTTAATCCCGTATGCTATTCCGTTTGTCTATCGGTATAGTACTTGCCCGAGATTCGATCGTCGGTATACCGATACCTTGTTCAATCTCGTCATGGCAAGTCTCTTTACTCGTTCCGTAATCCATCATCTGGTGACTAACTCCTTAGTCACTTTGAGCTCATTATGATGATGTCTTATTGAGTGGGCCCAGAGATACCTCTCCGTCATACGGAGTGACAAATCCCAGTCTCCGTTCGTGCCAACTCAACAGACACTTTCGGAGATACCCGTTGCGTACCTTTATAGCCACCCAGTTACGTTGTGACGTTTGGCACACCCAAAGTATTCCTACGGTATCCTGGATTTGCACAACCTCATCGTCTAAGGAAAAGATACTTGACATTGGAAAAGCTTTAGCATTATGAACTACACGATCTTATGCTAGGCTTAGGATTGGGTCTTGTTCATCACATCATTCTCCTAATAATGTGATCCCCTTATCAATGACATCCAATGTCCATGGCCAGGAAACCATGAGCATCTGTTGATCAACGAGCTAGTAACTAGAGGCTTACCAGGGACACGTTTTGGTCTATGTATTCACACATGTATCGCTGTTTCCGTATAATACAATTCAAGCATGAATAACAAACAATTATCATGAACAAGGAAATATAATAATAACCATTTTATTATTGCCTCTAGGGCATATTTCCAACAGTCTCCCACTTGCACTAGAGTCAATAATCTAGTTACATTGTGATGAATCGAACACCCATAGAGTTCTGGTGTTGATCATGTTTTGCTCGTGGAAGAGGTTTAGTCAACGGATATGCGACATTTAGATCCGTATGCACTTTACAAATATCTATGTCTCCATCTTGAACATAATTCCGGATGGAGTTGAAACGGCGCTTGATGTGCTTGGTCTTCTTGTGAAACCTGGGCTCCTTGGCAATGGCAATAGCTCCAGTGTTGTCACAGAAGAGAGTCATCGGGCTTGACGCGCTTGGAATGACTCCTAGGTCGGTGATGAACCCCTTCATCCAGACTCCTTCCTGTGCTGTTTCGCAAGCAGCTATGTACTCCGCTTCACATGTAGAATGCGCCACGACGCTCTGCTTGCAACTGCACCAGCTGACTGCTCCACCATTCAAAATATACACGTATCCGGTTTGTGACTTGGAGTCATCCAGATCTGTGTCGAAGCTAGCATCGACGTAACCCTTTACGACGAGCTCTTCGTCACCTCCATAAATGAGAAACATATCCTTAGTCCTTTTCAGGTACTTCAGGATGTTCTTGACCGATGTCCAGTGTTCCATGTCGGGATCACTTTGGTACCTCCCTACCAAACTTATGGCAAGGTTCACATCAGGTCTGGTACACAGCATGGCATACATAATAGAACCTATGGCTGAGGCATAGGGGATGACACTCATCTTTTCTCTATCTTCTGTCATGGTCGGGGACTGAGCCGTGCTCAATCTCATACCTTGTAAAACAGGCAAGAACCCTTTCTTGGACTGATCCATATTGAACTTCTTCAATATCTTGTCAAAGTATGTGCTTTGTGAAAGACCAATGAGGCGTCTCGATCTATCTCTATAGATCTTGATGCCTAATATATAAGCAGCTTCTCCAAGGTCCTTCATTGAAAAACTCTTATTCAAGTAGGCCTTTATGCTCTCCAAGAATTCTATATCATTTCCCATCAGCAGTATGTCATCCACATATAATATGAGAAATGCTACAGAGCTCCCACTCACTTTCTTTTAGATACAGGCTTCTCCCCAAGTCTGTATAAAGCCAAATGCTTTGATCACATCATTAAAGCAAATATTCCAACTCCGAGATGCTTGCACCAGCCCGTAGATCAAGCGTTGGAGCTTGCATACCTTGTCAGCATTCTCTGGATCGACAAAACCTTCCGGCTGCATCATATACAGCTCTTCCTTGAGGAAGCCATTAAGGAATGATGTTTTGACGTCCATTTGCCATATCTCATAATCGTAGAATGCGACAACTGCTAACATGATTCAGACGGACTTCAGCATCGCTACGGGAGAGAAAGTCTCGTCGTAGTCAATCCCTTGAACTTGTCGATAACCTTTAGCGACAAGCCGAGCCTTATAGATGGTCACATTACCATCCGCGTCAGTCTTCTTCTTGAATATCCATTGATTTTCTATGGCATGCCGATCATCGGGCAAGTCCACCAAAGTCCATACTTTGTTTTCATACATGGATCCTATCTCGGATTTCATGGCTTCAAGCCATTTGTTGGAATCCGGTCCCGCCATCGCTTCTTCATAGTTCGAAGGTTCACCGTTGTCTAACAGCATGATTTCCATGACAGGGTTGCCGTACCACTCTGGTGCAGAACATGTCCTTGTGGACCTTCGAAGTTTAGTAGTAACTTGATCTGTATCTTCATGATCATCATCATCAACTTCCTCCGTTGTCGACGCAGGCATCTCAGGAACAATTTCCTGCGCTGCGCTACTTTCCGGTTCGAACAATTTCCCACGCTGCACTACTTTCCGGTTCGGGAGGGGTGACTGTCACCTCATCAAATTCTACTTTCCTCCCAGTCACTTCTTTCGAGAGAAACTCTTTCTCGAGAAAGGATCCATTCTTGGCAACGAAAACCTTGCCTTCGGATCTGAGGTAGAAGGTGTACCCAATAGTTTCCTTTGGGTATCCTATGAAGACGCATTTTTCCGATTTAGGTTTGAGCATTTCAGGTTGAAGTTTCTTGACATAAGCATCGCAACCCCAAACTTTCAGAAACGACAACTTAGGTTTCTTGCCAAACCAAAGTTCATACGGTGTCGTCTCAACGGATTTTGACGGAGCCCTATTTAAAGTGAATGCGGCAGTCTCTAAAGCAAATCCCCAAAAAGATAGCGGTAAGTCGGTGAGAGACATCATAGATTGCACCATGTCCAACAAAGTGCGATTCCGTCGTTCGGACACACCATTATGCTGAGGTGTTTCGGGCGGTGTAAATTGTGAAACAATTCCACAGTTCCTTAGGTGCGTGCCAAATTCATGACTTAAATATTCACCCCCACGATCTGATCGTAAGAACTTTATTTTTCTGTCACGTTGATTCTCAACCTCATTCTGAAATTCCTTGAACTTTTCAAAGGTCTCAGACTTGTGCTTCATCAAGTAGACATACCCATATCTACTGAAGTCATCTGTGAGGGTGAGAACATAACGATAGCCTCCGCGAGCTTCAACACTCATTGGACCGCACACATCGGTATGTATGATTTCCAATAAGTTGGTTGCTCGCTCCATTGTTCCGGAGAACGGAGTCTTGGTCATCTTGCCCAAGAGGCATGGTTCGCATGTGTCAAATGATTCATAATCAAGAGACTCTAGAAGTCCATCTGCATGGAGCTTCCTCATACGTTTGACGCCAATATGACCAAGGCGGCAATGCCACAAGTATGTGGGACTATCATTATCAACTTTACATCTTTTGGCATTCACACTATGAATATGTGTATCATCACGTTCGAGATTCATCAAAAATAAACCATTGACCAGCGGGTCATGACCATAAAACATATCTCTCATATAAATAGAACAACCATTATTCTCGGATTTATATGAGTAGCCATCTCGCATCAAACGAGATCCAGATACAATGTTCATGCTCAAAGCTGGTACTAAATAACAATTATTAAGGTGTATAACTAATCTCGAGGGTAGATGTAGAGGCAGCGTGCCGACGGCGATCACATCGACCTTGGAACCATTCCCGACGCGCATCGTCACCTCGTCCTTCGCCAGTCTCCGCTTATTCTGCAGCTCCTGCTTTGAGTTACAAATGTGAGCAACTGCACCAGTATCAAATACCCAGGAGCTACTACGAGCGCTGGTAAGGTACACATCAATAACATGTATATCATATATACCTTTGACGTTGCCGGCCTTCTTATCTGCTAAATATTTGGGGCAGTTCCGCTTCCAGTGACCCGTTCCCTTGCAATGAAAGCACTCAGTTTCAGGCTTGGGTCCATTCTTTGGCTTCTTCCCGGCAACTGGCTTACCGGGCGCGAAAACTCCTTTGCCGTCCTTCTTGAAGTTCGTCTTACCCTTGCCTTTCTTGAACTTAGTGGTTTTATTGACCATCAACACTTGATGTTCTTTCTTGATATCCACCTCCGTTGATTTCAGCATTGAATACACCTCGGGAATGGACTTCTCCATCCCTTGCATATTGAAGTTCATCACGAAGCTCTTGAAGCTAGGTGGGAGCGACTGAAAGGATTCTATCAACGACCGCTTCGTCTGGGAGATTAATTCCCAATTGAGACAAGCGATTGTGCATCCCTAACAATTTGAGTATGTGCTCGCTGACAGAACTATTCTCCTCCATCTTACAACTGTAGAATGCGTCGGAGACGTCATATCTCTCGACTCAGGCATGAGCTTGGAAAAACATTTTCAGCTCTTGGAACATCTCATATGCTCTGTGGTGCTCAAAACGCTTTTGGTGCCCCGATTCTAAGCTGTAAAGCATGCTGCACTGAACCAGGGAGTAATCATCACAACGTGACTGCCAGGCGTTCATAACATCTTGGGCTGCTGGGAAAACGGGTGCATCACCTAGCGGTGCTTCAAGGACATATGATCTCTTGGCAGCTATGAGGATAATCCTTAGGTTACGGACCCAATCCGTATAGTTGCTACCATCGTCTTTCAGCTTGGTTTTCTCTAGGAACGCGTTGAAGTTGAGGGCAACATGAGCGTGGGCCATTTGATCTACAAGACATATTGTAAAGAATTTAGACTAAGTTCATGACAATTAAGTTCATCTAATCAAATTTAATGAACTCCCACTCAGATTGACATCTCTCTAGTCATCTAAGTTATACATGATCCGAATCGACTAGCCCATGTCCGATCATCACGTGAGACAGACTAGTCATCAACGGTGAACATCTTCATGCTGATGTATCTTCTATACGACTCATGTTCGACCTTTCGGTCTTCCGTGTTCCGAGGCCATGTCTGTACATGCCAGGCTCGTCAAGTGAACCCTAAGTGTATTGCGTGTGTAAATCTGGCTTACACCCATTTTATGCGAACGTTAGAGCCTATCACACCAGATCATCACGTGGTGCTTCGGAACAACGATCCTTAGCAACGGTGCACAGTTAGGGGGAACACAATTCTTGAAATTGTTAGTGAGAGATCATCTTATTTACTACCGTCATTCTAAGCAAATAAGATGCATAAACATGATAAACATCACATGCAATCAAATAAAGTGACATGATATGGCCAATATCATTTTGCTCCTTTGATCTCCATCTTCAGGGCACCATGATCATATTTGTCACCGGCATGACACCATGATCTCCATCATCATATCTTCATGAAATCGTCTCGCCAAAAGTTACTTCTACTACTATGGCTAACGTTTAGCAATAAAGTAAAGTAATTACATGGCATTATTCAGTGACACGCAGGTCATACAATAAATAAGACAACTCCTATGGCTCCTGCCGGTTGTCATTCTCATTGACATGCAAGTCGTGATTCCCAATTACAAGAACATGATCAATCTCATACATCACATATATCATTCATCACATCTTCTTGGCCATATCACATCATATAGCACATGCTGCAAGAACAAGTTAGACGTCCTCTAATTGTTGTTTCAAGTTTTTTACGTGGTTGCTATAGGTTTCTAGCAAGAACGTTTCTTACCTACGCCAAAACCACAACGTGATATGTCAATTTCTATTTACCCTTCATAAGGACCCTTTTCATCGAATCCGATCCGACTAAAGTAGGAGAGACAGACACCCGCCAGCCACCTTTATGCAACTAGTGCATGTCAGTCGGTGGAACCAGTCTCACGTAAGCGTACGTGTAAGGTCGGTCCGGGCCGCTTCATCCCACAATGCCGCCGAATCAAGATTGGACTAGTAGCGGAAAGATAATTGAACAAAATCAATGCCCACAACTTGTTTGTGTTCTACTCGTGCAAGATGCTACGCAAAGACCTAGCTCAGATGCCACTGTTGGGGAATGTAGCAGAATTCAAAAAATTTCCTACGCTTCACCAAGATCAATCTAAGGAGTCATCTAGCAACGAGCATAAAGGAGTGCATCTACATACCCTTTGTAGATCGCGAGCGGAAGCGTTCGAAGGAACGTGGATGATGGAGTCGTACTCGTCGTGATCCTCGTCACCGATGATCCCAGCGCCGAACGAACGGCACCTCCGCGTTCAACACACGTACGGTACAACGACGTCTCCTCCTTCTTGATCCAGCAATGGTGGAGGAGAGGTTGATGGAGATCCAGCAGCACGACGGCGTGGTGGTGGATGCAACGGGAAAAGCTGCAGGGCTTCGCCGAGACCCTGCGGGAGGTGTAAGAAATGTAACGGGGGGGAGGCGCCAAGGGCTGAGGTGCGGCTGCCCTCTCACCCCCCACTATATATAGGGGGCCAGGGGGGGCGTCGGCCCTAGGAGACCTAATCTCCTAGGGGGGCGGCGGCCAAGGGGTGTGGCTTGCCCCCCAAGCCTAGGGGCGCCCCCACCCCTAGGGTTTCAACCCTAGGCGCATGGGGGGAGGCCCAAGGGGGGTGCGCCAGCCCACTAAGGGCTGGTCCCCCTCCCCCTACGGCCCACGGGGCCCTCCGGGATGGGTGGCCCCACCCGGTGGACCCTCGGGACCCTTCTGGTGGTCCCGGTACACTACCGGTGACCCCCGGAACTCTCCCAGTGGTCGAAACTGGACTTCCTATATATCATTCTTTACCTCCAGACCATTCAGGAACTCCTCGTGACGTCTGGGATCTTATCCGGGACTCCGAACAACATTCAGGTTACCGTCTGCATATATCTCTACAACCCTAGCGTCACCGAACCTTAAGTGTGTAGACCCTACGGGTTCGGGAGACACGTAGACATGACCGAGACGACTCTCCGGTCAATAACCAACAGCGGGATCTGGATACCCATGTTGGTTCCCACGTGTTCCTCGATGATCTCATCGGATGAACCACGATGTCAAGGATTCACTTAATCATGTATGCTATTCCCTTTGTCTATCGGTATAGTACTTGCCCGAGATTCGATCGTCGGTATACCGATACCTTGTTCAATCTCGTCATGGCATGTCTCTTTACTTGTTCCGTAATCCATCATCTCATGACTAACTCCTTAGTCACTTTGAGCTCATTATGATGATGTCTTACCGAGTGGGCCCAGAGATACCTCTCCGTCATACGGAATGACAAATCCCAGTCTCGGTTCGTGCCAACTCAACAGACACTTTCGGAGATACCCGTTGCGTACCTTTATATCCACCCAGTTACGTTGCGACGTTTGGCACACCCAAAGTATTCCTACGGTATCCGGGAGTTGCACAACCTCATGGTCTAAGGAAAAGATACTTGACATTGGAAAAGCTTTAGCATTACGAACTACACGATCTTGTGCTAGGCTTAGGATTGGGTCTTGTCCATCACATCATTCTCCTAATAATGTGATCCCGTTATCAATGACATCCAATGTCCATGGCCAGGAAACCGTGACCATCTGTTGATCAACGAGCTAGTAACTAGAGGCTTACCAGGGACATGTTTTGGTCTATGTATTCACACATGTATCGCTGTTTCCGTATAATACAATTCAAGCATGAATAACAGACAATTATCATGAACAAGGAAATATAATAATAACCATTTTATTATTGCCTCTAGGGCATATTTCCAACAGATTCCACTATTAAGAAACCTATGGGAAGAATTAATGATGTTCTTATTGTTGCCAATAGGAATTATGTGTCCGTAGATTTCATATTCCTTGATATAGATTGCAATCCTTCATGTCCTATTATTCTTGGTAGACCTTTCCTTAGAAGGATTGGTGCAATTATTGATATGAAGGAATGAAATATTAGATTCCAATTTACATTAAGGAAAGGCATGGAACACTTTCCTAGAAAGAAAATCAAATTACCATATGAATCTATCATGAGAGCCACTTATGGATTGCCCTCCAAAGATGGCAATACCTAGATCTATCTTGTATCGTGCCTAGCTAGGGGCGTAAAACGATAGCACTTGTTGGGAGGCAACCCAATTTTATGTTTTTTGTTTTTGTTGCTGTTAGGGAATAAATATTGCATCTAGCCTCTGATTAGATGTGGTTTCATGTTTTGTTTAGTGTTTGTGCCAAGTAGAACCTTTGGTAAGACTTGTGTGAAGTTTATATGATCTTGCTGTGAAAAACAGAATCGTTAGCGCTCGCTAAAGTAGTCGTGTGATTTTACTGGAGCGTGATTTTTAGTTGATAATTTTTGCTGCTGATTGGTAGACAAATTTCGCAAATTTACCAATTTAGTTTGATTTTTTTGGAGTTCCAGAAGTAGGCGAACCCTGCAGATTACTAAAGACTGTTCTGTCTTTGACAGATTCTGTTTTTCATGTGTTGTTTGCTTATTCCGATGCATCTATGAGTAATATTGAAGGATATGAACCGTAGAGAACTTGGAGTACAGTAGGTTTAACACCAATATAAACAAAGAATGAATTCATTGCTGTACTTTCGAGTAGTGGTTTGCTTTCTCATACTAACGGAGCTCACGCGAATTTTTGTCTAAGTTTTGTGTTGTGAAGTTTTCAAGTTTTGAGTATTGCTTTGATGGACTATGGAACAAGGAGTGGCAAAGGCCTAAGCTTGGAGATGCCCATGGAACCCCAAGTAAATTCAAGATAATCAAAAGCCTAAACTTGGGGATGCCCCGGGAAGGCATCCCCTCTTTCGTCTTCATCCATCGGTAACTATACTTGGAGCTATATTTTTATTTGCAACATGCTATGTGTTTTCCTTGGAGGGTCTTGTATAATTTGAGTGTTTGCTTGTTAGTTTGCCACAATCATCCTTGCTGGACACACTTATTTGAGAGAGTTAAATATGGCCTAGAAATTAATAGAACACTCTATGTGTTTCACTTATATCTTTTGAGTTGAATAGTTTTTGCTCTAGTGCTTCACTTATATCTTTTAGAGCACGGTGGTGGTAATATTTTGTAGAAATTGTTGAGCTATCATGCTTCACTTAGATCTATTTGAGAGTCTATCAGAACAGCATGGTAAAGTGTTTAGGCTAAAGAAACTAGTCCTCACATGATAAACATCCAATGTCAATGTAGTAACAAAAATTCACACCAAGTGCATTGAATAGAATGAGATGTTGGATGCTTGATAATTGTTTTGAGACATGATGATAGTGATATTAGAGTCATGCTAGTGGAGTTATTATGAAATTGAGAAATACTTGTGTTAAGGTTAGTGATTCCCGTAGCATGCACGTATGGTGAACCGTTGTGTGACTAAGTTAGAGCATGAGATATTTGTAGAGTGCCAACCTTTGTGTGGAGGTCGGGGGCACGCGATGGTTAACTCCTACCAACCTCCCCCCTAGGAGCATGTGTTGATTTCTTTGTTTTGATGACTCGTAAATTTTTGCAGTAAGTATATGAGTTCTTATGACTAATGTTGAGTCCATGGATTATACACACTCTCACCCTTCCACCATTGCTAGCCTCTCTTGTACCGCGCAACTTTCGCTGGTACCATAAACCTACTATATATCCTTCCTCAAAACAGCCACCATATTGTTCCTCAAAACAGCCACCATACCTACCTATCACGGCATTTCCATAGCCATTCCGAGATATATTGCCATGCAACTTTCCACCGTTCCGTTTATATGACACACATCATATTGTCATATTGCCATGTATGATCATGTAGTCGACATCGTATTTGTGGCAAAGCCACCATGCATAATTTTTTATACATGTCACTCTTGTTTCATTGCACTTACTGGTACACCGCCAGAGGCATTCATATAGAGTCATACTTTGCTGTTGTAGTATCAAGTTGTAATATCAAGTTGTAATGAAAGTGTGATGATCATCATTATTAGAGCATTGTCCCATGGGAGGAAAGGCTGAATCTATAAAGCCCCTCCGCAAAAAAAAGGAAAAAAAAGAAGAAAGGCCAAAGAAAAAAAGAAAGGCCCAAAAAAGGGAAAATAAATAGTGACAATTGCTACTATCTTTTTCCACACTTGTGCTTCAAAGTAGCACCATGTTCTTCATTGTAGAGAGTCTCATGTTTAGTCACTTTCCTATACTAGTGGGAATTTTCATTATAGAACTTGGCTTGTATATTCCAGTGACGGGCTTCCTCAAATGCCCTAGGTCTTCGTGAGCAATAAAGTTGGATGCACACCCACTAGTTTCTTTAGTTGAGCTTTCATTCATATTTAGCTCTAGTGCATGGCAATCCCTACTGATTCACATTGATATCTATTGATCAGCATCTCCATAGCCCGTTGACACGCCTAGTCGATGTGGGACTATCTCCCTCCTTTTTGTCTTCTCCACAACCACCTCTATTCCACCCATAGTGCTATATCCATGGCTCACGCTCATGTATTGCGTGAAAGTTGAAAGGTTTGAAAAGATAGAGTATGAAAAAAATGCTTGGCTGAAATCGGGGTTGTGCATAATATGAATATTTTTGTGTGATACTAAGGGAGTATAGCCAACACTATATGATTTTGTAGGGATAACTTTTTTTAGCCATAGTATTTTGAGAAGACATGATTGCTTTGTTAGTATTGCTTGAAGTATTGTTATTTCTTATGTCTATATAGACTTTTATCTTGAATCTTTCAGATCTGAACATTCATGCCACAATTAAAGAGAATTACATTGAAAAACTATATTGGTTAGCATTCCACATCAGAAATTCTTTCTTTATCATTTACCTACTCGAGGACGAGCAGGAATTAAGCTTGGGGATGCTTGATACGTCTCCAACATATCTATAATTTTTGATTGTTCCATGCTATTATTTATGAAGTCTTGGATGTTTAATGGGATTTATCATTCACTTTTATATCATTTTTGGGACTAACCTACTAACCCAAAGGCCCAGATTAGTGTTTTTTTTCCTATTTCAGGGTTTTGCAGAAAAGGAATATCAAACGGAGTCCAAATGGAATGAAACCTTCGCGAGAGATATGTTTGGAGAAAATCACGCACGGGAAACTTAAGGGCCAAGTCAGGGGACCGAGGGGCTTCCCTCGAGGGTGAGGGGCGCACCCCCCTTCCCAGGGTGCGCTCCCATATCTCGAGGCTGCCCCGTGTGGCCCCAGGTGCCCTCCTTCTTCCTATATATACCTACGTATGCCAGAAACTCCATACGTAGAGAGAAAACCCTAATTCCACCGCCGTAGCTTCTGTTCCCGTGGAGATCCCATCTTGGTGCCTGTTCCGGGAGGGGGATCCATCACGGAGGCCTTCATCATCATCATCATCGCCCTCACCAAGAGTTGTGAGTAGTTTACCTCAGACCTTTGGGTCCATAGCTAGTATCTAGATGGCTTCTTCTCTCTCTCTGGATCTCAATACAAAGTTCTCCTCGGTCTTCGAGGAGATGTATTCGATGTAATCTCTTTTTGCGGTGTGTTTGTCGAGATCCGATGAATTGTGAGTTTATGATCAAGGTTATCTATGAAAGATATTTGGTTCTTCTCTGAACTTTTTATGTGTGCTCATAGATAACCTTGATATTATGAGCACACATAAAAAGTTTAGAGAAGAACCAAATATCTTTCATAGATAACCTTGATCATAAACTCACAATTCTTCGGATCTCTATAAACACACTGCAAATAGAGATTACATCGATTAGATATCCTTAAGGATGGCAATGGGTCGGGTTTGGATCGGGTTGAACAATATCAAATCCATATCCATATCCATGGAGAGAGTCTTTGCCCACCCATGAAAAAATCCATGGGTGAAAAATCATGTCCATGTCCAAACCCGATGGATATCCATACCCATTGGATATCCATTGGGTCCCCTCTAGACATATAAATAAGACATAACACAATGTTAACACAAGATCTTCCATTCTTCACTTCGTGTCAGGCTCGGCTTCACTTATGGTAAATCAACGTCCACTAACAACATAAGATCATTTAGTATTTTTCTAACAAATGAGAATGATGAGTCATTTAACAAGAAGATAAAAATAAGGGAAGGGCATTGGGGTATGTTACAGGGGGATTGACTATCGACTAATAAAAGTTATGACGAGGATTGTGTAATTTATTTTGCATGTTCTGGATAACAAAGTGTTAAATTGCAGTGGGACATGTGACTGCGGGGTAGGGATAGCAGATTTTTGCCATTAAGTCATACTATCAAGTCGCGTTTGGATATACCCATGGGTACAAGATTATATCCATGTCCTACCCATGAGTAATTGGGTCGGGTTTGGGCGTTGCCCATGGACAACAAAAGCATATCCAAACCCTATCCATTCGGGTCGGATTTCCATGGATATCCATGTCCATGGATAAAATTGCCATCCTTAGATATCCTCGAAGACCGAGGAGAACTTTGTATTGAGATCCAGAGAGAGAGAAGAAGCCATCTAGATACTAGCTATGGACCCGAAGGTCTGTGGTAAACTACTCAGAACTCATGGTGAGGGCGATGATGATGATGAAGAAGACCTTTGTGATGGACCCCCTCCGGTGGAGCTCCGGAACAAGCTCCAAGATGGGATCTTCTCGGGAACAGAAAGTACGGCGATGGAATTAGGGTTTTCTCTCTGTTCACGGAGGTTCTGGGGTACGTAGACTTATATAGGAAGAAGGAGGGCACTAGGGCACGCTCGAGGGGACCACGAGGCAGGGGGCGCGCCCCCACCCTCGTGGGCCACCTCTTGATCCCCTGACGTGGTTCTCAAGCTCCACGTGCGTGAGTTTCTCCAAAATTATCTCTCGCGAAGGTTTCATTCCGTTTGGACTCCGTTTGATATTCTTTTCTGCAAAACCCTAAAATAGGCAAAAACAGCAATCTGGACTGGGCCTTTGGGCTACTAGGTTAGTCCCAAAAATGATATAAAAGTGAATGATAAAGCCCATTAAACATCCAAGACTTCATAAATAATAGCATGGACCAATCAAAAATTATAGATACGTTGGAGACGTATCACCAGTTCCTGTTTGTTGCATGTTTTTTGTTTCGCATAATATCCATATCAAACGGAGTCCAAACAGAATAAAAACGGACGGAGATTTTTTTTTTGGAATATATGTGAATTTTGAGAAGCGTAACCAACATGAGACGATGCCCGAGTGGGCCACGAGGCAGGGGGCGCGCCCTAGGCCCTCGTGGCCACACTGTAAGGCGGTTGATGCCCTTCTGTCGCCGCAACAAAGCTAATATCCGGATAAAAACCGTGTCAAAAAATCAGCCCCATCGAAGTTACGGATCTCCAGGAATTTAAGAAACGATGAAGGGCCAGAATCTGGGAACGCATGAACAGAGAGAGACAGAGAGACAGATCCAATCTCGGAGGGGCTCTCGCCCCTCCGCTACCAGGGAGGCCATGAACCAGAGGGGAAACCCTTCTCCCATCTAGGGAGAAGGTCAAGGAAGAACAAGAAGGAGGGGGGCTCTCTCCCCCTCGCTTCCGTTGGCGCCGGAGTGCCACCGGGGCCATTGATGACCCACAAGTGTAGGGGATCTATCGTAGTCCTTTCGATAAGTAAGAGTGTCGAACCCAACGAGGAGCAGAAGGAAATGATAGGCAGTTTTCGGTAAGGTATTTTCTGCAAGCACTGAAATTATAGGTAACAGATAGTTTTGTGATAAGGTAATTGGTAGCAAGTGACAAAAGTTAAAATTAAATAAGGTGCAGCAAGTGACAGATAGTTTTGAGTTTCAGGGCTTTTGGGTTGTGCAGAATAGGTTTCCAGCGTTTGCTCCTTTTCCAGCCCAGAATTCCAGCTGTCGGCATTCTCCCTCTTCATGTAAACCTTGTAAAATAAGAGACAAAAGGCATAAGTATTGTGACAAAACATGTAATAACAGCCCATAATGCAATAAATATCAACATATAAGCATGATGCAAAATGGACGTATCAACTCCCCCAATCTTAGACCTCGCTTGTCCTCAAGCGAAAGCCGGTATCGATAAATATGTCCACATGTTCAGAGATAGAGGTGTCGATAAAACAAAATACGGACGTGAGGGCATCATGATCATTCTCATAACAACAACTTATATAAATATAGTCATATGATTCTTATGCTGAAGTAACAATTCATCCACAATATCAAGTATGAATCATAAACTTCATTGGAAACTAACAAACTTTGATCTCGGTCATTGAAGCAATTGCAATTTATTGTAATATCGGAAAGAGTCAATATAAGAGTTTTTCAGCAAGCCTACATACTCAACTATCATATAATCTTTCACAATTGCTCACACTCACACAATACTTATGTTTATGGAGTTTTAATCGGACACAGAGAAAGATAGAGGCTTATAGTGTTGCCTCCCAACCTTTTACCTCAAGGGTAATGTCAACAGTAATAGATCATGAAATTACATCCAAGTGGATATATATGTCAGGATCTTTCCAACACAATGTGGTTCCCAAAGGATAAATTGTAAAAAGGAAAGGTGGGTTTCACCTTGACACTTATAAGACAGGAATAATAGATATGCCCTTCGCAGAGGGAAGCAGAGGTTGTCATGTGTTTTTATGGTTGGATGCACAAAGTCTTGGCATAGAAGAACTTCGCTTTATATTGCCGCTTGTGATAAGGACCTTTATTATGCAGTCCGTCGCTTTTATGACCTCCATATCACAAGATCGTATAAAGATAATTTCTCCCACACTAATAAATCATTCATATTTTAGCGAGTTTGCCACATGACAACTTACTTGGAAGGATCTTTCTCAATCCATAGGTAGGTATGGTGGACTCTCATGGCAAAACTGGGTTTAAGGATATATGGAAGCACAAGTAGTATCTATACTTAGTGTGAGGAGTTTTGGCTAGCATGAGGGGGAAAGGCAAGCTCAACATGTTGGATGATCCATGACAATATACTTTATTTCGGATATAAGGAGACATAACCCATTATGTTGTCTTCCTTGTCCAACATCAACTCTTTAGCATGTTATACTTTAATGAGTGCTCACAATCATAAAAGATGTCCAAGATAGTATATTTGTATGTGAAGCCTCTCTTCTTTTATTACTTCCTGTTAATTGCAACGATGACCAAAACTATGTTTGTCACCTCCCAACAACTTTTATTATCATACTCTTGTATGTGAAGTCATTACTTCCCATAAGATTGATATGATCTCTTTGATACTCTTTATGTTTTCTTTCTTTTTATCATGACCCAACTGAGGAAATCAAGCCCTTGACTCAACACTAATCTTTAATATATAGCTCACGGACTCGATTACAAAGGGTAAAGCTCACAAGGAAAAAGCTCACAACTAGATCATGCTAAATTTATTCTAATAGATCAAGATACTACCAAAAGGATCGAACTAAGTAAAACGGTAAAGATAGGAGTGATGGTGATACGATACCGGGGTCACTCCCCCAAGCTTGGCAGTTGCCAAGGGGAGTGCCCATACCCATATGATTATGTCTCCTTCTTCGGGGGTGGTGATGATGACTTCTTCCTCAGCTTACGCTTAAGGGCAGCATTTATGTCTCCTTCTTCGAGGGTGGTGATGATGAATTCTTCCTCAGCTTACGCTTAAGGGCAGCATTTTGGTCCTTTAGATCATTGATCTCTTGCTCAAGGTTTAATATCTTCTTGCATAGTGCCTGCTTGTTCTCCTGCAAGAGGTTAAAAGGGATAAATTCGATCTTAGGTTTCTTTACTCTGTCTGGCAGGCTTGACTTTTTGAATTCCACGTGCATGTCTCCAGGTTGAGGTAGTGGGACTTCGTCTTCATCTGAGCTAGTCCAATCCTTCTTCTTTGCATCATAGTCTTCTTCTTCTTCCGTGGTCCAACCATAATGCTCCCAATCCCCATAAACTTTAGGATCAGCAAGGGAATCAGCCACATAGCTTTCTCCCTCCGAATCCTGGGAAGACATGCTGCTTTATCTGCGACAGGAACATCTCGAAACAAGAACAAATGATTTTTGCGTGATACAGAGGTCAAAACCTTCGAGAGTATATATAATGAATTTTTACCGACCAAAAGGAGTAACCCACAAGAAAACGGAGTCCGGGGGGCACACGGGGTGCCCATGAGGCAGGGGCGCGCCCTCCACCCTCGTGGACGCCTCGTGTCTCTTCCGGACTGTGGTTTATTTTTCTATTTTTCTAAATATTCCAAAACGGAGAAAAATTGCCTTTAGAGTTGTTTTGGAGTTGGTTTACTTACCGTATCACGTACCTCTTCCTTTTCGGAGGCTGAATTGTTCTGGAAAGTGTCCCTTATGTATTCCTCCGGGGTTACGGTTTCAATAACATTAGTTTCAACATTTATAGGATTACCTGATATATAATGTTTGATTCTTTGACCGTTCACCACCTTCGGATTTGTGTCTTCGAAGTTGTTGATTTTTATGGCACCGGAACGATAGACCTCCTCGATAACGTAAGGTCCTTCCCACTTGGAGAGAAGTTTTGCTGCAAAAAATCTTAAACGAGAGTTGTATAGCAAGACATAATCCCCTACGTTAAACTCACGCTTTTGTATCCTTTTCTCATGCTATCTTTTAACCTTTTTTTAAACAGTTTGGCATTCTCATAGGCCTGAGTTCTCCATTCATCGAGACAGCTAATGTCAAATAACCTCTTCTCACCGGCAAGTTTGAAATCATAGTTGAGCTCCTTAATACCCCAATATGACTTATGTTCTAGCTCAAGGGGTAAGTGACATGCTTTTCCATATACCATCTTATATGGAGACATACCCATAGGATTTTTGTATGCAGTTCTATAGGCCCATAATGCATCATCTAGTTTCTTGGACCAATTCTTCCTAGACCTATTAACTGTCTTTTGCAAGATTAATTTCAACTCCCTGTGACTTAGTTCAACCTGACCACTAGTCTGTGGGTGATAAGGGGATGCAATTCAATGGTTGACATCATATTTAGCAAGCATTTTGCGGAAAGCACCATGAATAAAGTGTGAACCACCATCAGTCATTAGATATCTAGGGACTCCAAACCTCGGAAATATAACTTCTTTGAGCATCTTAATAGAGGTGTTATGATCAGCACTACTAGTTGGAATAGCTTCTACCCACTTAGTAACGTAATCAACAACAACTAAAATATGTGTGTACCCATTAGAGGCAGGAAAAGGTCCCATATAATCAAAGCCCCAAACATCAAATGGTTCAATAACAAGTGAATAGTTCATAGGCATTTCTTGACGTCTACTAATATTACCAATCCTTTGACATTCATCACAAGATAAAACAAACTTACGGGCATCCTTGAAGAGAGTAGGCCAATAAAAACCGGATTGCAATACCTTGTGTGCAGTCCTATCTCCCGCATGGTGTCCTCCATAAGCTTCGGAGTGGCACTTGCGTAGGATTTGTTCCTGTTCATGCTCAGGTACACAATGTCTAATAATACCATCTACTCCTTCTTTATAAAGATGTGGGTCATCCCAGAAGTAATGTCTCAAATCATAGAAGAACTTTTTCTTTTGCTGGTATGTGAAGCTAGGAGGTATAAACTTAGCAGCAATATAATTAGCATTATCAGCATACCATGGAGCAGTACGAGAAGTATTTATGACAGCTAGTTGTTCATAAGGAAAGCTATCATTAATAGGTTGTGGGTCATCAAGTATATTATCTAACCTAGACAGGTTATCTGCTACGGGGTTCTCAGCTCCCTTTCTGTCGATAATATGCAAGTCAAATTCTTGTAGCAAGAGAACCCATCTAATAAGTCTAGGCTTAGCATCTTTCTTTTCCATGAGGTATTTGATAGCAGCATGATCAGTGTGAATAGTTACTTTAGAATCAACGATATAGGGTATAAACTTATCACAAGCAAATACAACTGCTAAAAATTCTTTCTCAGTAGTGGCATAATTTCTTTGGGCACTATCTAGAGTTTTATTAGCATACTGGATAACATTCAATTTCTTATCAACTCTTTTCCCTAAAACAGCTCCTACAGCATAATCACTAGCATCGCACATGATCTCAAAGGGTAAATTCTAGTTAGGAGGCTGAACAATAGGTGCGGAGATCAATACTTTCTTAAGTATTTCAAATGCTTCTAGATAATCATCATCAAATACAAAAGGTATATCTTTTTGTAGAAGATTAGTCAGAGGCCTCGAGATTTTGGAGAAGTCCTTAATGAACCTCCTATAAAACCCGACATGTCTAAGGAAACGTCGTATACCTTTGATGTCCTTAGGGCATGGCTTCTTTTCAATAGCATCAACATTAGCTTTGTCAACTTCAATACCTCTTCCAAAAATTTTATGTCCCAAGACAATGCCTTCATTAACCATAAAGTGGCACTTCTCCCAATTCAAGACAAGGTTAGTGTCTTCGCATCTCTGCAAAACTCGATCAAGGTTGCTTAAGCAATCATCAAAAGAAGTTCCGTAAACGGAGAAATCATCCATGAACACCTCAACAATCTTTTCACAAAAATCAGAGAATATAGCCATCATGCATCTTTGAAATGTAGCAGGTGCATGATACGTCTCCGTCGTATCTATAATTTTTGATTGTTCCACGCCAATATTCTACAACTTTCATATACTTTTGGCAACTTTTTATACTATTTTTTGGGACTAACATTTTGATCCAGTGCCCAGTACCAGTTCCTGTTTGTTGCATGTTTTTTGTTTCGCAGAATATCCATATCAAACGGAGTCCAAACGGAATAAAAACAGACGGATATTTTTTTTGGAATATATGTGAATTTTGGGAAACGAAACCCGCACGAGACGATGCCCGAGTGGGCCTCGAGGGTGGGGGGCGCGCCCTGGGCCCTCGAGGCCACACCGTAAGGCGGTTGATGCCCTTCTTTCGCCGCAAAAAAGCTAATATCCTGATAAAAACCGTGTCAAAAAATCAGCCCAATCGAAGTTACGGATCTCCGGGAATTTAAGAAACGGTGAAGGGCCAGAATCTGGGAACGCAGAAACAGAGAAAGACAGAGAAATAGATCCAATCTCAGAGGGGCCGCTGCCATGGAGGCCATGGACCAGAGGGGAAACCCTTCTCCCACCTAGGGATAAGGTTAAGGAAGAAGAAGAAGGAGGGGGGCTCTCTCCCCCTTGCTTCCGGTGGCACCGGAGTACCACCGGGGCCATTATCGTGTGACGGCGATCTACAACAACACCTCCGTCATCTTCACCAACATCTCCATCACCTTCCCCCTTCTATCTACGGCGGTCCACTCTCCCGCAACCCGCTGTACCCTCTACTTGAACATGGTGCTTTATGCTTCATATTATTATCCAATGATGTGTTGCCATCCTATGATGTTTGAGTAGATTATCGTTGTCCTATCGGTGATTGGTTAATTACTATGATTGATTTAATTTGCTTGTGGTTATGTTGCTGTCCTTTGGTGCCCATCATATGAGCGCGCGTGGATCACACCATAGGGTTAGTTGTATGTTGATAGGACTATGTATTGGAGGGCAAGAGTGACAAAAACTTCAACCTAGCGTAGAAATTGATGCATACGGGATTGAAGAGGGACCAATATATCGTAATACTATGGTTGGGTTTTACCTTAATGAACGTTAGTAGTTGCGGATGCTTTCTAATAGTTCCAATCATAAGTGCATAGAATTCCAAGTAAGGGATGACATGCTAGCAGTGGCCTATCCCACATAAAACTTGCTATCGGTCTAGTAGCGTAGTCAATTGCTTAGGGGCAATTTCGCAACTCCTACCACCACTTTTCCACACTCGCTATCATTAACTTTATTGTGTCTTTATCTTAACAGCCCCTAGTTTATATTTGCGTGCTCTTTATATTCTTGCAAACCTATCCAACAAAAACTACAAAGTACTTCTAGTTTCATACTTGTTCTAGGTAAAGTAAACGTCAAGCGTGCATAGAGTTGTATCGGTGGTCGATAGAACTTGAGGGAATATTTGTTCTGCCTTTAGCTCCTCGTTGGGTTCGACACTCTTACTTATCGAAAGAGGCTACAACTGATCCCCTACACTTGTGGGTTATCAAGACTTTTTTCTGGCGCCATTGCCGGGGAGCAATAGCGTGGGGTGAATATTCTCGTGTGTGCTTGTTTGCTTTATCACTAAGTAGATTTTATTTGCTGTCCTAAGTTGTTTTCTATCTTTAGTTATGGGTAGGAAACATAAAATACCAAAAAAAATTGGTGGTACCTGCTGAACCAATGGTTGAAGAACCACACAAAATCTATCACACTCCTGAAGCTTCTTACTTGGATCATCTTCAATCCCTATGTGCTCGTGCTGAAACACCAACTAGCGTAGTTGAGGGAAAATCTTTAGATGAGCATGCTTGTTATGTGCGACACCGCATATCTGAAAAAGGGAAACTTTTACTGGATCAAATTCATCGTTTGCAATGCTATGCTTGGAATTTATGTGAAATTTATGATTTTACTTGTTGTTCTGAAGACCCTAAGAAACACCTTCCCTACCAATGTGAGTTTAGTGATAATGGAATCGTATCTTCGTATGCTAAGGGTGTTTATAGTTACTATGATGTTCAACAAATTGAAGAATTTGTTGCTTTTAAGGGTGCTTATGAAATTGCTTCTTTGATTGAAAAGTATGATGCTACTCTTTACAAATCTGAAAAATTTGCCATATTTAAATATTGTTATGATAGTTATGCTTCTAATGCCTATGTTAAACCATATATTGAGGACTCCTCCGCTGTCCAAGAAGAGAGTAATATTTTGCAGGAATCTATGGAAGAAGAAATTAATGACATTGTGAGCTCATTGGATGAAAAAGATGAGGAGGAGAGCGAAGAAGAAAAGGAGGAAGAGCGGATTGATCACCCGTGCCCACCTTATAATGAGAGTAACTCTTTATCCCATACATTGTTTAATTTCCCTTTGTTCTTACCGAAGGATGAATGCTATGATGATTCCTATGATCCCGTTGATTCTTTTAAAATATCCCTTTTTGATGATGCTTGCTATGCTTGTGGCCAAGATGCCAATATGAATTATGCTTATGGAGATGAACTTGCTATTGTTCCTTATGTAAAACATGAGATTGTTGCTATTGCACCCACGCATGATAGTCATGTTATCTTTTTGAATTCTCCAAACTACACTATATCGGAGAAGTTTGCACTTATTAAGGATTATATTGATGGGTTGCCCTTTGTAACACTCGGACAATTAAGCTACAGTAATCCCTTGCTACTGATGACATATCATCATTTTTTTTACTGTTGCTAAATCCCGATTAGATTCAAACCAATTTCAATTTCAGGTATAAAATAAAGGCAAATTATTATTTCTTCAAGCGGTAAAAACAAAAATGTTTGTTGGGTTGCAAAAATTCACTAACTAATTGTCATGAATATTCCAACAGTAATTGAATTATTAAAATGCCCTTACACTATTTTAAACTCGACCAAACAACCCCAAAATAAATCTTTTCTATCTAAACAGAATTCAAATGAATCCAAATGATCCTCAAACTTTTATGGCAGTGCTAAATAATGTATAGTATATATATGTCAAAGCTCCACATTTTACAAAAAGTCATTTGGTTCAAGGATTAATGTGAAACATTAGCTAAAACTAAAGTAGAAAGAAGTAAGAACATTAAATTATAAAGATTTGAGAAAAAGGCTTAATTAAAGAAAGGATGTGGCCCATGTGTGTGGGAGGCTCAGCCCAACTGGATTTTCTCCCACCTCTTGCTACAGAAGCGGGGGAGGCCGTGGCAGCCATCCCACGGCCATGGGTGCGCCCGGCCAGGTGCCGGCCATCCCGCAGCCCTCCCTGGTGGTTAAGTCCGACGCCCGCGACCCCTGGCAAACCCTAACGCCCATCCCCCTCGTTCCCCTCTCCGCCTCTTGATTTCGTCTGCACCCGAGACCAAAGTCACCACTGCCTTCTCGATCACACGGCCATCGGCCTCACCTCGTCGCGCCAAGACGTCTAGGAGCTCCTCCGCCGTCTTCTCCTTCGCCCTCGCCTACGGGCTCGAGCCAGGAGGGCTTGAACGCTCGGCATCAAGCACATCTTCGTCGGTACATCGCCGGCGACCGCCGTCGTTTGTCGCGGCTCCGGTCCACGTCCGGCCTCCCCGACCACATCTTCAAGCTCACGGTGAGCTCCTCCTCCGATTCCCACCATTCCTGGCTTCAATCCGTGCCCCCGCGCGCCGTTGCTTGCCGAGGCCGAAGCATCGTGTTCACGTCACATGTGCGTACTGATGTAGTTGCATCCCTTGCTAGCCCGACCCGTGCTATGGACCACGGCTTGGCCGCACGTACCCGCCGCCGCCCACGCCCGCAGCCGCCCGCGCACCATGGTGTAATGCCCAGGATGGGACTATATCTCCTACGTGTCGAGGCACGACTTAAAGATATAAGCCCATTCTGGAATGATCGCAAGTTTGGTACCTTTGCACATCTCATGTAAAAATAGGGATGAAAGCGGAAAAGATAGTTGGCTTAGACTCGCCACGTCACACAATTCAGTACATGTCCAAACTTCATTCAAATAAACATCACAACCCATCTAAGGGTGAAGATCCAAATGAAAGATATCAAACATAACATTAAACCACAGGTCTGAAACGCCCCTAGTAGAAACCTCTACTGATCGTCGGGATAGTGCACATAGTAACGGCTACGGTCCTCGCCGTACTCCCAGTACAGCTCGGTGCCGTCACTTGAGTAGATCGCCTGAGTACCTGCATCTGGTGTGGTGTAGAATCTGTGAGCCACAGAGGACTCAGCAATCCCGTTCCCGGGTAACACAACTATCCAAGCCTTGGCTGTGGAATAAGGCTGAAGAAAGAATAAGAGGTTGCAGCAGCACTAGCACTAACTTACGCAAAAGAGAGCGAGAATATAAGTGCCTTGGACGAAAGATGATCACGAAGTGATCCTAACTAAAGCAAGTCAAACATAACCCCACCGTGTTCACTTCCCGAACCCCTTTCGGAAAATGACCGTCACGGTACTCACGCTGGTAGTGTATTCTGAACATGGTGTCAAGTTTTCTACAACCGGATATTAACAAATTCCCATCTGCCACATAACCGTGGGCACGGCTTTCGAAAGTTCATAACCCTGCAGGGGTTTTCCAACTTGGCCCATGACAAGCCCACGATCCGCGGAGTCGCAACTCCAAGGTGGGAAGGCCCGAGTATCCTCGGAATCCCGTGCTCAAGATACTCTGACTAAGGTAAGGCTAATCCAGCAAATCCTCCCGACGTGCCGACACCCAGATAGTAGCCGCGCGTATCTAGTCTCAGGCCACGACCGGATGAGCACATCGTACAGTGACCAAAAACCCAAGTTGCCAAGGGGGGTACCGCACACGACTCTAGTTTGGACCAACACTCAAATCGAGCACTGGCCCAGGGGGTTTGATTAATTAATCCTCGGGTTAATTACTCCCTCGGTAAGTTTTTAGTTGTTTAGACAAATAGTACCAAAGTTGGGACTTGCTGGAAAAGGCTTAGCACTTAGCGGTTTATCAAGGGGGGCCCATAACCCCAACCGTGTGAGGAACGCATAATCAAGGAACATAACACCGGTTTATACGGTTCCTAGGACGGCATGAGTGGAACAAATCACCAAGCAAAGGCTTAGCCTTCCACCCATTACCAATATATAGATGATTTCATTTAATAATTAATATAGTGTGATATCCCAACAAGCTTCAACAAGAAGCAAGAATCTTCAATCTTCTCCTGCAGCTAACAATGCTATAAGAGGGGCTGAGCGAAGCCTACGTATAGTCAATCAAGGGTTTGCATAGGTAGGGTGGTTAAACAGGTTCATGGTTACAATAGGAGGCTGACAGGAAAAACATAGGCATCGAGGCAAAAGCTATAGAGCGAGACTTCTAGCAATAGGCAAAGATAGTAATGTTATCGGGGTCAGGTCATCTTGCCTGAAGGGTCGTCGATGGGATCGTAAGAGAGCTCCTCGTTCTCAACCTCGGTAGTAACCTCGTTCTCGTACTCGGTCTCAGCTTCCGGCTCTACTCAAAACAAAACACACGAGGCACGAAATCAACAAGATGCAATGCGCAAACAACAGGATGCATGGCTGATGCACTAAGGAAGCACTACAGATGCACTTAGGAAGCACAGAAAGTCTACATAGGAAGCACAGAGTTACAGCACAAGGAGCATGACAATGTGCAACAAGCAAAATACTTCAAAACATGATAACAATAGGATAATATGAATCTACATGCAAAAACACACAAGTTACATATAGGACTTGCTCAAAACGGAGCAACGGGCTAAAAGATACACCCGAAACAATAAACATGCACAAGCTGAAAATAACAGCCACATAACAACTTCGAAGCAAGAGATAAATAGTCTACAGCACTTAAACATCATGGCAAGGAGCATGGACATAAAGTAGACATATCCTACAGCAAACAATTCCATTGGAGCATCTCCAAAGGAGGCATGGATCAATAGCAACAAGCTATGACATTTTGAACTTGACAACAAAATCCCGACAGCAGCATTTTATAGCAACTTTGGAGCAAGAGTTAAATATGCTACAGTCACCCAAATAAGCATGTGAGAGCATGAATGGATAGCCAGCAACATATACAACAAGGAATCATCAAGAGTCACCCCAAAACTAGCATGGATTTTTCTAGAACAACAAGCAAACATGGCATCTGGAAATTACAGATTCCAGACTTAGTGAAATTTCACTAAGTGTTAAAACAGCAGTTTTATCATGGCATGTTTGTGAGCAAGTGTAAGTCACCTCAAAGCAAGACATGGCAAGTGGTTAGCACCACAGCAAAGTACACATGATGGGGAGTCCAAAACATCTAAGCATGCAGCAAGGGGACAACCACATCAATAGCAACGAGCTCCTCAAGTAGGCATCTCGTAACAAGCTTAACGACATAACAGCCACAAGCTCTTTTGCAAAGGAGATAAACATGGCAAGATGAAATCTATCATGCAAGCTAAATCAACCAACCTGTAGAGCATTTCATGATGAACATGTGGACATATCATTTGCTTCATTTGGATAAACATGCAACAAGTTATCACATTGCAAACATGGTATGAAAACAACTACTAGCAGCAGTTTATAACAAGTAGCACTCTTCCCATGAACATTAAGACATCTAGACGACCTCAAACATGCATGGCACAATGGAACAAAACATAGTACAAGTCACCGCGATCATTTTGACATATCATATGCTCAAATCGGACATGCACAGCAAAAGTTATCCACAAAACAAAATAGCATCAGACATAGAAATACTAGGGACTTAGAGAAAAAGAAGCAACCTCAGGTCAACGCGGTCAACGGGCGCTGCGGGGTCAACGCGGGCTACCGGGTCGGGCGGAGGAGGCCGGATCGGGCAGATCTGGCGGGCTACCGGGCCGGATCTGGCAACCGGGCGGCGATCTGGGCCCGCTAGGGTTTCGGCCCCAGCGCCCAATCGGATCGGGGCCCTGGCTGGCTTCGATCGGCGACGCGGCGGCGACCTTCGAGCGGGGCTCGGGCGGAGGAAGAGGCGGGGACCGGCGGGAGGAAGAGGCGGGGGGGCCGGCGGCGAGGTCGCCTGGGCCGGCCGGCGGCTGGGGCGGAGCCCGACGGAGGAGGGCCCGACCGGCGGCGCGGAGGCGAGCTGGGGAGGCCGGCGGCGGTGAGGAGAGGCCGGCGGCGAGGAGCTCGGGCGGCGGCGGATCTCTCCGGCAAGCTGGAGGTTGAAGACGACTCGGGCTCGGGTCGGAAGCACGGCTGCGTCACATCGGAAGCACGGGCGCGGCACTTCGAAAGCACCGCGGCGACGAGGTTGGAAGCACGGCGGCTCAACGGTGGAAGCACCGCGCGTCAACGGTGGAAACACGGTGCGGCAACAGTGGAAACATTAGGGTTTCAGACGCGAAATTTGAGGTGGGTGGACGTTTATATAGGCACAAGGAGCTAGGGTTGTCCAAATAAGGAGAGGTTTTCGGCCACGAGATCACAATTGGATGGCCTAGATGAAGGGAAGGGTTTGAGTTGGGTTGGTGGGCTGTTGGAGGGGTTTCTTGGGCCTCAAACAGGAGGTACTTTTAGCCCACGAGAATAACTGTTGGGGTATCAAACGAACTCCAAACGCGACGAGATTTGACAGGCGGGTTATACACACCAAAACAACATCGCACGACAAGTCTCACGCCAAACCGGAAACGTTACACGGCCAAACACAAAAGTAGGCCTCGGGGATGCCACGGACATGTGAGAGAGCTCCGGAACTCGAAACGGACAACGGGAAGGAACGAATGGGACCGGATGCAAACGACAACACAAATGCAATGCAATGCACATGAAAACATGACATGGATGGATGCCACACACGCACACAACAAAACGACGAAAACCCGAAAAGACGAAGAACCCGGAATGGAATTGATGAAGCCAAAGATATATATATTGCCCAAAAGGGAAAGTATTACATCCGGGGCATTACACATGGTCCTCCTGCTGCTCTGCTTGTTGTGCTGCTGCGCTGCCGCTAGTTGCCGCCTGCTGCATCGTTGTTGCTCCTCCTCCTGGTGTCGTGCGTGCCTCTGCCTACCCGCGTGCGTTCGGCAGCCGCCCCTCCAGCCGCTCACCGTGCCGCCTCCCCACTGTCGTCGCCGCCCCGTCCCCTTCTCGCGGCTCGCCCGCCCCTGCGTGGCCTCGCCTGACGCCGCTCCACGCCCAACGCCCCATCGCCATGCACGCGCTCCGCTGGCCGCCGGTGGCCGCCGCCCGCCGCATCCATGCGCCACGCCCGTCGGCGCCCGTGGCATCGTAGCCTCTGCGCTGCAGCCGCCGCCGCCCGCCTCGCGACTCGCCGCTGCAGCTCCCCGCCGCACCGCCAGGGCCACACCCTGCTCCGCCGCGCCGCGCCGCGCCACTCCTCCCGCTCGTGCCCCGGTGGCCGCCCTCGCCCCGCTCCGGCCGGCTCGGGCGCCCGCTGGTGTTTTTCCCGCCGGCTTCGCCCCGCACCCGAGCGGGTTCGTCCCCGCTCGGGCAACGCCCGTTACGCCCGCAACCAATAAGGCCTTTGGGCCTTTGACAGCTGGGGCCCAGCCCCTTAAAAAAAGGAGAAGTTAAAATAAGTATATTAATTAATTAATTAACTTAATTAATCATGTTAATTAAACTAATTAATCATGCTAATTAACCTTAATTATCTGTTTAGATAAACAGACAATGACGATAGGACCCACACGTCAGTTTGACTAAGTCAACTGATCGCTGACATCACCCTGACATCATGCTGACGTCATCACATACTATTCTGGATAATGTTGACTTAATTTAATTAAATAAATTTCGGAAAATGTTTAAAACTTTAGAAAATCATATAAAATAATATGTAACTCGGATGAAAATGTTTTATATATGAAAATCGCTCAGAACGACGAGACGAATCCGAATACGCTGTCCGTTCGTTCGCCACACGTCCCTAGCATAGTGAACCTGCAACTTTCCCCCTCTGTTTCATCTGTCCGAAAACACGGAACACTAGGGATACTTTCCCGAGTGTTATCCCCCTTCGCCGGTACCGTTTACCACCGCGTTAGAGCACCCTAGCACTACGTGTTAACTTGCCGTGCTTCCTTATTGCATCTGTATGCTTTGTATTTATTGTTTCTCCCCCCTCTTCTCTCTGGTAGACCTCGAGACCGAAGATGCCCCGGTGATCGACTACGGTGTTGACGACCCCTCCTTCTTGCCAGAGCAACCAGGCAAGCCAACCCCCCTTTGATCATTCCGATATCGTCCATTCTCTTCTCTCTTTTGCTTGCATTAGAACTGCTACTGCTTTTATATGATCCTATTATGATGCATAGCCTGTTGTTGATATTGCTTTCATACCTTACATGTTTATACTAAACTGCTTAGTATAGGTTGGTTAGAGATCCACCAGTGACCCCCCTACCTTGTCCCGACTGCCCCGCTGGATTATCAGAAGACCCGATCAACGGGATCGAAGACCAGGACCCGGCACCGCACATCACTTTCGCCTTAGTTGCTTGGCAGTATTGGGTTACTATCGAGTGCCGAGGGTGGACCTCATCAGAACTTCTGATGTTAACCTTGCAGGTTAGTTCATCGGTTGTGGTCATCGAGAGTGATTCCTCTTTCTCCACTCCCGATAACGACACTGTCGTGCAACTCCTCAAGAGTGGACCTCGAGGGTGCCTCCTCATTTGTTCACCTTGACGATAAACATCAGGTGGAATTCCATCGAGGGTGATTTCCTCAGGTTTCCCTTTGGTGTCAGACACACAGTTACTATGGTTACTATGACTTTACACTGAACCTGGTTACTAAAGACGGGTCGACCCTGAGGGGTACCCGCGCGAGCTTAATTGCGAGTGATGTGTAGTCGGGTTGACCTGGAAGGTGCCCGCGAGATAAATACGAGGCGTGGCCGGGCACTCGCCCTTGCCACAAGTTCTTGAGACGGGGCGATGGGATCACATGTTCGTGAGTCTCTTCTCGTTACCGCGCGTTCCCAAGACACTAAACGGTTTGGATATTTGATCCAAGGGGCCTCTGGCCTAATAGCGCTAACCATCACGTGGGCATAGTATGGGCGTTTTGCGTCGTATGCATCAGCCGAAGCTTAACTAACGTCATAGCGACTGAGCGGCGCGCGCCGGGTTGGACTGCGTAAGCACCTACCTTTTTAAGGAGGTTGCCCAGGTCTGCTCACCAGCCGCGTACGCAACGTGCAGGAGTTCCCGGGGCGATTGGCCCAGGACCCCTGGGGGCATAGGGTTTAGTCCGACGTGCATGACCTCTCTATTAAGCCTAGGTCGGGTTGCGGCATATTGTTTGGCCGAGGGCGAGCATGACCTAATGGTGTGTCCGGCCGGAGTTAAGCAAGCGTGATGGGTAAGTTGGTGCACCCCTGCAGGGAAGAAAACATCTATCGATAGCCTATCGTACGGTAACGGACACTTGGAGTTGTAACCCGATCGCTACAACTAGAATTGGATGTTGAGGCATTGTTTGGATGTGTTGCTTCGGGAGTCGAGAAAGGATCCCGGAGCGTAGGAACAACAACATAAATATGACTTATGTTATACTACTCTACTTCCCCCTCTTGCTGCAAGACGGTGGTTTCCAGAAGATGTTAGTCTTCAATAGGACTAGCTTATCCCCCTCTTATTCTGGCATTCTGCAGCTTAGTCCACAATACTACCCTTTTCATTGATACTGATGCATATGTAGTGTAGATCCTTGCTTGTGAGTACTTTGGATGAGTACTCACGGTTGCTTTGCTCCCTCTTTTTCCCTTCTTTCTTCTTGCTGGTTGATGCAACCAGATGGTCGAGTCCAGGAGCCAGATGCCACACTTGATGACTGCTACTACCCCCCCGACAAAGGCTACTACTACGTGAAGACAGCTGACGACCAGGAGTAGTTAGGAGGTCCCAGGCAGGAGGCCTTGCCTTTTCGATCGTGTTGTTATGTGCTAGCCTTCTTAAGGCAAACTTGTTTAACTTATCTATGTACTCAGATATTGTTGCTTCCGCTGACTCTTGTGTATTCGAGCTTATGTATTCGAGCCCTCGAGGTCCCTGGCTTGTAATATAAAGCTTGTATTATTTTATTTGTGTCTAGAGTTGTGTTGTGATATCTTCCAGTGAGTCCCTGATCTTGGTCGTACACGTTTGCGTGCATGATTAGTGTACGGTCAAATCGAGGGCGTCACACCCTTTTCCGTTACACATGATGATTTTGATGAGTATAATATGCATGTGCTTGCTGCTCCTACTTGCAATTATTATGAGAGAGGAACTACATCTCCACCTCTCTATGTTTCCAACATGATAAAATTGCAAGAAACTGCCTATACTATGCATTGGCCTTTACTTGATGTGCATGAATTGTTCTTGTATGAAATGCCTATGCATAGGAAGAGAGTTAGACTTCTTTGTTGCATGATATATATCACTTTGTGATCACTACTAAATGCCAAATTATTGCTAATTAAAATTGGCTTTGATATACCTTGGGATCCGGGTGGATCCATCAGTTGAGCACTATATGCCTAGCTTAATGGCTTTAAAGAAAGCGCTGCCAGGGAGACAACCCGGAAGTTTTAGAGAGTCATTTATTTCTGTTGTGTGCTTTTATAAAGTTTAAAAACAATAAATAAATAAAGAGGGGAACCTAAAACCTTTTCAAAAAGAAAAGTGAAAGTAATATAGACGAGCATTGTGAAAGTGGGGGACGTCCTTGAACTTTGTTCATGCCCATTGAAACATTGTGAATCTTAATTACAGAAACTTTTCAACAAAAATAATTATCCCCTTGTACTGTTCCATTGTATTATAAAAATAATGTGCCAAGGTTTGCCTTTAGGATGTTTACAATGCTTGTTGGTTTGTGCGGTGCAGGACAGAAACTTTGGCTGTAGTGCGCGATTTTACATTTTTTGCTGGAACGTCAAATGGTTCTGAAACTTTTTGCGCTGTCTTTCTATACAAATGTTTTATTTTTTCTAATTTTTGCAGAATGTTTCAAGTATCAGAAGTATGGTGAATGTTCATATTATTACAGACTGTTCTGTTTTAGACAGATTCTGTTTTTGATGCATAGTTTGCTTGTTTTGATGAAACTATCAATTTCTATCAGTGGATTAAGCCATGGAAAAGTTATATTACAGTAGCTACAATGCAAAAACAAAATATGAATTGGTTTGCAACAGTACTTAGAGTAGTGATTTGCTTTATTATACTAACAGATCTTACCAAGATTTCTGTTGAAGTTTTGTGTGGATGAAGTGTTCGAAGATCGAGGAGGTCTCGATGTGAGGAGAAGAAGGAGAGGCAAGAGCTCAAGCTTGGGGAAGCCCAAGGCACCCCAAGTAAATATTCAAGGAGACTCAAGCGTCTAAGCTTGGGGATGCCCCGGAAGGCATTCCCTCTTTCTTCAACAAGTATCGGTATGTTTTCGGATTCGTTTCATTCATGTGATATGTGCAGATCTTGGAGCGTCTTTTGCATTTAGTTTTCACCTTTTCTTTTATGCCCATGCTGGTATGAGATAGTCCTTGGTTGATTTATAGAATGCTCTTTGCACTTCACTTATATCTTTTGAGTATGGCTTTATAGAATGCTTCATGTGCATCACTTATATCATTTGAAGTTTGGATTGCCTGTTTCTCTTCACATAGAAAACCGCCATTTGTAGAATGCTCTTTTGCTTCACTTATAATTGTTAGAGCGTGGGCATAACTTTTGTAGAAAAAATTAAAACTCTCTTGCTTCACTTATATCTATTTAGAGAGTTGACAGGAATTGGTCATTCACATGGTTAGTCATAAAATCCTACATAAACTTGTAGATCGCTGAATATGATATGTTTGATTCCTTGCAATAGTTTTGCGATATAAAGATGGTGATATTAGAGTCATGCTAGTCTGTAGTTGTGGATTGTAGAAATACTTGTGTTGAGGTTTGTGATTCCCGTAGCATGCACGTATGGTGAACTGTTATGTGACGAAGTTGGAGCATGATTTATTTATTGAGTGTCATCCTTTGTGTGGAGGTTGGGGGCGCGCGATGGTTAACTCCTACCAACCTCCCCCCTAGGAGCATGCGTGTAGTACTTGGTTTCGATGGCTAATAAATTTTTGCAATAAGTATGTGAGTTCTTTATGACTAATGTTGAGTCCATGGATTATACGCACTCTCACCCTTCCACCATTGCTAGCCTCTCTGGTACCGCGCAACTTTCGCCGGTACCATACACCCACCATATACCTTCCTCAAAACAGCCACCATACCTACCTATTATGGCATTTCCATAGCCATTCCGAGATATATTGCCATGTAACTCCACCGTTCCGTTTATTATGACACGCACCATCATTGTCATAGTGCCTTGCATGATCGTAAGATAGCTAGCATGATGTTTCCATGGCTTGTCCGTTTTTTGATGTCATTGCTACGCTAGATCATTGCACATCCCGATACACCGCCGGAGGCATTCATATAGAGTCATATTTTTGTTCTAGTATCGAGTTGTAATATCGAGTTGTAAGTAAAAAAGAAGTGTGATGATCATCATTATCAGCGCATTGTCCCAATAAAAAACAAAAAAAAGAAGGAAAGGCCAAAGAAGAAAGGCCCAAAAAAAGAAGAAAAAAAGAAAAAAAAGGGAAAAAGAAAAGAAAAGAAAAGGGACAATGCTACTATCTTTTTCCACACTTGTGCTTCAAAGTAGCACCATGATCTTCATGATAGAGAGTCTCCTATGTTGTCACTTCCATATACTAGTGCGAATTTTCATTATAGAACTTGGCTTGTATATTCCAACGATGGGCTTCCTCAAATGCCCTAGGTCTTCATGAGCAAGCAAGTTGATGCACACCCACTAGTTTTCTTTTGAACTTTCATACACTTATAGCTCTAGTGCATCCGTTACATGGCAATCCCTACTCACTCACATTAATATCGATTGATGGACATCTCCATAGTCCATTGATTTGCCTAGTTGATGTGAGACTTTCTCCCACCTTTTTTCTATCACCACCTACTATTCCACCCATAGTGTTATGTCCATGGCTCACGCTCATGTATTGCGTGAAAGTTGAAAAGGTCCGAAAATACTAAAGTATGAAACAATTGCTTGGCTAAAATCGAGGTTGTGCATGATTTAAATACTTTGTGTGGTGAAGATGGAGCATAGCCATACCATATGATTTTGTAGGGATAACTTTCTTTGGCCATGTTATTTTGAAGAGACATGGTTGCTTTATTAGTTTGCTTGAAGTATTATTTTCCTAATGTCAAATGATAGACTATTGCTTTGAATCACTCGTGTCTTAATATTCATGCCATGATTAGATTACATGATCAAGATTATGCTAGGTAGCATTCCACATAAAAAATTATCTTTTTTATCATTTACCTACTCGAGGACGAGCAGGAATTAAGCTTGGGGATGCTGATACGTCGTATCTATAATTTTTGATTGTTCCATGCCCATATTCTACAACTTTCATATACTTTTGGCAACTTTTTATATTATTTTTTGGGACTAACATATTGATCCAGTGCCTAGTGCCAGTTCCTGTTTGTTGCATGTTTTTTGTTTCGCAGAATATCCATATCAAACGGAGTCCAAGCGGAATAAAAACGGACAGAGAATTTTTTGGAATATATGTGAATTTTGGGAAGCAAAACCCACACGAGACGATGCCCGAGTGGGCCTCGAGGGTGGGGGGCGCACCCCCTGCCCAGGGCGCGCCCTGGGCCCTCGAGGCCACACCGTAAGGCGGTTGATGCCCTTCTTTTGCCGCAAGAAAGCAAATATCCGGATAAAAATCGTGTCAAAAAATCAGCCCAATCGGATTTCGGATCTCCGGAAATTTAAGAAACAGTGAAGGGCCAGAATCTGGGAACACAGAAACAGAGAGAGACAAAGAGACAGATCCAATCTCGGAGGGGGTTTCGCCCCTCCGCTGCCATGGAGGCCATGGACCAGAGGGGAGACCCTTCTCCCACCTAGGGAGAAGGTCAAGGAAGAAGAAGAAGGAGGGGGGCTCTCTCCCCCTCGCTTCCGGTGGCACTGGAGTACCACTGGGGCCATTATCGTGTGACGGCGATCTACACCAACACCTCCGTCATCTTCACCAACATCTCCATCACCTTCCCCCATCTATCTACAACGGTCCACTCTCCCGCAACCCGCTGTACCCTCTACTTGAACATGGTGCTTTATGCTTCATATTATTATCCAATGATGTGTTGCCATCCTATGATGTTTGAGTAGATTATCGTTGTCCTATCGGTGATTGGTGAATTGCTATGATTGATTTAATTTGCTTGTGGTTATGTTGCTGTCCTTTGGTGCCCATCATATGAGCGTGCGCGTGGATCACACCATAGGGTTAGTTGTATGTTGATAGGACTACATATTAGAGGGCAAGAGTGACAGAAACTTCAACCTAGCGTAGAAATTGATGCATACGGGATTGAAGGGGGACCAATATATCGTAATGCTATGGTTGGGTTTTACCTTAATGAACGTTAGTAGTTGCGGATTCTTGCTAATAGTTCCAATCATAAGTGCATAGAATTCCAAGTAAGGGATGACATGCTAGCAGTGGCCTCTCCCACATAAAACGTGTTATCGGTCTAGTAGCGTAGTCAATTGCTTAGGGGCAATTTCGCAACTCCTACCACCACTTTTTCACACTCGCTATCATTAACTTTATTGTGTATTTATCTTGATAGCCCCTAGTTTATAATTGTGTGCTCTTTATATTCTTGCAAACCTATCCAACAAAAACTACAAAGTACTTCTAGTTTCATACTTGTTCTAGGTAAAGTAAACGTCAAGCGTGCGTAGAGTTGTATCGGTGGTCGATAGAACTTGAGGGAATATTTGTTCTGCCTTTAGCTCCTCGTTGGGTTCGACACTCTTACTTATCGAAAGAGGCTACAACTGATCCCCTACACTTGTGGGTTATCGGTGCATTACATAAACCAAAAGGCATACATCTATAAGCAAAGGTACCAAAAGGACAAGTAAAAGTGGTCTTCTCTTGATCCCCTTTTGACACAGGTATTTAAGAGAAACCAGAATAACCATCTAGGAAGCAGAAATGAGTATGTTTGGATAATCTTTCTAGCATTTGATCAATAAATGGCAAGGGGTAATGATCTTTCTTAGTGGATTTAATTAACTTACGAAAATCAATTACCATCCTATAACCTGTAACTATTCTTTGCGGGATCAATTCATCTTTATCATTAGGAATGACAGTCATACCTCCTTTCTTAGGGACACAATGGACAGGACTTACCCACTGGCTATCAGCAACTGGATAGAAAATACCTGCCTCTAGAAGTGTAATGCCCCGGATGTAATACTTTCCCTTTTGGGTATATAATAAATCTCCGGCTTCATCTATTTCCATTTCGGGTTCTTTGTCTTTCGGGCTTTCGTCGTTTTGTTGTGTGAGTGTGTGGCTTTTCATTCATATCATGTAGACATGTGCATTGCATTGCATTTGTGTTGTGGGTTGCATCCGGTTCCGTGTGTTTCTTCCCGTTGTCCGTTTCGCGTTCCGGAGCTCCTTCACGTGTCCGTGGCGTCCCGTAGGCCTACTTTGTTGTTCGGGCGTTTTTCGTTACCGGTGTGCCGCGAGGTTGTGTTGTGTGTTGTTGTTTTGTTGTGTGCAACCCGCCTCTCAATTCTCGTCTCGTTTGGACTCCGTTGACTTTTCCCTCCGTTGTCCGTGTGGGTCCGAAGTGCCTTCGCTTCGTGTCCCGGAAATACCCCTGCTGCTTTCTTTTATCTCCGTCTAGGCCCTTTTATTCTATCCCCGCGATCGGATCCGCTGGATCACGATCGGAGGGCTCATAGCGCCCCTAAACTCCTCCTAACCCTAAAAAACTGCTACATATAGACCCCCCCTAGTCTATTTTGGGCATCCATATCCCCTTCTTCTTCCTCCTCTAGATCCTCTTCTTTTTTTTTTCTATCTTCAGATCCAGTTTTATCTGCCCGGATCCCGAGGGATTCCCTCGATCTACCAGCCCCTCCGACCGGACCTCGTTCGAGGCGAGGTCAACACCGCCGCTGTCGTCCACCGACCGGGCCTGCCTCCTCGACCGGTCGCCTCGACCGAGCGCCCGCTCGCCTGGGCCCGGGGGGGACCAGTTCCCCGGCCCGTACCGCATCCCTCCGTTCGCCAGTCCGCCTCTCCAGGCCCGTACGACCGCGCCCCACCGAGGACCGAGCGGGCCGCCGCCCCGCACCAGGCGCTCCGCGCCGCATCGGCCCGCCTCCACCGCGGCCTGGGCGCCAGCCTCTGCCGGGCCGCCTCGCCCGCCTCTCCGCCCCGCCGCGCCGGGCCATCGCGCCACCGGGCCGCAGCGTTTCCGCCGGCCCACCGCCCCTTCCCAGATCTGCCGCCGGATCGGGCCGAATCTGGGCCGCCGCCGCACTGTTCATCCGGCCCGCACTGTTCACTGTTCCAGATCTGATCCAAAGGTTGACTTCTTCCTCCCTAAGTACCAGTTTTCTAATCTAAGATGCAATCTTTGACCTGCTGTAATTTCTTGCCTGTTGCTCCGTTTTGCGCGTGTAGCATGTCCAGATGTTCGTGGAGATGTCCTCTACGTTTTACCTGTTGTTGTCATGCATGTTAGAGGTCTTCTTGACACTTGTTTTGCTGTTGCAAGAGTGCATCATGATATAAACTGCTGTTATGTGTTATTTTCATGCCACCTTTGACTTGTGATAACTTTTAGCTCGTTTGTCCAAACGATGCAAATGACATGTCCACGTGTTCGTCTCGTCACGAACTACGTGTTGAGTGTGATAGGTTGCATGGTAGATTTATTCTTTCCTTGTTATCATCGTTGCAAGATGCCATGTTCATATGTTGTGTTTTTACTTGTTATGAAATGCCATCTTGTTGAGCTCGTTGCAATCGTTGTGTTTGCCACAATGATGCATGCTTGTGTGTTTCGGGATCACCGTCATATGTATTTTGATGAGGTGCTTACCCTTTGCCATGTTTAGTTTCGAGGTGTCTTAAACATGCTCTTTTACATGCTATGATGATGTTGCTGTTTTAGGACTTAGTGAAATTTCACTAAGTCTGAAATCTGTAACGTTCCGATGCCATGTTCGTGTGATGTTGTAGGACAAAGCATGATAGTTTTGGGGTGGATTTTGATTGTTCCTTGAAGTATATTTTGTTGTCTTTCCATCCATGTCCTCACATGTCCATTTGAGTGGCTGTAGCATGTTTATCTTTTGCTCTAAAGTTTCAATAAAATTCTGCTGCCAGAATTTTATTTCAAAGTTCAATATGTCCAAGATCATTGCTATTGATCCGTGACTCCGTTGGGGGTGCACTTTGGACCTAGTTGCTGTACTTTATATCTAGTTTGTGTTCAAGTCCTTTGCCATGCTTTTTGGGTGCTGTAGATTAATTATTTTGAGCTCCAAAGATGCTATGTTGCTGTAATTTTCAGTTTTCGCTCAAATCTTGTTTCGGGCATAACTTTTAGCCCGTAACTCCGATTTCAGCGAGTCTTATATCAAACTTGGGTGTTTTTCTGTGTAGATTAATAATATCAGGTTGTTATCTTGTTTTGAGGTGTTTTGCTTGAGTGATGTTTTCCGTGCTCCATGTGCATCTTTAGTGCATCCATCATGCATTCATGTTTTTCGAGTGCGCATTGCATCGTGTTGATTGGTGCTTGGTGTGTTTGTCTTGTTTAGAGCCGGAAGTTGAGCACGAGTTTTCCAACGAGGTTGAGCACGAGGTTTCCAACGAGTTTGAGCACGAGGACCCTTCTTTTGATCCGAACGTCTTCTCTTCAGGCAAGATGACCGAACCCCGATAACTTTACTATCTTCGCCTATTGCTAGTAGTCTCGATCTATAGTTTTGCCTCGATGCCCATGTTCTTCTTGTCAGCCTCCTACTTGTAACCAATTGCCATGTTTAACCACCCTACCTGTGCAAACCGTTGCTTGGCTAAGTACGCTTCGCTCAGCCCTTCTTATAGCGTTGCTAGTTGCAGGTGAAGTGAAGATGCTTCCTCCATGTTGAAGTTTGGTTGGGTTATATCACACTATATAAATGCTTTAACTGAAATCACCTATATATTGGCAAGGGTGGAAGGCTAAGCCTTTTGCTTGGTGATTTGTTCCACTCATGCCGTTAGGATCCGTATAAGCCGGTTTTATGTTCCTTGATTATGCGTTCCTAACACGGTTGGGGTGTATGGGACCCCCTCGATAAACCGCTATGTGCTAAGTCTTTTCCAGCAAGTCCCAACATTGGTACTATTTGCCTAATAACAAACTAAACTTGCATAGGGAGTTATAAACCCTTTTATTTAATTCAACAACCCCGGGCCAGTGCTCCACATGAGTGTTGGTCCGAAACGGGGGTTCTGCGGGGCCACCTCAAGGAAACTCGAGGTTTGGTAAAAACCTGTAGAATCGCCCATCCGGTCGTGGCCTGAGACGAGATACGCGCGGCTACTATCAGGGTGTCGGCACGCCGGGAGGATTTGCTGGATTAGCCTTACCTTAGCTCGGTATATCTTGAGCACGGGATTCCGAGGATACTCGGGTCTTCCCACTTTGGAGTTGCGACTCCGCGGATCGTGGGCTTGTAATGGGTCAAGTTGGAACACCCCTGCAGGGTTTGAACTTTCGAAAGCCGTGCCCGCGGTTATGTGGCAGATGGGAGCTTGTTAATTCCGGTTGTAGAAAACTTGACACAATGATGTTAATACACTACCAGCGTGTGTTCCGTGACTGTCAATTTCCGAATAGGGATTCGGGAGTTGAACACGGAGGGGTTATGCTTGTGAGCTTGTAGCTAGGATCACTTCGTGATCACTTCTCGCGATGCCTTCTCTTCTCGCTCTCACTTGCGTAAGTTAGATGCTAGTTGCTGCTGCAGACTTGTTCTTTCTTCAGCCTTCCCTCTCCTAAAGGCTTAAATAGTTCTGCTACCCGGGAACGGGATTGCTGAGTCCTCTGTGGCTCACAGTTACTTCACACCAGATGCAGGTCCAGCTGTGAGCTATCCAGGTGATGGCACCGAGCTAGACTGGGAGTACGACGAGGAGCGTAGTCGGTACTACGTGCGCTACCCGGACGATCAGTGTTGGAGTCTCTTACTAGGATTCGATCCGCCTGTGGTTGTTTTATTTATCTGAGTTTGGTACTTTGACATTTGGCTTTTGCCCTTAGAGGGTTGTAGTGCTCTTAATGTATGATGTTTGAGACTTGTACTGTTATTCTGTGACGTGGCGATTGTAAGCCAACTATTTTTCAGTTTACTATCCCTCTTTTACATGAGTTGTGCAAAGATTACCTAACTTGAGATCATTCTAGGATGGACTTATGCCTTTAAGTCGTGCCTCGACACGTAGGAGGTATAATTCCATCCTGGGCATTACAAGAAGCTTTGGTATTTCCTTCCTTACCACTTCTTTCATCTTAGGATTTAACTCTCGCTGATGATCAATAACTGGTTTAGCATTTTCTTCCAATTTTATCTTGTGTTGGCATATAGTGGGACTAATGCCCTTAAGATCATCCAGAGTATATCCAATAGCAGCTCGGTGCTTCTTCAGAGTTTTCAATATTTTTTCTTCTTCCCACTCTGAAAGGTTAGCACTAATAATAACAGGATATATCTTCTTTTCATCAAGATAAACATACTTAAGATTATCAGGCAAAGGTTTAAGTTCAAACACAGGATCACCCTTGGGTGGAGGAGGATCCCCTAGGATTTCACAGGCAAGTTGTTTTTCAATACGGGTCCCTGCATAAGGAATATTTCATCTATTTCCCTTCTCTCATTCATATGCATATCATTTTCATGGTCTAGCAGGTATTTTTCTAACGGATCATTAGGTGGCACGGCAATAGAAGCAAGACCAATAATTTCATCCTTACTGGGTGGTGCCTTTTCAAGGGGTTGTCGACGGAATTTAGCAAAGTTAAAATCATGAGACATATCCCCTAATCCAACTGTGACAATATATTTCACGCAGTCTATCTTGGCATTAACAGTATTCAAGAAGGGTCTACCAAATATAATGGGACAGAATGCATCTTGTGGGGAACTAAGAACAAGAAAATCAGCAGGGTATTTGACCTTTCCACTCAAGACTTCAATATCTCTAACAATCCCAACTGGTGAAATAGTGTCTCTATTGGCAAGCTTAATAGTAACATCAATCCCTTTTAGCTCAACAGGTGCAATATCGTGCATAATTTCGTTATATAAATCAAGAGGGATAATACTCGCACTAGCACCTACATCACATAAACCATGATAGCCATGATCTCCTATCTTAACAGAGATGACAGGCAAGCCTACAACCGGTTCATGTCTATTCCTAGCATTGGGTTTGGCTATTCTAGCAGACTCTTCTTGGAGGTAAATAACACGTCCATCTAAATTTTCTACCAAGAGATCTTTAACCATAGCAACACTAGGTTCAACTTTGATTTGCTCAGAGGGTGTAGGTGTTCTAGTACTACTCTTACGAACTACAGTTGAAGCTTGAGCATGATCCTTTATCCTAACAGGGAAAGGTGGTTTCTCAATATAAGTACTAGGAATAACTTGATCAACATTATAAGTGATAGTCTTTTCTTCAACTTTAATAGGTTCAACTACTTTTACTTCAATAGGGGGATGGTATTTAAACCACTTCTCTTTAGGGAGATCAACATGAGTAGCAAAGGATTCACAGAAAGAAGCTACTATCTCAGAGTCAAGTCCATATTTAGTGCTAAACTCACGGAAAACATCGGTATCCATAAAAGCTTTAACACAATCAAACTTAGGGGTCATACCTGACTCCTTACCTTCGTCGAGATCCCAATCTTCAGAGTTGCGTTTAATTCTTTCCAATAAATCCCATTTGAAGTCGATAGTCTTCACCATATAAGAGCTAGAACAAGAAGTACCGAGCATGGAGCGATTATTATGAGAAAGCCGAGCATAAAATTTTTGAATGATCATTTCTCTTGAGAGCTCATGATTGGGGCATAAATATAACATTGACTTAAGCCTCGCCCAAGCTTGAGCGATGCTTTCTCCTTCGCGAGACCAGAAATTATAAATATAATTACGATCACGATGAACCTGGTGCATAGGGTAGAACTTCTGATGAAATTCCAACTTCACACGATTATAGTTCCATGATCCCATATCATCACATAGCCTAAACCATGTCAATGCATCTCCCTTCAAAGATAAAGGGAAGACCTTCTTCTTGATAACATCCTCGGGCATACCCGCAAGCTTAAACAATCCACAAACTTCATCCACATAGATTAGGTGTAAATCGGGATGCAGTGTTCCGTCTCCTGTAAAAGGATTTTCAAGCAGTTTCTCTATCGTACCCGAAGGAATCTCAAAGTAAACATTTTCAATAGGTGCAGTAGGTTGAGGAGCAACTCTTTGCTCTTCTGTTCGGGGTGAAGATACCCCAAACAAGCCCCTCAAAGGATTTTGAGCCATAGTAACAAGTGACAATAAATTTCAGCACACTATATAAATTTTTCCTTACCAAAGGCGCTTCACTCCCCGGCAACGGCGCCAGAAAAGAGTCTAGATGACCCACAAGTGTAGGGGATCTATCGTAGTCCTTTCGATAAGTAAGAGTGTCGAACCCAACGAGGAGCAGAAGGAAATGATAGGCAGTTTTCGGTAAGGTATCTCCTGCAAGCACTGAAATTATAGGTAACAGATAGTTTTGTGACAAGGTAATTGGTAGCAAGTGACAAAAGATAAAAGTAAATAAGGTGCAGCAAGGTGGCCCAATCCTTTTTGTAGCAAAGGACGAGCCTGGAAAAACTCTTATATAAAGGAAAGCGCTCCCGAGGACACATGGGAATTATCGTCAAGCTAGTTTTCATCACGATCATCTTATTTGCGTTCGGTCCTTTGATAATTTGGTATGTGGGTGGACCGGTGCTTGGGTGCTTCCATTACTTGGACAAGCCTCCCACTTTTGATTAACCTCTAATGCAAGCATCCGCAACTACAAAAGAAGTACTAAGGTAAACCTAACCATAGCCTGAAACATATGGATCCAAATCAGCCCCTTACGAAGCAACGCATAAACTAGGGTTTAAGCTTCTGTCACTCTAGCAACCCATCATCTAATTATTACTTCCCAATGCCTTCCTCTAGACCCAAATAATGGTGAAGTGTCATGTAGTCAACATTCACATGACACCACTAGAGGAGAGACAACATACATCTCATCAAAATATCAAACGAAGACCAAATTCACATGACTACTAATAGCAAGACTTCTCCCATGTCCTCAGGAGCAAAAGTAACTACTCGCAAGACATAATATTGTTTATGATCAGAGGGGTATTAATATGCATAATGGATCTGAACATATGATCTTGCACCAAATAAACCAACTAGCATCAACTACAAGGAGTTATAAACACTACTAGCAACCCACATGTACCAATCTAAGGTTTGGGTACAAAGATTTGATACAAGAGATGAACTACGGTTTGAGAGGAGATGGTGCTGGTGAAGATGTTGATGAAGATAGCCCTCCCCAAGATGGGAGAGTTCTTGGTGATGATGGCAGTGATGATTTCCCCCTCCCGGAGGGAAGTATCCCCGGCAGAACAGCTCTGCCAGAGCCCTAGATTGGTTTCCGCCTCGAGACGGCGGCGTCTGGTCCCGAAAGCCTCCTTATGATTTTTTTTCCAGGTCAAAACACCTCATATAGGAGAAGATGGGCATCGGGGGCCTTCCGGCTGGCCCACGAGGCAGGGGGGCGCGCCCCCACCCTCGTGGGCAGCCGGTGGCCCCCCTCGTGGACTTCTTTCGCCAGATATTTTTTTATATTTTCTGAAATGACGTTCTGTTGAGTTTCAGGGCTTTTGGAGTTGTGCATAATAGGTTTCCAGCATTTGCTCCTTTTCCAACCCAGAATTCCAGCTGCCAGCATTCTCCCTCTTTGTGTAAACCTTGTAAAATAAGAGAGAAAAAGCATAAGTATTGTGACAAAACATGTAATAACAGCCCATAATGCAATAAATATCAGCATATAAGCATGATGAAAAATGGATGTATCAGCCATCATCGTGTGACAGCGATCTACACCAACACCTCCGTCATCTTCACCAACATCTCCATCACCTTCCCCCATCTATCTATAGTGGTCCACTCTCCCGCAACCCGTTGTACCCTCTACTTGAACATGGTGCTTTATGCTTCATATTATTATCCAATGATGTGTTGCCATCCTATGATGTTTGAGTAGATTATCGTTGTCCTATCGGTGATTGGTGAATTGCTATGATTGATTTAATTTGCTTGTGGTTATGTTGATGTCCTTTGGTGCCCATCATATGAGCGCGCGCGTGGATCACACCATAGGGTTAGTTGTATGTTTATAGGACTACGTATTGGAGGGCAAGAGTGACAGAAGCTTCAACCTAGCGTAGAAATTGATACATACGGGATTGAAGGGGGACCAATATATCTTAATGCTATGGTTGGGTTTTACCTTAATGAACGTTAGTAGTTGCGGATGCTTGCTAATAGTTCCAATCATAAGTGCATAGAATTCCAAGTCAGGGATGACATGCTAGCAGTGGCCTCTCCCACATAAAACTTGCTATCGGTCTAGTAACGTAGTCAATTTCTTAGGGGAAATTTCGCAACTCCTACCACCACTTTTCCACACTCGCTATCATTAACTTTATTGATTCTTTATCTTAACAGCCCCTAGTTTATATTTACGTGCTCTTTATATTCTTGCAAACCTATCCCACAAAAACTACAAACTACTTCTAGTTTCATACTTGTTCTAGGTAAAGTAAACGTCAAGCGTGCGTAGAGTTGTATCGGTGGTCGATAGAACTTGAGGGAATATTTGTTCTGCCTTTAGCTCCTCGTTGGTTTCGACACTCTTAATTATCAAAAGAGGCTAGAACTGATCCCCTACACTTGTGGGTTATCAAGACCTTTTTCTGGCGCCGTTGTCGGGGAGAAACAATAGTGTGGGGTGAATATTCTCGTGTGTGCTTGTTTGCTTTATCACTAAGTAGATTTTATTTGCTGTTCTAAGTTGTTCTCTATCTTTAGTTATGGATATGGAACACAAAATACCAAAAATCTTAGGTGTACTTGATACTCATGGAGATGGGGAACCTCCTAAAACCCTCGATGCTCATTATGTGAAAGATATTATGTACTGCTTTGATAAACCTGAGAAAGCCCCATTCCACTATGTAATGGGAGTAACATTGGATCAACGTGAATACTTTAGGTATTAACGCTTGACACAAAAAGGAAAACTATTATGGGATCAAATTTATATGTTGCGTTGGTATGCTCGGCAACTATGCTTGAGATATGATTATACTTGTTGCTCTAGGATGAAGGCTCCACACCTTCCCCTTTCATGCAAATTTAATGATAATGAAACCTTAGCTTCTTATGCTAATGGTATATATGATTATTATGATATGGAACAAATAGAAGAATTCGTTGCTTTTAAGGGTGCTTTTGAAATTGAATCTCTGTTTAGAAAGAATGATGCTTTTGATGATGATGTTTCTAGGCCTGAAAATCTTGCTATATTGAAATATTGCTATTTGAATTATGAATATAACTCCAATATTGATGCATTTATTGAGAAGGTCTCCGCTGTCCAAGAAGAGACTAATATTTTACAGGAGTCTATGGAAGAAGAAACTGATGACATTGTGAGCTCATTAGTTGAAAAAGATGACGAGGAGAGCGAAGAACAAAAGGAGGAAGAGCGGATTAGCTACCCGTGCCCACCTTCTAATGAGAGTAACTCTTCAACTCATACATTGTTTAATTTCCCTTCGTGCTTACCGAAGGATGATTGCTATGATGATTGCTATGATGATTGCTATGATCCCTTTGATTCGTTTGAAATATCCCTTTTTGATGATCCTTTCTATGCTTGTGGCCAAGATGCCAATATGAATTATGCCTATGCAGATGAAGTTGCTATAGTTCCTTATGTTAAACATGAGATAGTTGCTATTGCACCCACTCATGATAGTCCTATTAACTTTTTGAGTTCTCCAAACCACACTATATCAGAGAAGTTTGCACTTATTAAGGATTATATTGATGGGTTGCTTTTTTCTGTTACACATTATGATTTTGATGAATATAATATGCATGTGCTTGCTGCTCCTACTTGCAATTATTATGAGAGAGGAACTACATCTCCGCCTCTCTATGTTTCCGACATGATAAAATTGCAAGAAACTGCTTATACTATGCATTGGCCTTTACTTGATGTGCATGAATTGTTCTTGTATGACATGCCTATGAATAGGAAGGGAGTTAGACTTCATTTTTGCATGACACATATCACTTTGTGCTCATTATTAAATGCCAAATCATTGCTAATTAAAATTGGCGTTGATATACCTTGGGATCCGGGTGGATCCATTACTTGAGCACTATATGCCTAGCTTAATGGCTTTAAAGAAACCGCTGCCTGGGAGACAACCCGGAAGTTTTAGAGAGTCATTTATTTCTGCTGTGTGCTTTTATAAAGTTTAAAAACAAAAAAATAAAGAGGGGAACCTAAAACTTTTTCAAAAAGAAAAGTGAAAGTAAGAAGGACGAGCACCGTTCAAATGGGGGAGCTCCTTGAACTTTGTTCATGCCCATGGAAACTTTGCAAATCTTGAATCACAGAAACTTTTCAATAAAAATAATTATCCCCTTGTACAATTCCATTGTATTATAAAAATAATGTGCCAAGAGTTTCCTTTAGGATGTTTAAACTGCTTGTTGGTTTGTGCGGTGCAAAAACAGAAACTTTGGCTATAGTGCGCGATTTTACATTTTTTGCTGGAATGTCAAAAGGATCTGAAATTTTCTGCAAAGTCTTGCTATACAAATTGTTGATTTTTCTAAATTTTTCAGAATTTTTATAGTTACAGAAGTATGGTTAATGTTCCGATTACTACAGATTGTCCTGTTTTCACAGATTGCTGTTATAGCTTCATTATTTGCATATGTTTAAATTCTTGTTGATGCCTCCTTGACTTGGGGCCATAGAATTATGATAGCACACAGTGGGTAATGTTTGTTTATAATTATACAATAATGTTAGAGCAGTACATGATAGGATTTTATTGATCATATGCACTAACCCGGCCACTAAAAGTTCGGTTAAGTTTTGTGTGGATGAAGTGTTCGAAGACCGAGGATGTTTCGATGTGAGAAGAAGGAGGAGAGGCAAGAGCTCAAGCTTGGGGAAGCCCAAGGCACCCCAAGTAAATATTCAAGGAGACTCAAGCGTCTAAGCTTGGGGATGCCCCGGAAGGCATCCCATCTTTCTTGAACAAGTATCAGTATGTTTTCGGATTCGTTTTGTTCACATGATATGCGTAAACTCTTGGAGCATCGTGTGCTTTTTCTTTTTCTTTTAATAAATGCAGCATGCTGGTATGAGATTGTCCTTGGTTGATTGATAGAATGCTCTTTGCACTTCACTTATAACTTTTGAGTACGGCTTTATAGAATGCTTCATGTGCTTCACTTATATCATTTGAAGTTTGGATTGTCTGTTTCTCTTCACATAGAAAACCGCCATTTGTAGAATGCTCTTTTGCTTCACTTATAATCGTTAGAGCATGGGCATATCTTTTGTAGAAATAATTAAAACTCTCTTGCTTCACTTATATCTATTTAGAGAGTTGACATGAATTGGTCATTCACATGGTCAGTCATAAAATCCTACATAAACTTTTAGATCGCTTAGTGCTCTTTATACTCTTGCAAACCTATCCCACAAAAACTACAAACTACTTCTAGTTTCATACTTGTTCTAGGTAAAGTAAACGTCAAGCGTGCGTAGAGTTGTATCGGTGTCGATAGAACTTGAGGGAATATTTGTTCTGCCTTTAGCTCCTCGTTGGGCTCGACACTCTTACTTATCGAAAGAGGCTACAACTGATCCCCTACACTTGTGGGTTATCAGGCTTCTACATCAACACCATAGCCTCTCCGATGAGTTGTGAGTAGTTTACCACAGAGCTTCGGGTCCATAGTTATTAGCTAGATGGCTTTTTCTCTCTCTTTGGATCTCGATACAAAGTTCTCCTCGATCTTCTTGGAGATCTATTCGATGTAATTCTTTTTGCGGTGTGTTTGTCGAGATCCGATGAATTGTGGGATTATGATCAAGATTATCTATGAACAATATTTGATTCTTTTCCGAAATATTTTATGCATGATTTAAATATCTTTGCAAGTCTCTTCGAATTATCAGTTTGGTTTGGCCTACTAGATCTATAGTTCTTGCAATGGGAGAAGTGCTTAGCTTTGGGTTCAATCTTGCGGTGTCCTTTCCCAATGACAACAGGGGCAGCAAGGCACGTATTGTATCGTTGCCATCGAGGATAAAAAGATGGGGTTTATATCATATTGCATGAGTTTATCCCTCTACATCATGTCATCTTGCTTAAAGTGTTACTCTGTTCTTATGAACTTAATACTCTAGATGCATGCTGAAAAGCGGTCGATGTGTGGAGTAATAGTAGTATATGCAGAATCGTTTCGGTCTACTTGTCATGGACGTGATGCCTATATACAATGATCATGCCTAGATATTCTCATAACTATGCGCTTTTCTATCAATTGCTCGACAGTAATTTGTTCACCCACCATAGAAATCTGCTATCATGAGAGAAGCCACTAGTGAAACCTATGGCCCCCGGGTCTATCTTCCATCATATAAATCTTCCATCTACTATTTATCTTTACTTTAATTTTGCTTTGCAATCTTTACTTTCAATCTATAATAAAATACCAAAAATATTATCTTATCATCTCTATCAGGTCTCACTCTTTTGCAAATGGCCGAGAAGGGATTGACAACCCCTTTATCGCATTGGTTGCAAGGTTCTTATTTGTTTGTGTAGGTACGAGGGACTCGAGCGTGGTCTCCTAATGGATTGATACCTTGGTTCTCAAAAAACTTACGCTACTGTGCTGCATCACCCTTTCCTCTTCAAGGGAAAGCAACGCAAGCTCAAGAGGTTGCACGTTACTACTGAACCTCGTAGGTCAACCAGAGTACGTTCGGCACCTGAGTGGTATGGTAACCTAGTTCTGGAAGTCATGTTACTAGACCATGATGAACCTACTGATAACCCTCAACCATAAGGGATCGAGATAGTCTTCGCGGGTAAGCATAACCCAATTTATTGATTCGACACACGGGGAGCCAAATAGTATTTATAAGCTTTGACAGTTGAGTTGTCAATTCAACCGCACCTGAAATATACTTACTTGCAACAAAAGATAAATGGTAACAGTGATATGATAGTGATGATAGTGATAGTAAAAGTAAACAATAAAAGTAAATAGCAAAAGTAAATGGCAAAAATAGCAACTAGTAACCAGCAGGATTTAAAACACTGTAGGCTAGGGAGATTGATGGTCGGGCGCTGCATGGATGAGATAGATTCTAACTTGGGGCACGGCACATGGAAAAGTAATGATCATCTAGGCAAATATCAAACATTAGGCATGTATCCCGTAGGTAGTTGTACGTGCTTGCAATAAGAACTTGCACAACATCTTTTGTCCTACCATCCCGCTACGAACGGGGCCAAAAGGAACTTATGGAGATTAAGGTGCTCCTGTCAAAGAGCACCGGAACAAAGCAATGAACTCAATGGATACATGTAATCCTCAAACTACGGACCATCCCCTTTGGTGTCCCAAGCTGTCACTTTTGGGATCGCCGGTTCCGAACCGTAATAGGTGCAAACAACTCATAGATAGGATCACGAACACAAATATATTCATGCAAACACATATGGTTCAGATCTGAAATCATGGCACTCGGGCCCTAAGTGTCAAGCATTAAGAATAACAAGTTGAAGCAAAGATGATAAACACCATAGTAGATGATAGGCAACATGCCCCCAACGATCTGACAAACTATTACATGATCTAACTCATCCAATCCCTACCATCCCCTTCGCCTACAGCAGGGGAATTACTCACACATGGAGGGAGAAGTCATGGAGGGATGATGGAGTGGTGATGGTGATGACGATGGTGACGATCTCCCCTCTCCGGAGGCCAATTCAGCCTCCAGATTAGCCCTCCCGAAGAAGAACAGAGGGTGGCGGCGGCTCCGCGACGGAAAACTGCGAAAGAACTTCTGATCTGGGGTTTCCGCGTCGTGAGTAAAAATACGAGGCAAAGTAGGGAACCAGGGGGTGTGGGCCCCACCCAGGCGACCCCCCGGCGCGGCCCAGGGGGGGCGCGCCCACAAGGCGCCTGGGCACCCCCTGGCCCCCCTCTGGCCCCATTTCTGGCTCCTGGTTCCTTCGGGTGCGTGGATTTTCTGTGGTTTTTCGTGGATTTTTCTGAGATACTTAAAAATCCGTTTTCCTGCACACAATAAAACCATACAGGCAGCTCTGCTGAAAACAGCGTCAGTCCGGGTTAGTTTAGTTCAAATCATGCAAGAATGAGGTCAAAACAATATCAAAAGTGTTTGGAAAAGTAGATACGTTTGAGACGTATCAACTCCCCCAAGCTTAGCACATTGCTTGTCCTCAAGCAATTCAGTTCAACGAACTGGACGCGACAAAGAAAACTTTGACAAACTCTTTTGCTTCATTAGATGTATATAAGCATGTACTACGAAAAAAGCCTAGCAAGTATTAAAACAGTACTATGAGGACAATGCAAGGAGCAATCCTTCTTTCAAGTGACTAGTCACAAATACTTAAAAGTAAATAATATACTACTGAAAATCAAGACAAGATTACATTGCACATAGCTTGAGCATACTAGGGTGGTATCTCGCTAGTCTCCATGAGTGAAGCAAAACATAAATACAGAAACTCCTCCAGAGTTTTAAAGGAGACTAGAACTAAAAATTTCAGAATGAGTCATATCACAAGTATGCAGAAGACAATGTAATACTTTGGGACAATGCACATCACACTCAGAATGACAATTATGCTCTCCTAGTAGGTGCTTTGAAGAAAGAAGGTGGAGACTCTCGAACCGTGGCTTTTGTTGGCAAAGTTGAAAACCCGTGATCAGAAACAAAAACTAAACATGTACCAGAGCTCTTGGTTTTTAGAAACAGAGGTAAAAACGTTTTTGAGAGGTGCATATTTCGTCAACGAATGCTAGTAGATAACTCAATCACTTTTTGAGTGGACAAGTCTCGAGGAACGGCTCCCGCATGAGGACGATCACATCCTCTTAATCTCCTTTGTTTATCACTGCCAAAGTTTTCTGATTTCTCATGAACAAAGCGTGAAGGAGGGTTTGTTTGTCATATTTATCTTTTTGAGCCGGGCGCACTCGATGCCAGTTCCTTCTCGTATTAAGGGTTTGCACATTAGACATGCAATCCAGGGGTGAAACTTGTCCAACTTAAAAAGATCATGAATTAACTACTACTTCCTCATGAGCTAAAACATAGTCACAAAAAGAGAAATGCTTTTGATTAATTTCGAGATGGTACACGAAAGTCTTCGTTAGGAATGGCAGGTAAATACCATGTATAGGAAGGTATAGTGGACTCATATGGCATAACTGGTAATAAGGATTTTGGATGCACAAGCAGTCAGTCCGCTTAGTACAGGTGGAGGTTTAGCAAAAGACTGGGAAGCGACCAACTAGAGAGCACTAACGGTCATAATCATGCAGAGCGACAAAGCAACATTGAATCGGGCATGAAAGTGATATAACTATTCTGAAACTCAAAGATCATCAAGGCAGAGTAGACTTTTTTAGTCTTAACATGTGTAAGCATGTGCCAAGTCAATCCAAAAATTCTCTAAAGGGAAATACCACCTTAGTATACCAGACTATGAACAGTGCAATGCATGTAGATCATTTCAATAACACATTATATACTCTAGTTATTCGAGACTAGCCACAAGGAAAGCATGAATCACTGAAAGAGCATTGTAAACATAGCACTATGTCGCTACAAGCTGGTCTCTAGATCATAAGTACAGGCATATGTACAAAAGTAGAAACAAAAAGTGTTCATACCGGTCTTCCTTGTTGCTTCCCTTCAGTCGATCTTCGTCATTACTGCTTGTCACTTGCACGATCGAACGTAGGAAATATAATTAAATGCCATCAGGGACTCGAGCTGAACTCTGAAAGCAAAGCAAACTAAAGAGAAAAGGAAATCTTTTTGGATTTTTCAAAGGTTGAATAAAAGCAAAAGAAAGAGAAAATCTTTTTGTTGTTTTTGCAAAGAGAGAAATAAAGAAGAACGTGCAAAAACTTCGAAAAGATCAAAGCGAATAAAACGGATAATACAATGGAAAAGTGAGAGGGGCACGTACTCCCCCAAGCTTAGGCTTTTGGCCTAAGTTGGTAGCAGCTACTGCCCCCAGGAGCCTCCTGCTCCGGGGGTATGGTGGTGAGTCCAAGGGTCATAGAATGATGCTGGCGCGTACACCGAACTCCTCGGAGTCTCCCACGAGGAAGGTTCCGAGCGCCAAACAGAGGAAGAACCTTCACCAAACTCGGTGGCGGTCTCTTCCTGAAAAGGTGGTAACTCACCGTGCTCCTCCTCGTCGGGCACAACCCCCTCCATGGGGTTATGAAACTGATGCTGGACCATGAAGTCATCGAACTGGACAACATCAAAGGACCATCCGTTCCTGCGAGAAAACTCAAACAAAAGGGGTGCAGGTAGACGGATCTCGCGTTCCGCGGTAGTTCCGAAACGCAAGATATAAACAAGATTATCAAGCTCAGAAGCCATGGTAACAAACTTATGCCTTTTCATAGCAGCAAGATCAAAGCTTAAATAAGTAAAAGGATTATCATCGGGGTGTGGGGTGCCTCCAAGATGTTCTAAGATAAGTGTGGCATAAACGCACCATATAAGTCCCCCTTGTTACCGTTCATAGCAAGGCGTCGAGCAATTAAGGCACCCAGATTATAATCAGACCTCCCTGAGAGGGCTGCTGCCAGGATAGCAATATCCGGAGCAAAAATGCTGCTCGTGTTGTCACGAGCTAACACCCCTCTGGCAATATAATATGCAAAATACCTGAGGTGAGGAAATAAGATGCTGGAGATCTTCGACCGATGAATATCCCTCGTACCCATGCTGCAGAGAGAGTTGATGACGGTTTTCAGTTCGGAGGGCTGAGTGGCCATCCTAGCCGTCCTCCCAACGTTCGGCACACCTATTATTTCACAAAAATTTCCCAAAGTCATGGTGATAAGATCATTGTAAATTTTAAACTCAATAACACCTGAATCAGGATTATATCTAAAACTGTTAATGAAACTGGAGGTGAGTTTTTGATACTGGGTAACACGGCTCGTGACGAGTCGTGTCAAACCTGCATTAGCACAAAGATTATAAAATTCATCCTTGATTCCCGCAGCTTCGAGGAATTCATCACATGGAAATGTCATCGCACGTGCTGGACTTGTGTCTTCCAACAACTTCAGGGGCACATGATCTTCATTATAGCTCACCCTAGCAGTCGATGGTGAAGCTGCGGCTCTAGTAACTCGATCGGAGTGTGCGGGCCTCCTCTTCTCAAGCCACCCTTTTGCCCTTCCTAACAAACTCATTTCTGAAAAAAATTGCAATTTACAAAAATGAGGATTAAAACAAGATGAGTTAAGGCAGACTACTCAACTCACTTGCCCAAGGCATAAACTTGCATCAAAACTTGGGAAATAACTTTCTACACATGCATGCAAGCTCATCTCTACAGCACCAAGAACTACTAAATACTCACAAATGAGGACACCAATCAAAAATCTAATTGGAGGGATGGAGGAGTCACATATCAGGTAGTATTTGCTCAAAATTTCAGCTCAAATGAGGGGCTGTAGAGAGAGATCGAAGAATCGCCTCCAAGAACAGCAAGAACACAAGAACAAGTGCAGAACTCGCGTTTTTTGAGAAAGAGAGAGAGGGAGGAAGAAGACATACCTGGAGGGGGGCCCTGTGGGCCCCAGGCGCCCTGTGGGCGCGGCCAGGGGCTGGGCCACGCCAGCTGGCCGCCTGTGCCACTGGTGGGTCCCCCTGGCTGGCTCCAGGACTTTCTGGGTCTCTCCCGACGTGGAAATTTTTATTTAAATTTTTCTGGAATTTTTCTGAAAACTTCACTGTTGAAAATTTTTCGAAGTTCAAAAAGCTGCGGAACTCTCTGAAAACTTGAAGTAGTGAGTAGTATTGTGAAGCTTCAAAACATAAAAACTTGGTACAGCAAGTAGGACAAAAACTAAAAACAAATGAAAACATAACAAGCTCAACTTTTTATCTATATAAAACATGTTTACTAGTAAGGTTGATCAAGTCTTACCAACAAACAGGCGATATATAGAGCAAAAAGTCTCACCTCCTACGAAGTAGTTACTAAACCTTTAATTTGATGGACATTGTCCCCACCATGATAGTTTTATATTTGTGAGGCACATGTAGTGGACAGTCCCATTCTCCAATTTTCACGGTCTCGATATTCTCTATAGAGTTGAGGGCATGCCTCCTGTCGATCTTCTTCGGAAAATATACTGTGTGTTCTTTATCATTCACATGGAAGGTAACCTTCCCTTTATTGCAATCAATAATAGCACCTGCGGTGTTAAGGAAAGGTCTACCAAGAATAATGGACATGCTCCCATCCTCGGGCATGTCAAGCACAACAAAATCAGTAAGAATTAAACAATTAGCAACCTCTACGGGAACATCCTCACAAATACCTATCGGAATAGCGGTTGACTTGTCAGCCATCTGAAGGGAGATATCTGTAGGAATTAGTTTCTCTAAACAAAGCCTCTCGTAAAGAGAGAGAGGCATAACACTCACTCCTGCTCCAAGATCACATAAAGCAGTTTTGACATAATTATTCATTATGGAGCAAGGAATGGTGGGTATACCTGGATCACCGAGCTTCTCAGGAATCTTGCCACTGAAAGAGCAGTTAGCAAGCATAGTAGATATTGCATCATTAGGAACTTTTCTTTTATTAGTGACAATATCTTTCATTTATTTTGAATAAGGAAGTAACTTAATAGCATCAGTCAAAGGGATTTGAAGAAAAAGAGATTTAATCCACTCACAAAACTTATTGTAATGCTCTTCTTCTTTAGATTTGATGGACTTACCTAGAAAGGGCATGGGTTTCTGTACCCATGGTTCTCTTTCTTTCCCATGTTTTCTTGCGATGAAGTCTTCTTTAGTGTACCTCTTACGTTTGTCAGGTGCTTCTTCTTCTCGAACTTCAGGCGGATCATTCTTCTCATTATTATTACCTTTAGGTTCAGCACCGTCTTCAGTCTCAGCATCGGAGATAGATACGTTGTTAGGATCAATAGTTGGCTCTTCATCTGCAATAGGATCATTAGAATTGTCAGTCTCCTTATGTTTCTTCTTTTTCTTTGGAGAGCCAACAATTTCTTCTTCCTACATTTGAGAATCCTGCTCGATTCTCTTCGGATGCTGATGGGCCTCTAACCCCTCGTTGGTTACCCCAAGTGGAAGGTGTGAGATGCAGTGTTGTGGAAGTTTTTCCCTTAGCAAAGATGCCAAGGATCGAATCCCCAGAGACTCCTAGGTTCAACAAGTAGGTGTCAACTGCTAACGGCGCCAGATATTAGCAATCAACGTGGACCTGCACACAGATACAAATAACTTTGCTCCCAACGAGTACAGAGAGGTTGTCATTCCCTCCGGCCTTGTAGTTCACAAAGGGTTAAACGCAAATGATAGTGGTGATAGATGATGTTTGCAATAGTAAATAATAGCGAAAAGTAAATAGCGGGTGTGATCAATGATGGTAATATGGACCGGAGTCTCATGATGTTCACTAGTGATGTCTATCTCCCAAAAGACGATAAAACAGCTATGTGAGGTAAACGAATTACAGCTGGGCAATTGACAGGACCACGAACGCAAACCAATGCTGACTACATTGCAAGAAAGGTTGAGGTTCAAAGCATGGGCGGTACGCCAAAGTAAGTAGACCAAAATCCATCAATATCTACTACTAATCATCCACCTTGAGATATCTATCCAGAACATCTCGCTGGTATTAAGTTGCGAGCCCCACCCATAGTGTAAACTCAATGCAACAGACAACTGCATTAAAAGAACTTTGCGTAAAGTAAACAATCCTTGCACCCGCGGGCACAAGCACCATTGTTTTCCCCCTTGTGGCAACAGCACATCCCCTAGACTCATGTTTCTGTCACTCAAGCTAGTCATCGAGGGGCATGAACCCACAATCGAGCATAACGTTCCCTCTTGGAGTCACTACCCATTGCTTGGCCAAAGCAATAAATAACAACGGAGAACATGCAAGAATTACTTATGAACATAAATATAAAAGAGGTAGATCAAATATATTACTCAAGAACAATCTGAACATAATCTCATAATCCATCGGATCCCAGCAAACTCAACATAGCAACAGCATAAGGATTACATATGTGCCTCGATCATGTAGGGCAGCTCACGAGGACTAATTAGTGAAGCACAAGAACGGGAGGAGAACATCACATAGCTACTAGTCATGGACTCATGGTCCAAGGGAGACTACTCACAACTCATCCGGGGGGCGCCCATGGTGGTGGAGAGGCTCCCGATGGTGATCCTCCCCTCCGGCAGGGTGCCGGGAAGAGTTCTCCTGGTGCTCTCGATCTTGGAAGCGGCGGCGGCGGCGGAACAGAGATGAGATCGCGAAAAAGAGTTCCCGTCCCGAGGGTTTCGAAGGACGCTCTAAATATATGCCAAAGGGAGGCACCAGACGGGGCTCGGGGGGCCCAAGCGCCCCCCCCCCCCCCCCCCGGCTGTACTTCGGGCGCAAGGTAGGTTCTGGAACGCTGATTTTTTATATAATTTTTCTGGATTTTTCCTGACGGTTCTCGTAATGTGAAAACCTGAAATACAAAAACAGCCGAAAACAGAAACTGGCACTTGGGTGCACTGGATTAGTAGGTTAGTCCAAATATGATCAAAAGTGTATGGAAGTGTATAAATATCATAGCAATATCACCCAAAAGTGGCATGGAGCAAGCAGAAATTATAGATACGTTTTGGACGTATCAGATGCCCCTCTGGATAGAGAGGATCTTGAGTGCTAGTTCCTCCTCGGGTCTTAATCCCAAAAGCCTGCAAATTATCTTGTTTGGCATTGTTAGCAAGCAAATCTCTTTGCACATTAGAAATTTGGTCTAGCTGAGTTTGAACCATATGAAAATGCTTCACAAGACATTGAACATCATTAACTGTTCTGTCTTAAACATCAAGCAGTCTTTTGATAGCAAGGGAATTATCATGCAATTGACTTTGTATCCTCTCATTAAAATGATTTTGTTTCATAATAGAATTATCAAACTCATCTAAACATTGATCAGGAGGCTTACCATGAGGGATGTCACTTGCGTTGAAATCTAAAAGAGAGTGTACCTCTACCATAGGAGGGTGAGTAGTAGGCTCACACAGTTTCTCAATAGGGGGTAGATTCTTCACGTCTTCAGCTTTAATACCTTTCTCTTTAATAGACTTCTTTGCTTCTCGCATATCTTCGGGGCTTAGAACAAACATGCCCCTCTTCTTTGGTGGTGGAGGTGGTTCAGGAACGGACCAATCTTCATGGTTTTTGGCAATCCTGCCCATCAAATCTTCTGCATCGTCCGGTGTTCTTTTCCTGAAAACACAACCAGCACAACTGTCCAAATAGGACCTGGATTCATCAGTTAGACCAGCATAGAATATATTGATTAATTCATTCTTAGGGATTTCATGTCCTGGTCTAGCCCGAATCAGACCGCAGTACCTCCCCCAAGCTTTAGGGAGGGACTCATCCTGCAACTGTTTAAAGTTATAAATTCTTTGTAAAGCAGCATGTTGCATGTGAGCAGAAAAGTAATTATCAACAAAAGAGTGAGCTAAGTCTTAAGGACTCTTAATGGAACCGCATGGGAGTGAATCATACCATGCTTTAGCACCTTCTTTCAAGGAGAAAGGAAGAAGCTTGGTCACGTAAAAGTATTGTATCTTCTCATCTGTGGTAAACAGGCCACCCAACTCACCGAGTTTAGTCAGGTGTGCAATAGCATCATCATTTTCTCTGCCATAAAAGGGGTCAGCTTCAACCATAGGTATAAGTGAAAGATCAACAGAGAAATCATAATCAGGATCATCAATGCATATAGGAGATGTAGCAAATTCAGGATCAGGAACGGTTTTGTTCTTCAAAGAGTGTTTTTCAAATAGTTTCTTAATAACTTCAGGTTCAGAGCCAGAAAACTCTGTCAGTTCCCTGCATAAATCTTCATCAAGCATGTAGTAATCATCATCAAGGAGCCTCTCTTTGAGTTTACTCAAATCAGGATAATCATAAGTTTCACCAATAGGGTAGCGAGTAACAGGAAGTTCACTTCCAGACTTTTTAGCAGCAGCAGCAATTTGTTTCTCAAGAGCATAACCAAGCGAACTAATATCATCAAAAGTAGTAGAGGCATCATCAAGAGTATCGGACGTAGTAACAGATTCAGTAGGAGCATCATGTGGTGGTGGTGAGGCAGTTACTCATAACAGAAGGTGAATCAAGTGTAGCACTAGTGCTCAGAGCAGTACCTCTTCTTGTAGTAGATAGTAAGATCGGAACCTTGGGGTCTCCTTTCTTACCCATAGTGGATGAAGTGCAGCAGGTAGGATACCTCAAGTAGACTTGTAAATATTGCTATGCTCCTCGGCAACGGCGCCAGAAAATGGTACTTGATAACCCTCAACCGTAAGGGATCGAGATAGTCTTCGCGGGTAAGAATAACCCAATTTATTGATTCGACACACGGGGAGCCAAAGAGTATTTATAAACTTTGACAGTTGAGTTGTCAATTCAACCGCACCTGAAATATACTTACTTGCAACAAAAGATAAATGGTAACAGTGATATGATAGTGATGATAGTGATAGTAAAAGTAAACAATAAAAGTAAATGGCAAAAATAGCAACTAGTAACCAGCAGGATTTAAAACACTGTAGGCTAGGGAGATGGATGGTCGGGCGCTGCATGGATGAGATAGATTCTAACTTAGGGCACGGCACACGGAAAAGTAATGATCATCTAGGCAAATATCAAACATTAGGCATGTATCCCGTAGGTAGTTGTACGTGCTTGCAATAAGAACTTGCACAACATCTTTTGTCCTACCATCCCGCTACGAACGAGGCCAAAAGGAACTTATGGAGATTAAGGTGCTCTTGTCAAAGAGCACCGGAACAAAGCAATGAACTCAATGGATACATGTAATCCTCAAACTACGGACCATCCCCTTTGGTGTCCCAAGCTGTCACTTTTGGGATCGCCGGTTCCGAACTGTAATAGGTGCAAACAACTCATAGATAGGATCACGAACACAAATATATTCATGCAAACACATATGGTTCAGATCTGAAATCATGGCACTCGGGCCCTAAGTGTCAAGCATTAAGAATAACAAGTTGAAGCAAAGATGATAAACACCATAGTAGATGATAGGAAACATGCCCCCAACGATCTGACAAACTATTACATGATCTAACTCATCCAATCCCTACCACCCCCTTCGCCTACAGCAGGGGAATTACTCACACATGGAGGGAGAAGTCATGGAGGGATGATGGAGTGGTGATGGTGATGACGATGGCGACGATCTCCCCTCTCCGGAGGCCAATTCAGCCTCCAGATTAGCCCTCCCGAAGAAGAACAGAGGATGGCGGCGGCTCCGCGACGGAAAACTGCGAAAGAACTTCTGATCTGGGGTTTCCGCGTCGTGAGTAAAAATACGAGGCAAAGTAGGGCACCAGGGGGTGTGGGCCTCACCCAGGTGACCCCCCGGCGCGGCCCAGGGGGGGCGCGCCCACAGGGCGCCTGGGCACCCCCTGGCCCCCCTCTGGCCCCACTTCTGGCTCCTGGTTTCTTCGGGTGCGTGGATTTTCTGTGATTTTTCGTGGATTTTTCTGAGATACTTAAAAATCCGTTTTCCTGCACACAATAAAACCATACAGGCAGCTCTGCTGAAAACAGCGTCAGTCCGGGTTAGTTTAGTTCAAATCATGCAAGAATGAGGTCAAAACAATATCAAAAGTGTTTGGAAAAGTAGATTCGTTTGAGACGTATCACCTACGAACTATGAGGAAGCGATGATGAGCCCAGATTCCGCAAAATGGCTTGAGGCCATGAAATCTAAGATGGGATCCATGTATAAGAACAAAGTGTGGACTTTGGTTGACTTGCCCGATGATCGGCAAGCCATTGAAAATAAATGGATCTTCAAGAGGAAGACGGGCGATGATGGTAGAGTTACTATCTACAAAGCTCGACTTGTTGCAAAAGGTTTTCGACAAGTTCAGGGTGCGGACTACGATGAGATTTTCTCACTCGTAGCGATGCTTAAGTTTGTCCGAATCATGTTAGCAATAGCAGCATTTTATGAAATCTGGCAAATGGATAACAAAATTGTGTTCTTTAATGGATTTATTAAAAAAGAGTTGTATATGATGCAACCAGAAGGTTTTGTCAATCCTAAAAGTGCTAACAAAATGTGCAAGCTCCAGCGATCCATCTATGGACTGGTGCAAGCATCTCGGAGTTGGAATATACGCATTCATAAGTTGATCAAAGCATATAGTTTTTTACAGACTTGCGGTGAAGCCTGTATTTACAAGAAAGTGAGTGGGAGCACTACAGACTTTCTGATAAGTATATGTGAATGACATATTGTCGATCAGAATTGATGTAGAATTTTCTGGAAAGCATAAAGGAGTATTTGAAAGGAGTTTTTCAAAGAAAGTCCTCGGTGAAGCTCCTTACATATTGAGCATCAAGATATATAGAGATAGATCAAGACGCTTGATAAGTTTTTTCAATGAGTACATACCTTGACAAGTTCTTGAAGTAGTTCAAAATGGAACGGTCAAGGAAAGAGTTCTTTCATGTGTTGCAAGGTGTGAAGTTGAGTAAGACTCAAAGCCCGACCACAACAAAAGATAGAGAGAGAATGAAAGTCATTCCCTATGCCTCAAACATAGGTTCTATAAAGTACGCCATGTTGGGTGCCAAACCTATTGTGTACCTTGCCATGTGTTTGGCAAGGTGATACAAAAGTGATCCAGGAGTAGATCATTGGACAACGGTCAAAATTATCCTTAGTTACCGGATGACTAAGGAAATGTTTCTCGATTATGGAGGTGATAAAGAGTTCATCGTAAAGAGTTACGCCGATACAAGCTTTGACACTAATCCAGCTGACTCTAGGTATCAATCTGGATACGTATTGAAAGTGGGAGCAATTAGCTAGAGTAGCTCCATGCACAACATTGTAGACATAGAAATTTGCGAAATACATACGGATCTGAATGTAACAAACCCGCTGACTAAACTTCTCTCACGAAGCAAAACATGATCACACCTTAGTACTATTTGGGTGTTAATCACATGGCGATGTAAACTAGATTATTGAATCTAGTAAACCCTTTTTGTGTTGGCCACATGGTGATGTGAACTATGGGTGTTATTCACATAACGATGTGAATTATCGGTATTAAATCACATGGCGATGTGAACTAGATTATTGACTCTAGTGCAAGTGGGAGACTGAATGAAATATGCCCTAGAGGCAATAATAAAGTTGTTATTTATATTTCCTTATATCATGATAAATGTTTATTATTCATGCTAGAATTGTATTAACCGGAAACTTAGTACATGTGTAAATACATAGACAAAACAGAGTGTCCCTAGTATGCCTCTACTAGACTAGCTCGTTAATCAAAGATGGTTATGTTTCCTAACCATAGACATGTGTTGTCATTTGATGAATGGGGTCACATCATTAGGAGAATGATGTGATGGACAAGACCCATCCGTTAGCTTAGCACTATGATCGTTTCGTTGTATTGCTATTGCTTTCTTCATGACTTATACATGTTCCTCTGACGATGAGATTATGCAACTCCCGAATACCGGAGGAACACCTTGTGTGCTATCAAACGTCACATCGTAACTGGGTGGTTATAAAGATGCTCTACATGTGTCTCCGAAGGTGTTTGTGGTGTTGGCATAGATCAAGAATAGGATTTGTCACTCCGAGTCTCGGAGAGGTATCTCTGGGCCCTCTCGGTAATACACATCATAATAAGCCTTGCAAGCAAACGACTAATGAGTTAGTCACATGATGATGTATTACGGAACGAGTAAAGAGACTTTCCGGTAACGAGATTGAACTAGCTATGGTGATACTGATGATCGAATCTTGGGCAAGTAACTTACGGATGACAAAGGCAACAACGTATGTTGTTATGCGGTTTGACCGATAAAGATCTTCATAGAATATGTAGGAACCAATATAAGCATCCAGGTTCTGCTATTGGTTATTGACCGGAGATGAGTCTCGGTCATGTCTACATAGTTCTTGAACCCGTAGGGTCCGCACGCTTAACGTTCGATGACGATCGGTATTATGAGTTTAAGAGTTTTCATGTACTGAAGGTAGTTTAGAGTCCCGGATGAGATCACGGACATGACGAGGAGTCTCGTAATGTCCGAGACATAAAGATTGATATATTGGACGGCTATATTCGGACACCGGAAGTGTTCCAGGTGATTTCGGAGAAAACCGGAGTGTCGGAGGGGTTACCGGAACCCCCCGGGGGAGTATTGGGCCATAGTGGGCCATGAAGGAAAATGAGACGCAGCCCATAAGGGCTGGCCGCGCCCCCTCCCAAGAAATCCTAGTTGGACTAGGAGTAGGGGGGAGCCGCCCCTCTCCTTCCTTCTTCTCTTCTTCCTTCCTTTCCCACTCCTAGTAGGAGTAGGAAAGGGGAGTCATACTCCTACTAGGAGTAGGATTGCTCCCTCTCTGGCGTGCCCCTAGGACCAGCCGGCCGTCCCCCTTGGTCCTTTATATACAGGGGGCAGGGGGCACCCTAGAACAGACAAGCAACATTGTTTTAGCCATGTGCGGTGCCCCCCTCCACAGAAACACACCTCAGTCATATCGTTGCAGTGCTTAGGCGAAGCCCTGCGCTGGTAGCTTCATCATCACCGTCACCACGCCGTTGTGCTGAAGAAACTCTCCTGTGACGTTCAATTGGATCAAGAGCTCGTGGGACGTCATCGAGTTGAACGTGTGCTGAACGCGAAGGTGCCGTACGTTCGGTGCTTGGATTGGTTGGATCGCGAAGACGTTTGACTACATCAACCGCGTCACTAGATGCTTCCGCTTTCGGTCTACGAGGGTACGTAGACACACTCTCCCCGCTCGTTGCTATGCTTCTCCTAGATAGATCTTGCGTGATCGTGGGTTTTTTTTGAAATACTATGTTCCCCAACAATATCATTGCAGTGCTTAGGCGAAGCCCTGCGCCGGTAGCTTCATCATCTCCGTCACCACGCCGTCGTGCTGACGAAACACTCCCGTGATGCTCAACTGGATCAAGAGCTCATGGGACGTCATCGAGCTGAACGTGTGCTGAACGCGAAGGTGTTGTACATTCGGTGCTTGGATCGGTTGGATCGCGAAGACGTTCGACTACATCAACCGCGTCACTAGACGCTTCCGCTTTCGGTCTACGAGGGTACGTAGACACACTCTCCCCTCTCGTTGCTATGCATCTAGTAGATAGATCTTGCGTGATCGTATGATTTTTTTTGAAATACTACGTTCCCCAACACCCCCCGTTTGGCTCAGCGCTATGCGGGCGCAGGAGGCCGCCTACCTCGAGCATTGGAGGCAGCACATGCTGGCGGAGGAGCACGCCGGCGGCAAGTGGCGCATGCAGTGGGAGCGCGAGGAGGAGGACTGCCACCAGAAGGAGGAGGAGGAGCACGCACGCCTCACCAAATTGCCACCGCTACAGCACAACCGGAGAAGGCAGCCCTGGCGGCCTATCAAGCTTCCTTCGGCTAGGCTGGGCCGCCTCCCATCTTCATCGACCCCGACAGCAGCAACAACGACGTGAAGGGCAAGGCGGGCGACTAGGGCAGCGTGTGGGATTTTTTGTATTTATTTAATGTTTAATACGACTTTGGGCGGTATTCACCGGCCACTTTATGTTTATTTATATATTCTTAAATTTATTTAGGCCACACGGGTCAAAATAGGTATGCATCCCGTTGGGCGCATCGGCCGACCCAAAACGAAAAGCGGTCGTGCACGTCCGCATGACCGACCCAAAAAGACGAAAAACGGACAAAGCGCGCGTCTGTTTGGGTCGGCACATTGGAGTTGCTGTAAGTGTCAAAACCTTTTTATTGGAGCTCCTATTATTACATCTAATTACTGGAAAAAAGCTTTCGCCCCGCTTTATATATAAAGCAACAATCATCAGCAACCCGGTACAAACGCACGCCACCACAACACACACACCCAAGACATGATACATAAGCATTGAGCGCAGTAACACCGCCCCTAGCACTACTAGAGAAAACGAGGGCTTCAACCAAGAACGTGCCACCGCCAAGAGATTAAGCCGCAAAATGATGAACAGTGGGCTCCGAGGCGGCGCCTTCAGGAAGGATACGACACCAGAGCACCACCACCGCGCGATCCGAGGATCCAAGTCTTCGGTAGAGTCTATCTTGACCATGTTGGATTCGAGGCTTCCGGAGTCCTTCCTTGTGAGATCGGTGGACCGTAAGCTCGGCCCATGGACTATGGTCCAACTAGGTTGGTACCCCATAATCTAGGATACCGTCGAATGTGAAGCATCTAACTAGTCTAAATCTCGACGAAGCCCGATCCATGACGCTTTGTATCCATGATAATGCACCCAGGAGGATGACGCATGAAGCATTGTCGTTGCCGAGTCCAAGCAAACAAACAAGGGTTTTTAACAAAAGCCAATGACGCCTTCTTCAGGAAGACAACACACGTTGGCGCCAGCGGCACTAGTGTCAAAGCGCAAAGCGTTCGCTAGGAAACTCAGATGTGCCACTAGGAGGCACCCCGACCACCACCGCAATGAAGGCCACACTACTGGGGGAATAATAAGAATTGATATTGGCGCGATCTAACCTATTATGGGGAATCGGTCCTGCACTTGTCCTATCATACATTTTCCGTGTATACGAAATAGGTGAATATATAAGCCACGGAAAAGTGAGCTAATCCAACCAATCTTGCTTGCACAATGGAAAGAGCCACGGGCTTATCTCTCCAGCGAATTAAATTAGCTAAAGGTGTGCATTCATGAGCCCATGCTAAAGTCTCAATTAATTCCTGCCAATACCCCGCTAGGAAATTAAGAACATAAATCCAGTAGCCCAAACAAGATGTCCAAATAAGAACATGCCTAGCAATGGTGGGCACAAAAGGCCAGTAGTAGCAGGCTAGGCTCCCAGGGCCGCCCTCCATTAACCTCCCGCCATTGATATAACCGCATCAGTGCGGGCACCTGCCCGCCACTGATAGAGCATCTGAAGTGGCGGGCAAACTATGCTGCCCGCTAGTGCTTAAAGCTAAAGCAGTGGCGGGTGTCTTTTAACACCTGCCACTGAAAGCTTTGTCATGTAAATAATAAAAATTACAACCATGGCCGCAATTTGCTTGAAACTAAGATTATAAATTGCAATACGTTGCGACATTACAGTTACCACGATAAGAAATTACGGCACGTTGCAGCATACATTAACCACTAGCTAATTGTTATTAATCATGACTAAAAATGCAGCAACTAATTATTATCATCTTAGGTAGCTAGCTACCCAACACATAGTAGTCATAACTCAGTCAAGGGTACAAACATCCACTAGTTAGTTACTAACGATCATGAGAAGTACTATGACCTACTCCTCTCTTTTAGGGAAATTGAAAAGAATAGGAACACCCCTCCATATCCATGATGGAGCACAGAGATCCACTGGTCTTCAATTTCTAGCCTGCACTCACTTACTATTTGCCTCCATCCTTCAATTTTGAGTTGTCCATCTGGCTGATGTTGAGTCAAAAATCTATCTTCGAAATTGATCTTCTCATGGCAAATAATTTTCATGTCACCTTGCACATCCATCAGCGCAGACACAACAACTCCTGGGAGGTTCTTTTGAAGAGCATAATAGTAACACAGTAAGCAATATAGTTTATTTAAGAAGAATGTACAAAAAAAGATGGACTACTGACACAATAGTAAAAAATCTTACCATGCATTTTCTACGAATATCACTATCGCTGAACTTGTGTACTAGTGGCAAATATCGTGTAGTATATTGGTCAGCTCTATAAGTGTCCTTAAAGGACTGAACAACATTAACAAGGTTGACAACATAATTCTTATCTTCTCAAGTAAGCTATGAGCCAGGAGTGTAATATGTCTCGTCTACTATATTCCATGTTATTGTTGGAGAGACAAAATAAGCTATCAATTATAAATAAACAAGTTAAGTTATGGGTGAATAACAACTAGTTTTAAATAAGCAATATAGATTATTTAACAAATTTGTTTAACAAACTCACATAGAGGTAGAATTGGAATCATGTCTAGATCCACCCAAATATATTTATCATATTGAGGACCGGTGACTGGGTCATATTGAGAAACGATGCCAATATCGAAGGTTATTTTCATACCCTCCTTAAATTTGAAAGCCTTGCATAATCCTCTCCAATTTGTACAATCACAATATGTGTGACCTACTTGATTGTATTGTAGCCTCCATAATGAAACTATGTTCGGTCTTAACATAAGTTATCCTCTTATCCATCTTATCCATGTCATTAGAATACAACTTCTCTAGGACATAATGTCTTCCATAGCAAGGGATGCACTACTCGAACTATAAAAAAAATGGAAATTACATGTTAATGCAAAAAAAAAATAAGACATGCTTAATTAAGAATAAAATATGCGCATAATTACCGTGTAATATTTGAAGCCCTTATTAAGTGTGAGTGGGAAGCATCTATCATTTTCCAAGTGAGGATCGTCACACATATCACCCTCGTCGGTACAGTCACTACTCTCGGTGATCCTGTCCTCGTCATCCATTTGTTGTGTTCATAATTGAAAGATTAAAAATCAACGAAACATGTCATAATGATGAGGTATGATCAAAGATTACCAACGGTGCTACAACCAATAGGTTTATCAAGTCTACAAAATAAGTTTTTACGAAGACATCGACATATATAAGACGCCATAGCAAGTTCCATAAATACTACATTAAAGGTTAAAAAATCTCAAGCACGGAGTGATATGACTAGCTACGATGGAGAGATCAACTCCTAATCTAAGTCAATGTCAGAGCCGAAGTCGTCATCCTTGTCGGAGGACTCGACAGCTCGGTCCCACTATATCGGGTAATCCTAGGCACCCTTCTGGTTTCCTGCGGTCATCAGCAATGCCTCGTTAATGTCGTACAAATGTGGATCCTCCCTGAGATAGCGTTCCACTAGGGATAGTGCTTTGCTGTACATGGGCCCTGATGAGGGCCTCGGCCTTCAAGTGCTCCTGCTCCTCGACCTTGGAGACTATACTCATGTTAGGAGGCGCTATCTGACTCGCTTGCCAAGCATCCTGAGGAAAGTTGAGCTAGGCTCTTGGCCCCTGGTACTCAAGAGGCATGGCATCATAAGCGCACATCACTTCCTTAGCGATGTTGAACGGCCAAGCCATTGCTTCTTGCTAGTGTTGGGGTTTTGGACTTGGGCGGCCCACTTCCCCCAAGGCCTCCTGAAAAAACCACGATACCTGCTCTTGCCCGCACCTTTGGAAAAAATGACCTAGAACATGCAGATACATAGATTTTAAAATATTCAAATTGTTTTGGCATGAACCCTACCGTAAAATGGACATATTAAGTACTAGAAAATTGGCAAAACAACGTTTCACCATAACTTTAGTGCTTAGTATGAATCTCTGTAAAGAACTAGAGATATCTACTACAACACGATTTGAATCAAAAACAAACAAACAAAATTGGCATGACCTCTGAATAAAAATGGACACATATTAAGTGCTTACTGTTAATCCCTGTAACAAAAAGTTTCTACAAATTGAACTTAATATGTACAAAAATAATGCACACAATAATATGATGTATGAACATGAATACAACCATGAATATGAAAAATAGTAAGATGTACAAATACAAATAAATTCTACAAATGGAACAAGATATGACCAGAAGGTGTGGGTGCCACGACCATGGGTGTGGGTAGGGTTGCAAGAAAAGCTCGACTCGAGATCGATCGAAAAGAAACTAGCTGAGTTTGAACACTTTATGCACCACAACCGATAAACGAGATAATTTCTTACCATATATGTTGTCCATGATTTTCTCCATTTTTTACCCGCAAACATGGAAGCTTAATTATGTGCAGAGAAGATATAGGCCTAATTATGGCACACGGTTGACTATGTGTTATATATCTTGTTGTTTTGGCGAAAGTACCCAGCATATGCACCTTCGTTTTCTAGTTTTTCGTCCACGAAGACCGCCATCTCTTGCTAGTTCACCCAACAGACCAACATAGCTCTCCCAATTATAACACCCCTAACCCTAATATGAACTCAGTATGAACAAATTGAACTAAATACGATCACGAATATGAACAAATAATAAGACCCCTAACCCTAGTCGAATGTGGATGTTGTCGCAGCCATGGGTGACGCGGCCATCCGTGTGCATGGCGGCCGCGGCCGCGGGTGGCGAAGAGGAGGGCCATAAAGAGAGGCAGGGACGACAATCGAATACCGGCCATGGAGGAGGGCAACTGGGGGGATCGAGGTCGAGAGTGACGGGGCGGAGGGAGAGGGCGGCGACGGCGAGGAAGAGGCGACGACGACAGCGAGTAAGAGGTGACGACGACGGCAATGAGAGCGAGATGGGAGGATAGTGAGTGAGTGAGGGTGAAGTGGGGGAGAGGAGGGGCACGCGTGCGAATAGAGTTCTTCTAGTGCGATGGGCGTACCAGATGACCCGCCACTACTACTTTGGGGTGGCGGGCAGTAATCTTTGAGTTCAATTTGGACGTACCACAACTAACTTATATTTGGCGGGCACTAGCTGGTGCCCGCCACAACTAATGTCTAGATAGTTTTCTTGCTCCGGTTGAAGCATTTATCCGTGGCGAGGCGTGGGACGTGAAAGCCACTGCTGCCCTCAAGACCAAAGGCTGTCATGAATTATCACCCGCCATTGTTAGCATTCAACGCGTGGGCATATTCAGAGGTGCTTACGTGTGGTTGGTCTGAGCTAGCACCCACCACTGTTGTGTCTATAACTCTCGCGGGCGTAGTATGGCACCCACCACTGCTACTTTTCCTAACTAGCAGTGTCGGATGCCTGGTCGCACCCACCACTCATTTGAGTTCACCTATAAGGCTTTTTCTAGTAGTGCATGTACAGCCATACCAGAACTAGCCCCCATCCCACCTAGTTTTCTTCCGTTTTGCGGGAAAACGAGACATTTGGACCGCTCCGGGGACCAATACGGTACCACGTTGGATGGCAGGATGGGTCTGGATGGATGCGGGCCATTTGAGAGTCAGCGTTGGAGATGACCTAAGCATTTTCGGACTCTTCCCCAAACTGATAGACATACATCTTAGCATATAAAGTTCAAAATCTTTTTCAATAAAGTTACTGGGTTAGAGCATCTAGAGCCGGGCGCCGCAAACCCACCTCAAACGCCCGAGTGGACAACCTAGTCAAAATTAACCGACCAGACGGGTGCCTCAAACGCCCGGGCTGACTGACACCCCTCATATCCAGCCCAAATGTAGGGCGGATGTGGGTATGCCCAGGCGCGCTCAGGCGTGTCCGCTAGGTAGGACCTAAAATGCCTACCCACCAAAATTGCACCAAATCCACCAAACCCCCTCCTCCCGCCTCCCTCCAACATTTCCCGCGTCTGAGCCCTCGCTGTCCGCTATCCTTGCTCCCCATCCTCATCGACGGTCCCAATCCTTCGCCACATATGTCATCCATCCTGTCCCTGACTGCCACGACAGAGGTTGCGTATGCCTCGTCCGTCGGTGTCCCGTCCCTAGCTTCGCTGTGCAAAGCCAGAGAACATCGCCCGGAGGAATCGGCGACGAAGGCAGGAGAGAGGGAAATGGCGGTATCACTGGGAGCGGATGCGGATATGAGCATCCCCCCCTCCCCCCCGCCAACAAGGGTTGCGCCGTCGGGCTAGGTTGGGGCAAAAGAGGATCCGACGGTTGGTTGGAGCATTCCGGAGAGCTTTTTTCCCATGTAGATGTCGTCGGTGGACATCTGTCACTTGACATAGCTCATTTGGGCACGGAGGATCACGGGAGCCGGCGGTGACCGGGCTGACCATGATCTGTTTGACGAAATGACACAACAACACTCGGTATGTTCTTGTTGCTTCTGTCCGATCAACTTTTCATATGCCATGTTCAATGTTTTCAATAGAACGCTATTTCATTTCGGACATGATGAATGCTTGCAAACCATGATCATTTAGATGGAGGGCGGAGAAGAAGCTGGAGATCGGGAGGGAGAATATTGAGTTGGAGAAGCCCGAGGCGGCGATTAAATGGGAGCTCAAGAAGGCCAAGACATTTGGAGAGATTGAGCTTGAGAAGAAGAGATTGCAAATCGCACGGGACGCGAAGGATGCGAAGATCATGTTGGCGGTTGCAACCTTGTTGGATGAGCATGCAAGGAAATGGCTTGTGGAGAAAAGAAGATCAATGACCGTAGGGACTACGAGACGGCAAGGGCGGTTATGGCAGCATCGAAGCATGTGACAAAGATGGAGGCAGAGCATGCGGCACGGATGCGGGCGGAGCAGAAGGGGCATCGCGCAAGGATGGCGGAGGAGCATGCGCCGTGGATGACGTCCGACGAGTGGTCCAGCTAGCGAGCAAGTGATCCGTCACATTCGGACATCGATTTCATTTTGATATGTCCAAATTGTTAAACTCTGATTTGTTTTACTTTATCGTATTTGTTAAGAATTATTGAATTGGGATGACGGACGTGTTTGGATTACATGGATTTAAGAATCCGCATCTGAGATATGCCGATGTGCGGCGGACCAAATGAGGGGCTGCCCGACCCTATCCACAAACACGCCTAGACGTGCCGCGGGCGTACGAGGGTGGATATGGCAGTCCGGCTGTAGACGTTCCTAGCGGAGTTTAACCAGAATTTTGCCGAAGCATCTCTGTTGTGGCAGAAGATTGTCTGCATTTAGAGATTTGTCAGGCAAGCCTTAAGAGTGCATCGGTATTATTATCTCTGACAGTGTGGCCAATAACTCGTTATAGCTAAGATTAGCCAGCCTGTTCAGCTGCCATTCTTTTACTAGTCACAAGCTTGGTGGACCAGTCATACGGAATAAGATGGTACTCCCTCCGTCCGAAAATACTTGTCATCAAAATGAACAAAAAGGGATGTATCTAGAACTATTAGTTCTAGATACATCCCTTTTTGTTCATTTTGATGACAAGTATTTTCGGACGGAAGGAGTACCAAGTATGTCTCGTATTATATACTCTCTCCGTTTCTTTTTAATCTGCATATAAGATTTAGTCAAAATCAAATTTTATTAACTTTGACTAAGTTTATAGAAAAAATATCAAGATTTACAATATGAAATTAATATTGTTAAATGTATCATGAAATAAAGTTGCATATCATATAGATTTAGTATTATAAATGTTAATATTTTTTTCTACAAAGTTGTTCGAACTTTATAAAGTTTGGATTTAATCATATATACAGACTAAAGAGAAACGCAGAGAGTACTGCGTATGACTGTAGCCTACCGGCAATCTTTGGTCCGGGAGACATCAGGAGACAAAATACAAGCCATAAAAACCAACGTGTTGTGTGTAACTGTGTATGTATATATCCAAAGAGCAACTTCAACCGGGCGACTCATTTCCTCGACCCATGTCCTTTTGGATCTGCACGGACAAAAACGACGATCAAACATGAAGACCCATTTTAATTTTGCGTTTGTTGTATTCACGCAGACTCATTTTCATCCCAAATTTGAGACATATTTGGGTTTGAAGCGGACACAAAGCGGACGTAACGTCCTTCTCATCCGCTGCTGGTCCAGCGTGGCCCACTTGCCATCCACTCACACAATATTTTCTCTCTCGCGCCTAGCCATGTGGTCGCGCCACGCCGCTGCACTCGTCGTGCTCGGACACCGCCGTGCTGCCGCGGGCTCATGGTTGTGCTCGAGCCACAAGCAGCCGCCGCTGCCCGCATGCGTGCATGATGGTGCACGGGCGCGACCCGGAGCACAGGCGGTCGCGACCCGGAGCGTGCAACGTGGAGCACGGGCGGCGGCGGAGGCTAGCTCGCGCGGCGCGACCGAGCTGCGGGACGGGCGCGGGGGATGGGTGAGCTGCAGGGCGGGGGGGCCCGCCTGGCGACCGGGAGTCCACCGGCGAGGCGGCGGAGGCGGGGCGAGATGGCATGGGAGCGCGCCCACCAGATGTTCGACTGAATGCTGACGTGGAGATGCACAAAATGTGTGTGCCTCCCATTGGTACATCCAAACAAAAAAGCGGACACGGATAGGTGGATGGGCTACCCAAACGAACAAAAAACTGACAAAATCGACGTTTGTTTGGGTCGCTGCGATTGGAGTTGCTCTAACAGTGCAACTTTTTGGTCTTTTGAACAATTAGGCATACGTATATTGCATGCATATGTAGGGATTACTGTATTGTATATGATTGCACGTGCATTTGGGTCTGTGACATGTGGGCCCATATGTCAATGACCCAAATGCACCTGCAGTGAAGGCACCTAAGCTCAGTCGGATTGCTATATATGCTCCCTTTTAGCACAGGCTGCTCATGTGCAGCTGGTGCAAGAGAAGATAAGGCTCCCCTCGCAACAAGAAAATTATTCCTCCAACAGTCCCATCGGCCTATCAGGGATTTCCCATTAAGAAATTTAAGTTTTTTGTCGTGTTATTATTTGCTCGGAAGTTCAATCAACCAGTCCTGCTGCCGTCCGAGCCAATCAAGTTTTCCTTTTCAGAAAGTTCTTGTGAGGAATATATATCGATATATAATATCAAGTTTTCTAGCTAGTGCAGAATTTGGAGGATCTAGGCAGAATGGCAGCTAGATATATCCGTCCCCTTCTGCCGACACTACAGTGAAAGGGAGATTTTTATGATGATGGATGTCGTGTACAACTACTGATGTCGCGTCCATCCATGGGTGGTCGTCTCTCGCACCGGTCTCAAACAAAGACGTGCGGGAGAAATGAAATCCAAATCAAGAATACGAAAGAATGCAAAGCGACTCAAATATTTTTTTTTTGAAACGGAGGCAAAAGCTTTGCCTCATCCATTAAATAAGATAGAAAGGAGTTTGTTACAAGACGCCCCAAATAAAAAGCGACATGCGGATTACTCGCGTAAAAAGAGAGACCCTAGTTTCTTTGCACCGGCGACGACCCAAAGGTTGGCCTCGGTAGAGATGGAGGAAAGCAAGATCGGTGGTGGCGCACTCTTGTGCTTAAACACTCTTGCATTTCGCTCGTTCCAAATTGTCCAAGAGACAAGCATGGTGAGTGAGGCTTTGGCATGTCGGTTTGGAGTTCCATCGGCGCAAGTGCTAGCCCACCACCCTTTCAATGAGTCGAGGAGGGGCCAAGCGGAAGTGTCCAACCCTTGAAGGTGGAATTTTGCAATGACCAAAGACCAAAGACGCCGGGTGTAGCGGCACTTGTAGAACAGGTGAGAGCCGCATTCTTGCACCCTCTTGCAAAGGGGGCAAAGATCACAATTCGGCCACCCACGCTTTGCCAACCTATCAGCCGTCCAAATTCTATCTTGAAGAGCTAACCAAGCAAAGAATTTGACTTTTGGAGGGGCCCAAACCTTCCAAACCATTTTGTCCAAGGGAGAAAGGACCATCCCTAGAAATTGCGCCCTGTAAGCGGAGGCCGCCGAGTATTTCCCACTAGCCGTATGCTTCCAAAGGATATCATCCTCGATGGATTCATCAAGGTGTACCTCATCAAGGATCATCCAGAGAGCGAAGAATTGCGTGATGTGCTCAAGGAGGACGTTGGTGGGGGGTTTGATCTTGAGGATCCAAGCGTTGTTGCTTAGAGCCTCTCTCACCTTCCAATTCTTTCTCATAGAAGCTTCATAGATGAGCGGGGCAATGTCTTTAGGCTTTCGCCCAAGAAGCCACGGAGAGTCCCAAAAAGGTGTCCTCGCTCCGTTACCGACGGTGATGGTGGTGGAAGCATAGAAAAGGTTGAGGTCGTCCTCATTACATGGGTTTCCCATTCCCACCCACATCTTGGTGGGCTCCTTCCACTCATACCACGGCCATCGCAAACGGAGAGCCCTCGTAAACTTGTCGGTGTTGAGGACCCCAAGCCCTCCATACTCGAGAGGCCGACAAACATAATCCCAATTCACCTTACACTTGGCCCCCGTTGTCTTGTCCGAACCTGACCAAAGAAAAGCTCTCTCGAGCTTGTTGACATTGAGGAGAATGGTTGGTGGGATGACCAAGGGGGTGGCGGGGTAGACTAGTTGAGATGTGATCACAGACTTGACGAGAGTCGTACGCCCAATGGTAGTGATGTTTTGGCCATCATACGTTGTTAGCTTGCTTGCAACTTTGTCAACGATAAATTGGAGGTCCACCAACTTCAACCTCCACACGGAGAGTGGGAGCCCCAAATATCGCAGCGGGAAAGAGGCCCGTGCGGCTGGCAAACTTTGGGTTAGGCGACCCAAATCCAGGTGGTTGCAACGAATTGGCACCACGGAGCTCTTATGAAAGTTGGTGCAGAGGCCCGTAACTTCCCCAAATCCCCTCAGAATGCTTGCAAGGTTATCCACATCCTTTTTGACCGGTGCTAAGAAGATGGCCGCGTCATCCGCGTAGAGGGAGGTCCTCAAGATGGCGCCTCGCCCTCGAATTTTATGCAAGAGCCCTTTGCGAGTTGCGACGTCCAAGATTTTTTGGAGCGGATCAATGGCGAGGACGAAGAGGAGCGGGGATATCGGGTCTCCCTGCCGGAGGCCTTGCCCAAGCTTGATTGGGCATCCGGCGATACTATTGAGGATAATCCTCGAGGAGGAGGAACTGAGGAGTGCCGCGATCCAATCCCTGAACTTGCTTGGAAAACCTCGCCGCTTGAGGAGATCAAGCAAGTACTCCCACCTAACGGAGTCAAAAGCCTTCCGAATATCAAGCTTGAAAAGGAGGGAGGGAGTCTTCCTCTTGTGAAGCCGTCGAGCAAGATTGCGAACATACATGAAGTTGTCATGAATGCTTCTAGTTTTGATGAAGGCGCTTTGGGAGTTGGAGACAAGATTTTTCATATGCGGAGCAAGCCTCAAGGAGAGCACCTTGGCGATAATCTTCGCAATCGCGTGGATGAGGCTAATGGGCCTGTAGTCGGCGATCCCCTCCGTCCCATCCTTCTTAGGCAATAGCACCACATTTGCAGAGTTGAGCCACTGGAGATTTGACGTGTGAAGGGAGTCAAAGTGTGCAATGACCCTCATGAGGTCGGGTTTGATAATGCCCCAACATTTCTTGAAGAAAAGGCCCGTGAAACCATCCGGCCCCGGCGCCTTGTCGCTTGGCATGTCGTTGATCGCTTGAAGAACCTCACTCTCGGCCAATGGGGAGTCAAGCCCATGCAAATCAAGGGGTTCCAAATTTAGCTCCTCCCAGTTGAAGTCTTTGTCACCTTGGGGGCCTCGCTTCATGACATTGGAGAAATGATCGTGGATTAGCTTTGCATTTGCGTCGTGCTCGGTGACCCACCCTTGCTCGTTCTTGATTCTATGAATATGATTTTTTCTCCTCCTAGCATTGACTCGGCGGTGAAAGAATTTGGTATTAGCGTCTCCTTCTTTAAGATTGGAGATTCTTGCACACTGCTTCTTGCGCGATCTTTCGAGCACGGCCAAGGCAATGACCCTTCTCTTGAGCCTAGCCCGGAGCTCAAGCTCCTCAGCGGAGAGGAGTCTATCCTCTTGAGCGATATCAAGGCGGAGGATCACCAAAAGCGCGGCCTGGTGGTGAACTTTTGCCTTAGAGAAGAGGCCCCTACTCCACTCAGAGAGGCGGATCGCCGTCTTTTTGAGCTTGTGAAAGAGGACTTGATATGGTTCAGTGTGGTCAACCCTCTCGTTCCATGCCTTTTGGACCACTTCGTTAAACCCGGGCATGGATGCCCAAAAGTTCTCAAATTTGAAGACCCGAGGTCTTCTTGGTCCCTTGTCATCAGCAAGCAGAAGCGGACAATGGTCAGAGAGGGAGGAGGAGAGCGCATTAAGGACGTGGGTGTTGAAGGTTGTGTCCCAATCAGCATTACAAAAAAATGAGTCCAGCTTGCATAGCGTTGGGTTTGTCCTCTCGTTGCTCCAAGTGAAACGTCGATTCTGAAGATGAATTTCTTTGAGCTCACAGCTCTGCAGTGTTGCCCTGAAGCGGTTGATTCTGCTACGGTTGACGTTTCTCTTATTTTTATCTCTCGCCCTGTATATTTGATTAAAATCACCGGTGGCAAGCCAGGCCATCCCAGGCGGAGGCTTCTCAGCCAGCAACTCGGCAAAGAAGGCGTCTTTGCAAGAGTAGTCAGTGGGGCCATAGACGGACGTGATTTTGAAGAGTATGTCAGTCCCTCGTACCCGGACCATGGCGGAGAGGCAGTATGCAGTGAAGTTGATGCATGAGACACCTACAAGAAGATCGTCCCAAAGCATCAGGATGCCGCCCCTAGTGCCGGTTGCAGGTCTTTGCGCAAAGCTGCGTAGTCTATGGCCGCCCAGAAAAGCTGCCGTGAACTGGTCGACATTTTCGAGCTTAGTCTCCTGAAGGCACACGATGTGGCACGACGAGGAGGCGATCGTGGCATTGACCGTGGATCGACGATCTGGGCAGTTCAGACCCCTCACGTTCCAACTTAGGAAGTTAACTGGTTGTTCTGTCATTTTAAAACAACAGGCACCCCGAGCCAGACAGCTTCAGAATTCGGTTACCATGCAGCTGCGATAAGGACGCCAGATGGCAAGGTGAGTGCGCGCCAAACTGTCATCAAGCTGCTCTAACCCTATTGATTAGTGTTGACAAGAGAGAATCCAATTATGCTATTTAGCCCTCCCGAGTTCGGTTTGTCAAGTGACACTATTTTAAGCGGCCTTGCTTTACACTTCCTCTGTGTAGGACAAGGCAGGTTAAGGACATAAGCCTCATCAGCTAAACTCAAACGGCCAAAGCGACATGAAAACGCCACGCGACCAACCTATAGTAGATACGACAGATAATAATAAAAATAGATTGGTTGATAGGCTCCTAATACTGTTGTTCCGCAAATGGGGACACCTTTTTCATGATTGGGAATGCACTCTTGTTCACGAACAATGGCCCGCCAGTAAGCGTGAAAACATTTTTATTGGCACTCCTATTATATTACATATAATTAACGAGTATAAATCACATGGACAGATGAATTGGATTATATACACTGATGTCTTTTATTTTTGTCAAAAATCATCCAATCTATTAATAAGATGTTTTACATTGGCTATGAGGCACTATACAAAAAAGAGCATTTGTCGATGAAAAAAGATATGCCAACGGCTTTTTATCGGGGTCGTCGACATACCTGCATGTACACCGACGACCTAGATAAAACAGTCGGAAAAGCTTAGGGTTTGCCGACGATGGCCATTGGCAAACCTTAGCCGCTGGCAAAGCCCCTACCTACGCCGTCGGCAAACCTCGGCCAACGGTAACGCTAACATGTAGGCCGACGATGGCCATCGGCATATGTCCCGTTGGCTGACGGAAGGCTGACACCGTTAAAGCTATGTTGACGACCCTGACTATGGCCGTCGGCATAGATTTTCTTTCTTTACTATTTAAATTTTTTCTGTTTTTTAAAAAGGTTGAATTTGAGGGTTTCAAATCTAAGTTATCTAAACTTACACATATACAAATTATATATCAATTTGGAGTAAAAAAATCATAGATTATGAATATCCACTTTGTTTACATTTTTTAATATGCTTAAACTGTGACCTCATGTACTTTTGCAAATAGGTCCTTATACTTTCTAAAAAATCACAACTAATTCATACTTGCATTGATTTTGACAAACCTTATATGTTATTGGATTAGAATCTAGGCAAGATTCTGTTGGTATGCTATGATTTGAAATTTGGACAAACTAAAATCATGTTTTGTAGAAAACACCCTCTTGTTTTAATTTGTTTGTATATTTGTCTTTCCTTGGCCAAATGAGGCAAATTTTATATCTATTTGCATCAGAAAGTTTCAATGATTTCAAAAATCATGTGTTTAGTATGAAATATTTAATCATAACATTGATGTTTTGCTACAATAGAGAAAGTCAAAGCGGTGGATTTCCCGGTAAAATGGGCCTGCAGGGTTAGGCCGCTCTGTGGTCTTCGGGGAGGGGGGGTAGCAATCCCACCAAATCTTGCATTGAGTCTAATACATGTCTAAAACTGTGGTGGGGTGTTTAAATAGGCAATACACATCTCTCGAGTGTGACCCCCTTCACGGACGACACTACCGCCTGCACTTAGAGGAGAAAACTGCCACAAAGGGTAACCCGGAGGGAATCTTGTGATAGGTTAGGCTCATACTTTAATTTAAAATGTTCCTGTGGGATAAAATAGCACAACAAGGTAGGAAAGTCCATTGGTCTAACGGTGTTTGTTGCGAGTCGAAGAGGTAGCTTGCTCGATCAAACTGGCTAGGGTTAGGTCGCTCGGGGGTCTTTGGAGGGTAGCAATCCCACCAAAACTTGCATTGGGTCCTCATACATGCCTAAATGTGTGGTGGGAGTTTTAACCACCCAACACAGCTCCGGAGTGTGACGCCCTTCACAGACGGCAGTAACATCGAAGTAATGTTCAACACTTTAATTTATTGTATGAATATTTTTGAATGGTCAGAATAACCCGATAAAATTCTGATAATTTTACATGGTAAAAACACATGAGGTATATGCTATGTAGTAATTTTCATAGTTTTTAGTGGTGTAAAGATATCTTAATTAATTCCTCTTTACAAATTGTTCTTTACTCTGATTGTTGTTGTAGTTGTATTAATTGCTCGTGTTTGTTTGTTTAATGTTTACATTATCGGATAGCAATTTTAAATATGTGTTTAGTATGAAATGTTTAATTATTACTTTGATACTTTGTTGTAATAGAGAAAGTCAAAGAGGTAGCTTTCCTGGTCAAACATGCCAGGGTTAGGCCTCTCCGAGGTCTTTGGAGGGTGGCAATCCCACCAAATCATGCATTGAGTCCTAGTACATGTTGGAAAGTGTGGTGGGAGGTGCAAACACCCAACACACAGCTCCGAAGTGTGGCCCCCCTTCATGGACGACACTACCTAATGCACTTAGAGCATAACCTTTTTTTCAACAAATAGCTTGAGATCTCTCCTTAATATCTCTTTCGAACAAAATGTAGGGACCATGGATCAAACATAGGTGGTGCTTCTTCTGCTCCTGGTGATGGTGCTCCTGCTTCACAGAGCTCGGTCGCCCAGTTCATAACCTAGGTGGTGATGCTCGTGGTGGTTCTACCTCAACCCGTGGCTCGCCCCTTTTTGTTAGTCCCCTACTCTCAAGATTTAATTTATCATAGTTAGAACATTTTTGAAGCCACAAACTTATAATTAGACAAAATGCAATGTTAAATGTCATCCTAAATGATTGTCCTTCTTCATTTTGTAGTGATGATGCTATTTGGAGGACGACTTCTGGTTCTGGTGGTGGGCGGTGCTCGAAGGACGATGGCTTGGACTTCAGCTTCTGCTTTTGTAGTGATGGTGTGACTTGGTTTTATGTTATTTAGTTGGTTAGATCATGATGGTACTTTGATGGATGATATGATGCTCTATGCTATGTCATGATATGATACAGTTTCATATCATATTGTTGGTTCAAATGATGATGTATGATGAAGATGTTATATGTGTGATGATGATGTGGATGGTGATGTAGTTGTTGGAATTTTTAATCTGCTAGGCAAAACCAAACCAGAACAAAAAATTGACCAAAACTACGTTGATGACTAAACCACCGGCATAGCCTCGATGTAGCACGAGGTGGCGACACGTGTCACCTATGCCGATGGGAAGGCCAACGGCATAGCTGTGGAGGTATGCCGACCGCTTTCCCATCGGCATTGGGTGCCCACGGGAGTTCCCAGATGCCACCGCGTGGTTACATATGCCAACGGTACAGCCGTCGGTATTAGTTGAGAGATGTACTGAAGGTTGTACCGTTGGCATTGGATTGTCGCAGGAGCTAGCAGATGCTCTCACGTGACATACCTATGCTGGCGGGACAGCCGTCGGCATATCTCACGTCTATGCGGACGGTTGTGCCATCAGCATAGATCTGCCACGTGGCATCATCTGGTGCATGCACGTGTCCGGTCGGAGATTGACGGACACGTCGTCAATTTTTCCCCAAAGAACGTCTATGCCGATGAATTTACTGTGTCGACAGGCAACTAAGGTTTGCTGAGGCAATCGATGCCAACGGCCACCATTGGCATAGCCTATGCCGACGGTTTTTCGGCCTTTTCGATGTCTTCGGTCGTCGGCATGTACTCTGTTTCCTATTGCGAGGGGCATGACTTATCCAAGATGGAGGCCGACTTTACTAAGGCCAAGGTCAAGGCGGCTGTTTTTTCACTCCCATGCATCAAAGCGCTGGGCCGGACAGTCATTTTTTTGTTCACACTTGGATATCATAAAGGAGGACATTGTTGCGTTCATCCTCCACATGGAGGATCTCAGAGGGGCTTGTGTGGAACTGATTGACATTGCAAATATTATCCTGCTCCCTAACAAGACCATCGCGACAACCATCAACGACTACCGGCCTATTAGCTTGATGCATAGTTTGTCTAAGATCTTCTCTAAGCTTCTGGCAAGCAGGATCGCAAGCAGACTTGACTTGATTATATCCAGATGTCAAAGTGCTTTCATCAGAAAAGATGCATCCACGACAACTTTGAGGGAGTCCAGGATTAAGGGGTCCTCGGGTGGCTAGATTACTCGTTATTGGCCGGACTGGTGGGCCGTGAAGATCACCACAGAAGATTATCCCCCGTATCCGGATATGACTCCTATATGTGTAGAATGGCAAGTTTAAAGTCCGGGTATAATGTTTCCTTCCTCTGCAAGATGATCATGTACAACCCTAGGTCCCTCCGATACATATATAAACCGTAGGGTTTTAGTCCGTAGAGGCAGAATCACAATATCATAGGCTAGGCTTCTGGGGTTTAGCCATTACGATATCGAGGTAGATCAACTATTGTAATCCCTATATTCATCAAGATCAATCAAGCAGGAAGTAGGGTATTACCTCGATAGAGAGGGCCCAAACCTGGGTAAACATCGTGTCCCCAGTTCCTTGTTACCATCGATCCTTAGATACACGGTTTGGTACCCCCGACCCAAGATCTCCGGTTTTGACACCGACATTGGTGCTTGCATTGAGAGTTTTGTTGTGTCATCGACAGAAGGATTGATGGCTCGTTTCGTCATCAGCAACGACGCCACCCCCGAGGAGATCTTCCTTCCCGGTCAGCTTTTCATGTTTGGCGGCTTCGTGTTGCACGCTAAATCGGATGGCCACCTCGAGCAGGTTGACAACTACGCCCCTGGTCATCAGATCAGGTTTGGAGGTCTGAATTACGTCGCTGACATCCGAGGAGATTTGATCTTCGAACGATTCGCGCCCTCGGCCATCGCTCCCTGCCTACGCGATGAAGACATCTCAAATCTATCATCAGATCCCTTCTAGGGGTCAACATCCGTGTCTGCTCCGGCCCTAGATCTGGAGCATATCACTTCATCCGAAGATGGGAGGATAAACCCCGCCGGACTCTTCCCCTCCATGGAACTTTTAGCCGGAGGCTTAACGGCGATCGTGCCGCTCACAGACGCAGAATTGAACATGACTCTCCCCACCGCTAGGACACCGGACTTGCTTCCACTTACGAGCTCCGAACTCTGGGGATCCGCACTCTCCGTGCTCGACCAAGTGGTCATCACCGAGCCTGGATCTGCAGGCCCCCATATTCCTTTCCAGCTCTCGCCCTTAAACGAGGCGCTGGACTTACTGCAATCTCTCGCATCACGGAGGATTCGCCGCCGAACTATGCCCAGTTAAAAATGGGGGCTGAGATCAGGGAATTTTGCTTCCCACCCACCACCCACTTGGTAGCCACACTCAAAGATTTAACCGACGTACTAGACTATGCTTCCGAAGACTACGATGGCATGGACCATGACGTCAAAGCTGATCTAGTTCAAAACCCGCCCATCACCAGGCAATGGACGGCCACTTCTATCTATGAGGTATACATGCTGGACACACCCCAGGAGAAAGACGGTGATGGCGATAAAGATCCAGAAGAGGATAAGCCCGTCGATGAACCTCCTAAGCGCTGACGTCAGCGGTGCCGCTCACGATCGCGTTGAGAAAGGGAAAGTAATACCGACACCAGAGACAATGAGGCCTCGTAGGAAGCCGAAGACCCCGTAGAGCCATCGTTGAAGCAGGACAAGCGGGGGGTGGTCAATGCAGTCCCAAAAAACTCACCGGTCACAATGATTCCGAAGACATGAACTACCTACCTGTCTCCGAAGAGGATATCAACCTAGGAGACGAGGAATTCATCGTCCCAGAAGAACCCCTCGAACAAGAACGCTTTCAGCGATGGCTTATTGCCACAACAAGGAGCCTAAAAACGCAGCAGTAGCGGCTTAAAGCCGAATAGGATATGCTCAACGACAGATGGAATGAGGTGCTAGACGCTGAAGAGAGATACGGTCATGAGCGCCAAACAAAGAGCTATCCAAGCATAAGTCGCTGCCACAATTTGACGACGAAGCCCTTGCGCCAATTTCGTTGAGGCACGATCAGGCCGATCAACCGGACCGACCACCTCCTGGACGGGACAAAACGACTAGCAATGTCGTATTCCAGCCCGCACCTCCCCACCGTAAAGGAAAGGATACAGTGGCTCAGGGCCATAAGTACGATCTACGTTAGGACCTGAATAAAAAAGCCGGTCAGGCCAGATCGATCTACAGATCAAGAGAACGTGCTCCCACACTAGATGGTGACTATCAAGCCAAGCACACCAGATACAATCAAGTTCAGAGTCAACACCAAACACATATGCCGTCCAAACTACGTCGCGATGTTGCACGATACAGGGGCACTGCGCACGCTCTGTGCTTTACCGATGAGGTGATGGATCACCAATTTCCGGAAGGGTTTAAACCCATAAACATCAAGGCATATGATGGAACGACGGATCCCGTTGTATGGATTGAAGACTTTATTCTTCACATCCACATAGCTTGTGGAGATGACCTCCATCCCATCAAATACTTACCTTTAAAGCTAAAATGGCCAGCTCGACACTGGTTGAACAGCCTCCCACAAAACTCCATTGGAAGCTGGGAGATTTAGAGGACGCTTTCTGGGCTAACTTTCAGGGGACTTATGTCCCACCACCGGATGCTGATGATTTAAGTCACATAATCCAGCAACCCGGGGAGTCAGCCCGCAAGCTTTGGAATCGGTTCTTAACTAAAAAGAACCAAATCATCGACTGTCCGGACGCCGAAGCCTTAGCGGCATTCAAACACAGCGTCTGAGACGAATGGCTCGCAAGGCACCTCGGCCAAGAGAAGCCAAAGACAGTGGCCACCCTTACTACAGTAATGACATTCTTTTGCGCGGGCGAAGACAACTGGTTGGCTTGTAGAAGCAACAGTACCAGCGACCCTGGCACTTCCGAAGTCAGGGATGGCAATGGCAAGCCATGGCGCAATGCGAATAAGTGTCGGAACAATAACGTAGAAACAGATGACACGGCAGTAAACGCCGGATTCAGTGGCTCCAGGTCCGGTCAACGGAAGAAGCCGTTCAAAGGCAATAGGGATGGTCCATCCAGCCTGGACAAGATATGAGAGAGACCATGCCAGATTCATGGCACCCCTGACAAACCCGCAAACCACACCAACATAAATTGTTGGGTCTTCAAGAAGGCCAGCAAGTTAAATGCCGAACACAAAGCAAGGACGAAGACGAGCCTCGTTCATCGAATACTGGGGGACAGAAGCAATTTCCCACGAGGTGAAAGCAGTGTATATGATCTATGCCACCCATATCCCCAAGAGGGATCGCAAGCGCGCACTTAGGGACGTTTACGCCGTAGAGCCCGTCGCCCCCCCCC
>LR738711.1:865353540-865411867 GCA_902687465.1 Secale cereale
CCAAGTTCAACCCATGGTCGGCTTGTCCAATCACCTTTGATCGTAGGGATCACCCAACCAGTATCCGTCGTGGAGGTTCGGCGGCCCTATTACTCGATCCCATAATTGATGGGTACCATCTTACTCGAGTCCTTATGGACGTCAGCAGTAGTCTCAGTTTGATATATCAAGACACTGTCCGCAAGATGGGGATAGACCCGTCAAGAATCAAGCCTAGCAGCACTACCTTTAAAGACTAATACCCGGAGTAGAGGCCCGCTGCACTGGCTCATTAACACTGGAAGTGGTATTTAGCTCTCCAGACAATTTTCGAAGCGAAGAGTTAATCTTTGACATCGCTCCCTTCCGAAATGGCTACCATGCACTACTCGGAAGAACGTCCTTCGCCCACTTTAATGCAATCTCACACTATGCTTACTTGAAGCTTAAAATGCCCGGACCTCGCGGCGTCATCACGGTCAATGGGAACATGGAGCGATCCCTCTGTACATTGGAGGATACTGCGGCCTTGGCAGCCGAAGTTCAAGACGACCTATTCAAGCCGAATAATTCATCGGTCGTCAAGACCAGAGACACGGCTAAACATGTCTGGCCGGCATTACAATGCGGCAGCTCAGAAGAACCTGAGCTTGATTAGCAATTACGCCTCCGTCGACTGCCTTACAAGGTGGTAGCATATGTATCTCGCATACATAACTACGCCCTTAAAATACCGTGGGCAGCGTTGGGGGCACATTGCGGAGAAACAGTCCATAGTTCGGCTCGACCCTATTCGGACTATAAATATATTTTCATTAAAGGTTCACTAAAAGAACCCACCTTATCTATGGTTGTGCAGGACATTATATTTCAGAGTTCCCCTTCCCTTTTCATAGGCGTCCATCAAACCTCTCTCCTTCAAGGACGTGCTACAAAGGAGAAATAGCGCATACGTGCAGCAGGGTCCCATCGAGATTCTTAAATCGTTAATTTTAGGCTCTGTGTAAACCTTTCCCTTTATTACTCTTCTTCTTTTTGGCATGTAAAATGTCCAAGATGTTGTTGGCATCATCTGTAACCACACGGCTCGCCGTATTAATCAGGGTATAAAAGAAATAGTTTGGTTCCAATTTATTTGAAGTTTATTTTACATTACCAACCGTGTTCTCTCCCTACCTCAGATTGCCACATGTGCCTTAATCTGGATTTAACACCAGGGGCTATATTCGGCCTAGCACACTTACACCTATAGGGAACTGTTTGTCGTCCCGAATATTGCGTTATATGCATCGGCTCTGAATCATGTCTTGGGTCTATAGTTGGGTTGCCCGGCTCCTGTGCTTACCACCTTTCGTTCCGCATTGTTCGGCTAAGGTAGTAAAGGGAGAACTACTGCGATTGTATTTCTGGTTCATCCAGTCAAGTACCATAGTAGATAAAGCAAAAAATTGACTGGCATGATAAGCGAGAGCTGGTCGGCGATTCGGTGACTTAGTGTTATACTATAGATCATTGGTGATCTACTCCGCATTAAACGAGGGGATGGTTTTTTCCTAGCCGCGTAGAGCAGGCACCGTAATCCGGATAGCCGCACACGCACTGGGGCTAGTACTTAGCCCCACAAGTCAAGCTCCTATGGCTAAGTGAAAGCAATAAAGTCGTATAGTCCGATTGCCTGGTTCGCTCCGCAGACACCTCCTTTATGGACCAAGACATTGGGTAAAGAGTGATCACGCGCAATACCGAACACCACTGTAGTATCTGCATGGGGGCCGAAGCCGACGACTGGAAACTTTCAGATATAATAATAAACAGCCGCATAGGAGGAAAAGTTGCTTGAAATATAAGGTGCAAGAATATATACATATCGGTTCATAAGCATAGTCTTTACAACCCGACTACAATTAATCAAAAGCCACATCCTTTGAGCACTGGCCCTCTACAATGCGGGCTCCTTCTAGGACGTCATCGAAGTACCTCTCCGGCCTCCGATGATCATTTCCCTCGGGCGAGCCGGCGGTCGCCACTTCGGCGGCCTTCATCTTCTCCCAATGCATCTTAACGCGGGCAAAGGCCATCCGAGCACCTTCTATACAGGCCGAACGCTTCACAGCGTCGACCCGCGGCCTCGCGTCGACGAGCTGCATCACCAATCCAAAGTAGCTACTAGGGATTGGCTCGGCGGGCCAGAGCCGGACTATTAATTCCTTCATGGCTGCACCCGCCATGTTATGCAGCTCGACCAGTGATAACCCACAAGTGTAGGGGATCGCAACAGTTTTCGAGGGTAAAGTATTCAACCCAAATTTGTTGATTCGACACAAGGGGAGCCAAAGAATACTCTTAAGTATTAGCAGTTGAGTTGTCAATTCAACCACACCTGGAAACTTAGTATCTGCAGCAAGATAATTTAGTAGCAAAGTAATATGATAGTGGCGGTAGCGGCAATAAAAGTAACGGTAGTGTTTTTGTAGTTTTGTAATAGTAGCAACGGAAAAGTAAATAAGCAACAAGCAATATAGGAAAAGCTCGTAGGCATTGGATCAGTGATGGGAAATTATGTCGGATGCAATTCATCATGTAGAAGTTATAACCTAGGGTGACACAGAACTAGCTCCAGTTCATCAATGCAATGTAGGCATGTATTCCGAATATAGTCATACGTGCTTATGGAAAAGAACTTGCATGACATATTTTGTCCTACCCTCCCGTGGCAGCGGGGTCCTATTGGAAACTAAGGGATATTAAGGCCTCCTTTTAATAGAGAACCGGACCAAAGCATTAACACATAGTGAATACATTAACTCCTCAAACTATGGTCATCACCGGGAGTGGTCCCGATTATTGTCACTTCGGGGTTGCCGGATCATAACACATAGTAGGTGACTATAGACTTGCAAGATAGGATCAAGAACACACATATATTCATGAAAACATAATAGGTTCAGATCTGAAATCATGGCACTCGGGCCCTAGTGAGAAGCATTAAGCATAGCAAAGTCATAGCAACATCAATCTCAGAACATAGTGGATACTAGGGATCAAACCCTACCGAAACTAACTCGATTACAGGATAGATCCCATCTAACCCATCACCGTCCAGCAAGCCTACGATGGAATTACTTATGCACGACGGTGAGCATCATGGAATTGGTGATGGAGGAAGGTTGATGATGACGATGGCAACGATCTCCCCTCTTCGGAGCCCCGAACGGGCTCCACATCAGCCCTCCCGAGAGAGATTAGGGCTTGACGGCGGCTCCGTCTCGTGAAACGCGATAATTCTTTCTCCTTGATTTTTTTCTCCCCGAAAGTGACTTATAGGATCTGGGGGTACGTCGGTGGAGCACCAGGGGGCCCACGAGGCAGGGGGCGCTCCCCCACCCTCGTGGACAGGATGTGGGCCCCCTGGTATGGATCTTCTTGCGGATATTTTTTATATTTTCCAAAATAATTCTCCGTTGATTTTCAGGCAATTTCGAGAACTTTTTATTTCTGCAGAAAAACAACACCATGGCAGTTCTGCTGAAAACAGCATCAGTCCGGGTTAGTTCCATTCAAATCATGCAAGTTAGAGTCCAAAACAAGGGCAAAAGGGTTCGGAAAAGTAGATACGTTGGAGACGTATCAACTCCCCCAAGCTTAAACCTTTGCTTGTCCTCAAGCAATTCAGTTGATAAACTGAAAGTGATAAAGAAAAACTTTGACAAACTCTGTTTGCTCTTGTTGTTGTAAATATGTAAGCTAGCATTCAGGTTTTCAACAAGGTCGTGAACTAACCACATTCATAATAACTTCCAGGTCTCAAGACTACTCACATCAATGACATAATCAACTAGCGAGCAATAATAATAAACCTCGTATGACAACACTTTCTCAAAACAATCATGATATGATATAACAAGATGGTATCTCGCTAGCCCTTTCTGAGGCCGCAAAACATAAATGCAGAGCACCTTTAAAGATCAAGGACTGACTAGACATTGTAATTCATGGTAAAAAGATCCAATAATGATTATACTCAATGCAAATTAATAGTAATACATGCAACGACAGAGGTGCTCTCCTACTGGTGCTCTTTGATAAGAGGATGATTACTTTGCATAAAAGTAAATAGATAGGCCCATCGCAGAGGGAAGCAGGGATTTGTAGAGGTGCCAGAGCTCGATTTTTAAATAGAGATGAATAACATTTTGAGCGATATACTTTCATTGTCAACATAAAAACCAAGAATCTCGATATCTCCCATGCTACGCACATTATAGGCGGTTCCCAAACGGAATGGTAAAGTTTATACTCCCCCAACCACCAACAAGCACACTCCACGGCTAGCCCGAAACAACGGGTACCGTCCAAACCAGCAACAGCCCTGGGGAGAGTTTTGTTTAATTATTATGATTTGAGCATGGGACTGGGCATCCCGATTACCAGCCATTTTCTCATGAATGATGAGCGGAGTCCACTCATCGTGAGAATAACCCATCTAGCATGGAAGATATAGACAGCCCTAGTTGATACATGAGCTGTTCGAGCATACAAAATAGAATTTCATTTGAAGGTTTAGAGTTTGGCACATACAAATTTACTTGGAACGGCAGGTAAATACCGCATATAGGAAGGTATAGTGGACTCATGTGGAATAACTTTGGGGTTTATGGAAGTGGATGCACAAGCATTATTCCCGCTTAGTACAGGTGAAGGCTAGAAAGAGACTGGGAAGCGACCAGCTAGAGAGCAACAACGGTCATGAACATGCATTAAAATTAAACAACAATGAATGCCAGCATGAGTAGGATATAAATCACCATGAACATAAATATCGTGGAGGCTATGTTGATTTGTTTCAACTACATGCGTGAACATGTGCCAAGTCAGATCGCTTAAATCGTTCAAAGGAGGATACCACCCCATCATACCACATCACAACCATTTTAATATCACGTTGGCATGCAAGATAGACCATTATAAACTCTCAGCTAATTAAGCATGGCATGAGTAGCTATGATCTCTAATTGTCATTGCAAGCATGTTTCATCCATAACAAGCTGAATCAGGAACGATGAACTATCATATTTACAAAAACAAGAGAGATCGAGTTCATACCAGCTTTTCTCATCTCAATTAGTTCACCATATATCATCCTTATTGCCTTTCACTCGCACGACCGAACAGTGTGGAAAATAATAATAGTGCACGTGCATTGGACTAAGCTGGAATCTGTAGACATTTAATACAAGAGAGAAGACAAGGTAATATGGCTCAAGGTTAAATCCACAACAAAGCATATGAGAGCCACTAAGCATTTTCAATCATGGTCTTCTACTCTTAACCCCCAAAGAAAAGAAAAGAAACTATTTACACGGGAAAACTCCCAACAAGCAAAAGAAGAATGGGAAATCTTTTTGGGTTTTCATTTTTAACTACTACTACAAGCAAAGAAACTAAACTAGCTAGAAGCTACAACTAATATTTTTTTATTTTTCTTAAGGTTTTTCTAGTACACGAGAAAAAGACTAAGAAAAAGAAATGAAACTAAACATGGATGGTACAGTGAAAGAGTGTGAGCACGGACAACTAGAATGAGTGTGAACATGAATGTAAAGTCGGTGAGAAACACGTACTCCCCCAAGCTTAGGCTTTTGGCCTAAGTTGGTCTATGGCCACGGATCGAAGCTACTCCCTCCAGTGTACTGAGATGTGTCCTCTGGGTGCCACTGGTTGGTGAGCCCATCCAACTCCCACCCATAAACAGACTGACGGTAAGGATCAAGTGGTGGCTCTGGCTCAGGCTCTGAAGATTGTGCCTGGCCTTGGTACTTGTAGAAGGCATCTGATGTAATGAGGTATACACCTGTATACAGATCAAACAAAGATGGTGCAGGCAAGGTAACAATTTCACAGTATATTTCATCAAACCTTAATTTATAATTAAGCTGCATATTCTTGTCTTTAACAATAAAATACTGGGCTACCATGCTCTTGTAGTCTAGATAAACAGGGGCAAGCAATTTTTCTTCCTTCTCATGATGCCTAATAGGTATTCTAAAATGTTCAGCAAGGCGAGACGCAAAGATGCCTCCAAAGACGGGCCCCTTTGAGCGGTTCAGACTCAGCTGTTTAGCAACGACGGCGCCCAAGATAAAAGTTGTGTCTTGAAATAAAGCATGGCGTAAAATGATAATATCAGGGGCACTAAGATTCCCACTGTTCTCGCAACCAATTAAACATCTACTAGCAAATAAAGCAAAGTAGCACAGAACAGGGAAGTGTATACTAGTGATTCTTGCCCCTGAAACTTGTCTAGTTTCCCCTACAGCTATCATGTCAATAAACCCTTTAACGTCTTCACGACATGGTTCATCAAGTCTACCTCCAAAGCGTACTTTGCATATCTCACAAAAATCTAAGAGTGATATCTCCTCAATCACATCATATAAACGAAACTCCACCGTAGGTGGTGTTTTCTTAGCATGAAAATGAAAACTTTGCATGAAAATATTGGTGAGTAAGAGATACTGTTCTTTCTGGTCGTGGAGGAAGTCGATGAGGCCTGCATTATCCGCCAACCAATAAAAGTCTTCGTAAATACCGGCGGACATCATGAAATCATTACAAGGCCATTCGCACGGTCGAACTTCCGCCATGCGAGGAAGATTATACTTGGGCTTCTTATTTTCTTCTTTCTTCTTTCTTCTTCTTCTCTGAGCTCTTGCTGGAGGAGCCCCTCAACAATCTCTTTAACATTTTCCTTTTCTAAAAATTTCTGAAATTTTTAGTAACTCAAAATAAAAGTTAACCAAACCCAACAAGATTGATAGCAACAACTCCTATAAGTGCCTAGAGACTATATCATGCATTAGAACTACTTGGGACCAAGAAAATTTGACATGCAAGCTCAAGAACAAGGTCACCACAACAGCAAAAATTTGCAACAAATAGAGCACTAGAACAAAAACTAATTGGGCCAATGGATGAGTCACATACCACGGAACAATCTCCCCAAACAGTTTGGTGAATGGTGCTTTGAGCAAGGAGATCGAAAATGGCAGCAAGATGAGCTAGAACTCGGGTTTGAGCTGGTTAGTGATTTTTTTGGGAGGAAGAAGAAGAGCATGGGTGCAGGAATAAGTGGAGGGGGGCCACGTGGGGCCCACGAGGTAGGGGGCCCGCCCTGGGCAGGGGGGCGCGCCCCGGACCCTCGTGGCTAGGTGCTGGCTCCCCTCGCTCTGTGTTCTATGCCATATTTCCTCAAATATTCTAGAAAAAAATCATATTTCATTTCCATGGCATTTGGACAACATTTATTATCGGGATATTTTTTATTGCACGGATAAGTCTGCAAACAGAAAGAAAATATTATTTTTGCTTTATTTATCCTAATTAACAGAAAGTAAAAAGAGGGTACAGAAGGTTTGTGCTATCTAGATTCACCTATCCCATGCTCATCAAAAGGAATCCATTAACATGGTTGATCATGTATTGTTAATAAACTCTTTCCGAGTAACATGAAACCGGAGAACTTTCGAATAACACTAGGTTACCTCAATGGGGATATGTATGTCCCCAACAATAAGGATGGCATATGTCTTATTGATAATACGAAGAGGAAATTCAAAACCTCCAATAGTAATAGTTGAAATTTTTCCAATATAATTGATACTGTGGACCTGAGGTTGTTTCCTCGGAAAGTGTACAGTATGCTCATTACCATTGACATGAAAAGTGACATTACGGTTGTTGCAATCAATAACAGCCCCTGCAATATTCAAAAGAGTCTTCTAAGAATGATAGACATACTATCGTCCTCGGGAATATCAAGTATAATAAAGTTTGTTAGAATAGTAACATTTGCAACTACAACAGGCACATCCTCACAAATACCGACGGGTATATGATACGTCTCAAACGTATCTACTTTTCCAAACATTTTTCCAAAAACGTATCTATAATTTTTGCTTGCTCCATGCCTTTTTTGTGTGATATTGCTATGATATTTATGCACTTCCATACACTTTTGATCATATTTGGACTAACGTACTAATGGTTGCAAAAATGCACAATGTTCTTGTTTTACACTTTATTGTGTAGGAATTACTTGGAAATTGACAAAAACACAAAAGGAGTCGTATTGGAGTAGGACTCTGACTTTCCTGAAATCTGTCTGAGAACGTTTTTTAAAGATGGTCACGTTCCGGCCCGAAGATGACGTCAAACGGAAAAAGTCTAGTTTTGAAAGTTGTGGGGAATTTTGAGGCGATGCTTCTGGATATAAAATTCGTCCAAATCGGAGTCCGGACGGCCGAGTAAAGCCCGTTTTACTGAGGCCCAAAATCTGATGACGGGAATCCGAGAGTCTATATAAAGAGAGGAAACCTAGGTCACCAAGGGCCACGAATTTTCCTCCTCCCGAGCCGCCGTCTTGGAGGGGAGGACCAGCACCATTGCAGCACCATCCACAAGGAAGAAGGGGGGCCAAGGAGCCGCTGCCCCCTAGGGCCGCCGCCGCCCCCTAGGGCCGCCGCCGCCGCCGCCGCGCCACCAAGGGCCGCCGCCGCCGCCTCCGTGGCTGCCGCCGGCCATCTCCCCCTCGCGGGGCTGCACCTCTCCATCAACACCATCATCAACCTCCTCCCCACCATGTCCATGTGTGAGTAGTCTTCTCCGGGGCCGAGTGCTCGTACGTGTAGCTATGTGGTTATCTCTCTCTCCCATGATGTGATCTTTGTTGTGATCATAGGCTATGTTAATCTAGGGTGATCCCATGATATTTCCCCTTCCTCTATGTATTGGATTGATGTACTCACTTGTCTTTATCTAGTATAATCCCCGAGACCAAGGTGATAGCGGTCTATTGGACATGGATTAGAAAAATATTTTCATGAGTGATTTCCTCTCTTGTGTGTTGATTGAAGATTGAGAGTCTCTTGGTGCTTGTCTTTGACTATCCTTTAGATATGTTATGGTGATTGTGGGACTCTCTTTGGATGGCCGCGGTGACATTGGGAAATCCTTAGATTGAGAACTACGAACTTTGAGGTGTGCTTTTGTAGCCCTACATAATTCTCGTCCTCTCTTGACCACGGAGGAATGACCTCCGGGTGCGTCTCCATTGCATGTTTTATGGGAAATATAATGTGATTCGATTATGTTAATGTTGTTGGGAGTTGCCACTAGTGAAAGTATGATCCCTAGGCCTTGTTTCCACCATTGCAATACCATTTGTGCTCATGTTTACCACTTGTTTGCTTACTGCACTTTTTATTACAGATTTATATTACTTTGTTTTGTCATCCATATCACTTGCCATTTAACATCTCTTTGCCGAACTAGTGCACCTATACAACTCCTAGTTGTATTAGGTGTGTTGGGGACACAAGAGACTTCTTGTATCTTAGTTGCAGGGTTGCTTGAGAGAGACCATCTTCAACCTCTACTTCCCTGAGTTCGATAAACCTTAGGTCATCCACTTGAGGGAAATTGCTGCTGTCCTACAAACCTCTGCGCTTGGAGGCCCAACATAGTCTACAAGAGTAGAAGCGTGTGTAGACATCAAGCTATTTCTGGCGCCGTTGCCGGGGAGGTGAGTGCTTGAAGGTATATCTTTAGATCTTGCAATTAAATCTTTTTGTTTCTTGTTTTTATTTCACTAGTTTTGCTTAATGGAAAACAACAAAAATATGAGAGAGCTTTATAAGTTCTACCTTGAACTTGGACATGATGTGTTTGAAGAGAAAATTAAAAAACATTTGGAACTTTATTATTTGCATAACAATCATGATGGTGGTGATGTTATTGGTATGTTTCTTTTTAATACCAATATTGCTAACGACATGGAAAGCTCTAAGCTTGGGGATGACACGTTTGATGAACATGATATTTTTAGTCCCCCAACTTTTGAGGAGAAAATTTACTTTGATGATACTATGCCTCCTATATATGATGATTACAATGATGAATATGATATTTTTAGTCCACCTACTATTGAGGATAAAATTTATTATGATTATGATATGCCTCCTGATGGGCCTCGAACCCCTCGTTGGTTACCCCAAGTGGAAGGTGTAAGATGCAGTATTGTAGAAGTGTTTTCCCTTAGCAAAGATGCCAAGGATCGAATCCCCAGAGACTCCTAGGTTCAACAAGTAGGTGTCAACTGCTATGGCGCCAGATTAGTAGCAATCAACGTGGACCTGCACACAGATACAAATAACTTTGCTCCCAACGAGTACAGAGAGGTTGTCAATCCCTCCGGCCTTGTAGTTCACAAAGGATTAAAAGCAATGATAGTAGTGATAGATAGTGTTTTGCAATAGCGAAAAGTAAATAGCGGGTGTGATCAATGATGGTAATATGGACCGGAGTCTCATGATGTTCACTAGTGATGTCTCTCTCCCAAAAGACGATAAAACAGCTATGTGAGGTAAACAAATTACAGCTGTGCAATTGACAGGACCACGAACGCAAACCAATGCTGACTACATTGCAAGAAAGGTTGAGGTTCAAAGCATGGGCGGTACGCCAAAGTAAGTAGACCGAAATCCATCAATATCTACTACTAATCATCCACCTTGAGATATCTATCCAGAACATCTCGCTGGTATTAAGTTGCGAGTCCCACCCATAGTGTAAACTCAATGCAACAGACAACTGCATTAAAAGAACTTTGCGTAAAGTAAACAATCCTTGCACCCGCGGGCACAAGCACCGTTGTTTTCCCCCTTGTGGCAACAGCACATCCCCTAGACTCATGTTTCTGTCACTCAAGCTAGTCATCGAGGGGCATGAACCCACAATCGAGCATAACGTTCCCTCTTGGAGTCACTACCTACTACTCGGCCAAAGCAGCAAATAACAACGGAGAACATGCAAGAATTACTTATGAACAAAAATATAAAAGAGGTGAATCAAATATATTACTCAAGATCAATCTGAACATAATCTCATAATCCATCGGATCCCAGCAAACTCAACATAGCAACATCATAAGGATTACATAGGTGCCTCGATCATGTAGGGCAGCTCACGAGGACTAATTAGTGAAGCACAAGAACGGGAGGAGAACATCACATAGCTACTGGTCATGGACTCATGGTCCAAGGGAGACTACTCACGAGTCATCCGGGAGGCGTCCATGGTGGTGGAGAAGCTCCCGATGGTGATCCTCCCCTCCGGCAGGGTGCCGGGAAGAGTTCTCCTGGTGCTCCCGATCTTGGAAGCGGCGGCGACGGCGGAACAGAGATGGGATCGCAAAAAGAGTTCCTGTTCTGAGGGTTTTGGAGGACCCTTTAAATATATGCCAAAGTAGGGCATCGGGGGAGCTTCGGGGGGCCCAGGCGCCCCCCCTGGCGCGGCCCGGGGGGGCGCCGCCAGGGCGCCTGGAGCCCTGTGCCCCCCCCCCCAGGCTGCCCTTCAGACGCAGGGTTGTTTCCGAAACGCTGATTTTTTATATAATTTTTCTGGATTTTTCTGGGCAGTTCTCGAAACGTGAAAACCTGAAATACAAAAACAGCCGAAAACAGAAACTGGCACTGGGGTGCACTGGATTAGTAAGTTAGTCCAAATATGATCAAAAGTGTATGGAAGTGTATGAATATCATAGCAATATCACCCAAAAGTGGCATGGAGCAAGCAGAAATTATAGATACATTTTGGACGTATCACCTCCTAAATACGATGATTACCATGATGGTTATGATAGTCTTACTCTCACTATTCCTAATAAGAAAGATTTTGCTTATATGAAGAGTAATGACACTTTTATGCTTTTGGATCATGGAAATAATGCCTTATGTGATAGTTATATTGTTGAGTTCATCCATGATGACACTGAAATTTATAATGAGAGAGGGAGACATGGTTCTAAATATCTTAATAATAAGAAGTTTCCTCTTTTTATGGTGAATATTTTGAAGTTATGCTTGTTTTGCCTTCCTATGCTTATTGCTTTGTGCTTCAATGAATTATTCTATTGCAATATTCCTATGCATAGGAAGCATGTTAGGCTTAAATGTGTTTGGTATTTGCTTCTTGATGCTCTCTTTTGTTCTTCAACTCTTATTCCTACGAGAGCATCATTAAAGTCTTATGCCTAGCTTAAAGGCATAAAAGAAAGCGCTTTTGGGAGGCAGCCCACAATGAATAAAATTTTATTTTGCTTTTGTTGTGTCTTGATGTTGTTACTACAGTAGCATCATCATTGTATCTTTACTTTTCAGCTTTGTGCCAAGTGTAGCCTCTGATTGCAAGAAAGTTCAAAAGTTGTGACGTGCTGTCCAGGAAACAGATTCTGTCCTTGGATAAAAAAAATCGTATAAAATCACCAGATCATCTTTTTGGTCTGAATTTTTTCGACAGCGTGCTCTATACAATTGGCTTTCGGGCGTCTGTTCTGAGTTTTTTGATTTGAGTTGCAGAAGTGCCCCGAAAAAATTATTTACTACCTGCTGGTCTGTTTTTCACAGATTCTGTCCTGTTTTGCCTTTCCTTCGTTTTGCAAACCTTGAGCTTGCTTTTTCTTTGCAAAAACCTTTTGGCAATCTTGAGAAACAGTAGACCTTCAAGAATATCCTTATTTCCAGCAAGGAAAAATTATTTTATTATGGGTACTAACCTCGCTAATCAGATTATCATGAGTTATGTATGAAGGGAGTTTTCAAGTGTGCGAGGGAAGATGATAAAAAGATTCAGGAGTGTCAAACGCTCAAGCTTGGGGATGCCCCCGTGCACCCCCAAGACATATTCAAGAAGGCTCAAGCGTCTAAGCTTGGGGATGCCCCCGTGCATCCCCTTCTCCATCAACAATTATCAGTTCGTCTTTCGTTCCACTATATTTTTATCACTTCATGTGTTATGTGCTATGCTTGGAGCGTCTTGCTTTTAGTTTCCTTTTTAGTTTTCTTTAGCTTTGCTTGCTGTTCATAACGAGTTGGAACCCAGCTTTCTTTGTGTGGGAGAGAGACCCGCTCGACTTCAACCTAGAACATAACATAGAATTTTCATGTCTATCTTTGTTGTGTGTGTTCTTTGTCTTTCAATAGCTACTATCATGTTCAGCTCTTAGTTTTCATGCTTATCTTTTTAAAGAGCTTTTGTTTAGTTGGTCGTTGGAACTCTCTTTAGTTATCATGCTTATCTTGTTAAGAGAGTTTGCTTCTGTTGCACTAGTTGATATGTCCATGATAAAAATGCTATGTGCATAATGGTGCTTAGTAGTTCATGTTTTCTTATGGTTAGTCTCAAATAGTTGGGGGGTTCCCAATGTGTTATTGGAGTACCAACATGATTTGTTTGCCTATGATGTGGTATGGTTTAGTGATATCTTCCTCCGAGAATTTATTTTGATTGACTTGGCATATGCTCACGCATATTTAAGACTGTAAAGAAAGTCTATCAAGCCTTGATGATCTTTTATTTCTGAGTAGCGATATAACTTCCATGCCCGATACAATGTTGCTTTGTCGCTCTGCATGATTATGACTGTCATTGCTCTCTTAGTTGGTCGCTCCCAGTCTTTTGCTAACCTCCACCTGTACTAAGCGGACTGACTGCTTGTGCATCCAAATCCTATAAACCAGTTTTGCCATATGAGTCCACCATACCTTCCTATACATGGTATTTACCTGCCATTCCTAACGAAGACTTTCATGTACCACCTCGAAATTATTCAAAAAAAGCATTTCTCTTTGTGCCTCTGTTTTAACTCATGAGGAAGTTGTAGTTAATTCATGATCTTTTTAGGTTGGACAAGCTTCACCCCGGTATTGCATGTCTAATGTGCAAACCCTTAATACGAGAAGGAACTGGCATAGAGTGCACCCGGCTCATTAAAAAATATACAACAAACAAACCCTCCTTCACGCTTTGTTCATGAGAAATCAGAAAACTTTGGCAGTGATAAATAAAGGAGATTAAGAGGATGTGATCGTCCTCATTCGGGAGCCGTTCCTCGAAACTTGTCCAGCTCGAGAAGTAATTGAGTTATCTGCTAGCATTCGTTGACGAAACATGCATATTCTAAAAAATAATTATTATCTCTGTTTTTAAAACCAAGAGCTCTGGTACATGTTTAGTTTTTGTTTCCGACCACGGGTTTTCAACCTTGCCAACAAAAGCCACGGTTCGAGAGTCTCCACCTTCTTTAAAGCACCAACTATTGAGAGCATGATTGTAATTCTGAGTGTAATGTGCATTGTCCCAAAGTAGCATTGTCTTTTGCATGATTATGATATCGTTTATTCTGAAATCATTGTATCTAGTCGTCACTTAAACCTTGGAGGTGGCCCTGCATTTATGTTTTGCTTCACTAAAGGGGGCAAGCGAGGTACCACTTTATCATATTTGCACACCATGCTCACTACAAATCTATTTGATGTTTCAGTATCATATTGTAAAACTTTCAGTTCTTTGTGATTTTCTCATGAGGCAACTTAATTACTACAGATTCATTATCTCATTAAGCTTTTGTCATGTGACTCTGAAAAGTCCTTATATGGTTAATAGCATGTCACCACAGAAATTATACTTGTTATCATTTACCTACTCGAGGACGAGCAGGAATTAAGCTTGGGGATGTTGATACGTCCAAAACGTATCTATAATTTCTGCTTGCTCCATGCCTTTTTTGTGTGATATTGCTAAGATATTTATGCACTTCCATACACTTTTGATCATATTTGGACTAACGTACTAATGGTTGCAAAAGTGCACAATGTTCTTGTTTTACACTTTATTGTGTAGGAATTACTTGGAAATTGACAAAAAACGCAAAAGGAGTCGTATTGGAGTAGGACTCTGACTTTCCTGAAATCTGTCTGAGAACGTTTTTTAAAGATGGTCACGTTCCGGCCCGAAGATGACGTCAAACGGAAAAAGTCTAGTTTCGAAAGTTGTGGGGAATTTCGAGGCGATGCTTCTGGATATCAAATTCGTCCAAATCGGAGTCCGGACGGCCGAGTAAAGCCAGTTTTACTGAGGCCCAAAATCTGATGACGGGAATCCGAGAGTCTATATAAAGAGAGGAAACCTAGGTCACCAAGGGCCACGAATTTTCCTCCTCCCGAGCCGCCGTCTTGGAGGGGAGGACCAGCACCATTGCAGCACCATCCACAAGGAAGAAGGGGGGCCAAGGAGCCGCTGCCCCCTAGGGCCGCCGCCGCCCCCTAGGGCCGCCGCCGCCGCCGCGCCACCAAGGGCCGCCGCCGCCGCCTCCGTGGCTGCCGCCGGCCATCTCCCCCTCGCGGGGCTGCACCTCTCCATCAACACCATCATCAACCTCCTCCTCACCATGTCCATGTGTGAGTAGTCTTCTCCGGGGCCGAGGGCTCGTACGTGTAGCTATGTGGTTATCTCTCTCTCCCATGATGTGATCTTCGTTGTGATCATAGGCTATTTTAATCTAGGGTGATCCCATGATATTTCCCCTTCCTCTATGTATTGGATTGATGTACTCACTTGTCTTTATCTAGTATAATCCCCGAGACCAAGGTGACAGCGGTCTATTGGACATGGATTAGAAAAATATTTTCATGAGTGATTTCCTCTCTTGTGTGTTGATTGAAGATTGCGAGTCTCTTGGTGCTTGTCTTTGACTATCCTTTAGATATGTTATGGTGATTGTGGGACTCTCTTTGGATGGCCGCGGTGACATTGAGAAATCCTTAGATTGAGAACTACGAACTTTGAGGTGTGCTTTTGTAGCCCTACATAATTCTCGTCCTCTCTTGACCACGGAGGAATGACCTTCGGGTGCGTCTCCATTGCATGTTTTATGGGAAATATCATGTGATTCGATTATGTTAATGTTGTTGGGAGTTGCCACTAGTGAAAGTATGATCCCTAGGCCTTGTTTCCACCATTGCAATACCATGTGTGCTCACGTTTAGCACTTGTTTGCTTACTGCACTTTTTATTATAGATTTATATTACTTTGTTTTGCCATCAATATCACTTGTCATTTAACATCTCTTCGCCGAACTAGTGCACCTATACAACTCCTAGTTGTATTAGGTGTGTTGGGGACACAAGAGACTTCTTGTATCTTAGTTGCAGGGTTGCTTGAGAGAGACCATCTTCAACCTCTACTTCCCTGAGTTCGATAAACCTTAGGTCATCCACTTGAGGGAAATTGCTGCTGTCCTACAAACCTCTGCGCTTGGAGGCCCAACATAGTCTACAAGAGTAGAAGCGTGTGTAGACATCACTTGCCCCAAGTTAGATTCATGATGTATCTCATCCATGCAGCGCCCAACCATCCATCTCCCTAGCCTACAGTGTTTCATTCTGCTGGTTATTAGTTGTTACTTTTGCTGTTTACTTTTGCTGTCACCACCATCACTATCATATCACCGTTACCACTTATCTTTTGTTGCAAGTAAGTATATTTCAGGTGCGGTTGAATTGACAACTCAACTGTCAAAGCTTATAAATACTCTTTGGCTCCCCGTGTGCCGAATCTATAAATTGGGTTATTCTTACCCGCGAAGACTATCTCGATCCCTTACGGTTGAGGGTTATCAAGTACCGTTTTCTGGCGCCGTTGCCGGGGAGCATAGCAATATTTACAAGTCTACTTGAAGTATCCTACCTGCTGCACTTCATCCGCTATGGGTAAGAAAGGAGACCCCAAGGTTCCGATCTTACTATCCACTACAAGAAGAGGTACTGTTCTGAACACTAGTGCTACACTTGATTCACCTTCTGTTATGAGTAAGTTTGCCTCACCACCACCACATGATGCTTCTACTGAATCTATTACTATGTCCGATACTTTTCATGATGCATCTACTACTCTTGATGATATTGGTTCACTTGGTTATGCTCTTGAGAAACAGATCGCTGCTGCTGCAAAAAAAATCTGGAATTGAAATTCCTGTTACTCGCTACTCTATTGGTGGAACTTATGATTATCCTGATTTGAGTAAACTCAAGGAGAGACTCCTTGATGATGATTACATTATGCTTGATGATGATTTATGCAGGGAACTGACAGAGTTTGCCGACTCTGACCCTGAAGCTATTAAGAAGCTGCTTGAAAAACACTCCTTGAAGAACAAGACTGTTCCTGATCCTGAATTTGCTACATGTCCTATATGCATCAATGATCCTGATTATGATTTCTCTGTTGATATTTCACTTATATCTATGGTTGAAGCTGACCCCTTTTATGGCAGAGAAAATGATGATGCTATTGCACACCTGACCAAACTCACTGAGTTGGGTGGCTTGTTTACCACGAATAAAAAGATACGAAACTTTTATGTGACTAAGCTTCTTCCTTTCTCTTTGAAGGAAGGTGCTAAAACATGGTATGATGCACTACCATGTGGTTCCATTAAGAGTCCTCAAGACTTAGCTCACTCTTTTGTTGATAAGTACTTTCCTGCTCATATGCAACATGCTGCTTTACAAAGAATTTATAACTTTAAACAGTTGCAGGATGAGCACCTCCCTAAAGCTTGGGGGAGGTACTGTAGTCTGATCCAGGCTAGACCAGGACATGGAGTCCCTAAGAATGAATTAATCGATATATTTTATGCTGGTCTAACTGATGAATCCAGGTCCTATTTGGATAGTTGTGCTGGTTGTGTTTTCAGGAAAAGAACACCGGACGATGCAGAAGAATTGATGGGCAGGATTGCCAAAAACCATGAAGATTGGTCCGTCCCTGAACCACCTCCACCACCAAAGAAGAGGGGCATGCTTGATCTAAGCCCCGAAGATATGCAAGAAGCAAAGAAGTCTATTAAAGAGAAGGGTATTAAAACTGAAGACGTGAAGAATCTACCCCCTATTGAGAAGTTGTGTGAGCCTACCACTCACCCTCCTATGGTAGAGGTACACTCTCTTTTAGATTTCAACGCAAGTGACATCCCTCATGGTAAGCCTCCTGATCAATGTTTAGATGAGCTTGATAATTTTATTATGAAGCAAAGTCATTTTAATGAGAGGATACAAAGTCAATTGCATGATAATTCCCTTGCTATCAAAAGTTTGCTTGATGTTCTAGGTAGAACAGTTAATGATGTTAAATGTCTTGTGAAGCATTTTCATATGGTTCAAACTCAGCTTGAACAAATTTCTAATGTGCAAAAAGATTTGCTTGCTAACAATACCAAACAAGATGATTTACATGCCTTCGGGATTAAGACCCGAGGAGGAACTAGCACTCAATATCCTCTCTATCCAGAGGGGCATCCGAGGAGAATCGAGCAAGATTCTCAAATGCAGGAAGAAGAAATTGTTGGCTCTCCAAAGAAGAAGAAGAAGAAACACAAGGAGGCTGGCAATTCCAATGATCCTATTACAAGTGAAGAGCCAGTTGTTGATCCCAACAGTATATCTACCTCCGATGCTGAGACTGAAGACGGTGCCGAACCTGAAGATAAGGATAAGGAGAAGAATGATTCGCCTGAAGTTCGAGAAGAAGAAGCACCTGACAAACGCAAGAAGTACACTAGAGAAGACTTCGTCGCAAGAAGACATGGGAAGGAAAGAGAACCATGGATACAGAAACCCATGCCCTTTCCAGGTAAGTCTCTCAAATCTAAAGAAGAAGAGCATTATAATAAGTTTTGTGAGTGGATGAAACCTCTTTTTCTTCAAATCCCTTTGACTGATGCTATTAAGTTACCTCCCTATTCAAAATATATGAAAGATATTGTTACTAATAAAAGAAAAGTTCCTAATGAAGCAATATCTACTATGCTTGCTAACTACTCTTTCAGTGGCAAGATTCCTGAGAAGCTTGGTGATCCAGGTATACCCACCATTCCTTGCTCCATAAAGAATAATTATGTCAAAACTGCTTTATGTGATCTTGGAGCAGGAGTGAGTGTTATGCCTTTCTCTCTTTACAAGAGGCTTTGTTTAGAGAAGCTAATCCCTACAGATATCTCTCTTCAGATGGCTGACAAGTCAACCGCCGTCCCGATAGGTATTTGTGAGGATGTTCCCGTAGAAGTTGCTAATTGTTTGATCCTTACTGATTTTGTCGTGCTTGACATGCCCGAGGATGAGAGCATGTCCATTATTCTTGGTAGACCTTTTCTTAACACCGCAGGTGCTATTATTGATTGCAATAAAGGAAATGTTACCTTCAATGTGAATGATAAAGAACACACGGTGTATTTTCCAAAGAAGATCGACAAGAGGCATGGCCTCAACTCTATAGAAAATATCGAGACCGTGAAGATTGGATAATGGGACTGTCCACTACATGTGCACCACAAATACAAAACTATTATGGTGGGGACAATGTCCATTAAAGTAAAGGTGCAATGATCACTTCGTAAGAGGTGGGTCTTTTTGCTCTATATATCGCCGGTTTGTTGGTAAGACTTGATCAACCTTACTAGTGAGCATGTTTTATATAGGTAAAAAGTTGAGCTTGTTATGTTTTCATTTGTTTTAGCTTTTGTTCTCCTTGCTGTACCAAGTGTTTGTGTTTTTGAAGCTTCACAATTCTAATCACTGCTTTAAGTTTTCAGAAAGTTTTGCAGCTTTTTGAACTTCGAAAAAATTTCAACACTGAAGTTTTCAGAAAAATTCCAGAAAAATAAAAATAAAAATTCCCATGCCGGGAGTGACCCAGAGGCACCTGGGGCTGACCAGGGGGGCCACCAGTGGCCCAGGCGGCCAGCTGGCGCGGCCTGCCCCCTGGCTGTGCCCATAGGGCGCCTGGGGCCCACAGGTGCCACCTCCAGGTGAGCCTTCTTCCTCTCTCTCTCTCTTTCTCTCCAAAAACACGAGTTCTGCACCTGTTCTTGCGTTCTTGTTGTTCTTGGAGGCAATTTTCGATCTCTCTCTACAGCCTATCATTCGAGCTGAGATTTTGAACAAATACTCCCTGGTATGTAACTCCTCCACCCCTCCAATTAGATTTTTGGTTGGTGGCTTCATTTGTGAGTATTTAGTAGTTCTTGGTGCTGTGTAGATGAGCTTGCATGCATGTGTAGAAATTTATTTTCCAAGTTTTGATGCAAGTTTATGCCTTAGGTAAGTGAGTTGAGTAGTTTGCCTTAACCCACTTTGTTTAAATCCTTGTTTTTGTAATTTGTCAAAAATTTCAGAAATGAGTTTGTTAGGAAGGGCAAAGGGGTGGCTTGAGAAGAAGAAGCCCGCGCGCTCTGATCGAGTTACTAGAGCCGCAGCTTCACCCTCGACTGCTAGGGTGAGCTACAATGAAGATCATGTGCCCCTAGAGTTGTTGGAAGACACAAATCCAGCACATGCGATGATGTTCCCATGTGATGAATTCCTTGAAGCTGCAGGAATTAAGGATGAGTTTTATAACCTTTGTGCTAATGCAGGTCTAACACGGCTCGTCACGTGTCGTGTTCCTCAGTATCGAAAACTCACCTCCGGTTTCATTAACAGTTTTAGATATAACCTTGATACTGGTTCTATTGAGTTTAAAATTTACAATAATCTTTTGACCATGCCCTTGGAAATGTTTTGTGAAATAATAGGTGTGCCAAACATTGGGCGGACGGCGAAGATGACCTCTCAGCCCTCCGAGCTGAGAACCGTCTTCAACTCTCTCTGCAGCATGGATACGAGGGATATTCATCGGTCAAAAATCTCCAGCATCTTATTCCCTCACCTCGGGTATTTTGCGTATTATGTTGCTAGAGGGGTGTTAGCTCGTGACAACACGAGCAACATTTCTGCGCCGGATATTGCTATCCTGGCAACTGCTCTCTCAGGGAGGTTTGACTATAATGTGGGTGCCTTAATTGCTCGACGCCTTGCTATGAACGGTAACAAGGGAGATTTATTTGGTGGCGTTTATGCCACACTTATCTTAGAGTATCTTAAAGGCACCCCACACCCTGATGATAAGCCTTTTACTTATTTAAGTTTTGATATTGCTGCTATGAAAAGGCATAAGTTTGTTACCATGACTTCTGAGTTTGGTAACCTTGTTTATATCTTGCGTTTCGGAACTACCGCAGAACGCTAGATCCGTCTACCTGCACCTCTGTTGTTTGATTTTTCTCGCAGGAACGGATGGTCCTTTGATGTTATCCAGTTCGATGAGTTCATGGTCCAGCATCAGTTTCATAACCCCATGGAGGGGGTTGTGCCCGACGAGGAGGAGCACGATGAGTTACCACCTTTTCAGGGGAAGACCGTCACCCAGTTTGGTGAAGGGTCTTCCTCTGCTTGGAGTGCGGACCCTTCTTCGTGGGAGGATCTGACGACTTCGGTGTACGCGCCGGAATCCTTATACGACCCTTGGACTCACCAGTACCACCCCGGAGCAGGAGGCTCCTGGGGGCAATAGCTACTACCAACTTAGGCCAAAAGCCTAAGCTTGGGGGAGTACGTGCCCTTCTCACTTTTCCATTGTATTATCCGTTTTATTTTTGTTCGCTTTGATCTTTTCGAAGTTTTTGCCCGTTCTTCTCTGTTCTTTCTTTGCAAAAACAACAAAAAGATTTTCTCTTTCTTTTGCTTTCGTTCAACCTTTGAAAAAACCCAAAAAGATTTCCTTTCTCTCTTTAGTTTGCTTTGTTTTCAGAGTTCAGCTCGAGTCCGTGATGGCATTTAATTATATTTCCTACGTTCGATCGTGCAAGTGACAAGGCAGTAATGACAAAGATCGACGGAAGGGAAGCAACAAGGAAAACCGGTATGAACTCTTCTTGTTTCTACTTTTGTACATATGCCTGTACTTATGATCTAGAGACCAGCTTGTAGCGACATAGTGCTATGTTTACAATGCTTCCCCAGTGGTTCATGCTTTCCTTGTGGCTAATCTCAAATAGCTAGAGTATATAATGTGTTATTGAAATGATTTACATGCATTGCATTGTTCATGGTTTGGCATACTAAGGTGGTATTTCCCTTTGGAGAATTCTTGGATTGACTTGGCACATGTTTACACATGTTTAAGACTAAAAAGTCTGCTTTGCCTTGATGATCTTTGAGTTTCAGAATAGTTATATCACTTTCATGCCCAATTCAATGTTGCTTTGTCGCTCTGCATGATTATGACCGTTATTGCTCTCTAGTTGGTCGCTTCCCAGTCTCTTGCTAGCCTTCGCTCGCACTAAGCGGAATTCTGCTTGTGCATCCAAATCCTTTCAAACCAGTTATTCCATATGAGTCCACCATACCTTCCTATGTGGTATTTACCGGCCATCCTAACGAAGACTTTCTTGTACCATCTCGAAATTATTCAAATTTACCCATGTTCTGTGCCTCTGTTTTAGCTCATGAGGAAGTAGTAGGTAATTCATGATCTTCTTATGTTGGACATGTTTTATCCCGGGATTGCATGTCTAATCTGCAAACCCCTAATACGAGGAGGGACTGGCATGAGTGCGCCCAGCTCACAAAAGATAATCACAACCAACAAACCCTCCTTCACGCTTTGTTGATGAGAAATCAGAAAACTTTGGTAGTGATAAACAAAGGAGATTAAGGGGATGTGATCGTCCCCATCTTGGGAGCCGTTCCTTGAAACATGTCTAGCATAAGAAGTGATTGGGTTGTCTACTAGCATTCGTTGACGAAATATGCACCTCCTAAAATCATTTTTACCTCTGTTTTCAAAACCAAGAGCTCTGGTACATGTTTAGTCTTTGCTTCCAACCACGGGTTTTCAACCTCGCCATCAAATTCCACGGTTCGAGAGTCTCCACCTTCTTTCTTCAAAGCACCAACTAGGAGAGCATAATTGTCATTTTGAGTGTAATGTGCATTGTCCCAAAGTATTACATTGTCTTCTGCATGCTTGTGGTATTATTTATTCTGAAATTCTTAGTTCTAGTCTCCTTTAAAACTCTGGAGGAGTTTCTGCATTCATGTTTTGCTTCACTCATGGAGGCTAGCGAGATACCACTCTAGTATGTTCAAGCTATGTGCAATGTAATCTTGTCTTGATTTCAGTAGCATATTATTTACTTTTAGTTATTTGTGATTGGTCACTTGAAAGAAGGATTGCTTCGTGCATTGTCCTCATAGCATTGTTTCAATACTTGCTAGACTCTTTTCGTAGTACATGCTTATATACATCTAATGAAGCAAAAGAGTTTGTCAAAGTTTTCTTTGTCGCGTCCAGTTCGTTGAACTGAATTGCTTGAGGACAAGCAATATGCTAAGCTTGGGGGAGTTGATACGTCTCAAACGTATCTACTTTTCCAAACACTTTTGCTATTGTTTTGCCCTCATTCTTGCATGATTTGAACTAAACTAACCCGGACCGACGTTGTTTTCAGCAGAGCTGCCTGTGTGGTTTTATTGTGTGCAGGAAAATGGATTTTTAGGTGTCTCAGAAAATTCCAAGAAAAATCACAGAAAATCCACGCACCCGAAGGGCCATTGTGTCAGAAGTGGGGCCAGAGAACAGCCAGGAGGGCCCCAGGCGCCCTGCTGGCGCGGTCCCACCCCTGGTCGCGCCAGGAGGCCGCCTGGGAGGGTCCTCCCCCCTCTGGTGCCCTACCTTGGCTCCTATTTATTCCTGTGGCGAGGAAACCCCAGAACAAAAGTCGTTTTTCCAGTTTCCGTCGCGGAGCCGCCGCCACCCTCTGTTCTTCTTCGGGAGGGCTAATCTGGAGGCTGATTTGGCCTCCGGAGAGGGGAGATCATCGCCATCGTCATCATCATCACCACTCCATCCTCCCTCCATGACTTCTCCTTCCATGTGTGAGTAATTCCCTGCTGTAGGCAAAGGGGATGGTAGGGATTGGATAAGTTAGATCATGTAATATTTTATCAGATTATTGGGGGCATGTTGCCTATCATCTACTTTGGTGTTTATCATCTTTGCTTCAACTTGTTGCTCTTAATGCTTGTCACTTTGGGCCCGAGTGCCATGTTTTCAGATTTGAACCCTATGTGTTTGCATGAATATATTTGTGTTCTTGATCCTATCTATGAGTTGTTTGCACCTATTATGGTCCGGAACCGGCGATCCCAAAGGTGACAGCTTGGGACACCAAAGGGGATGGTCCATAATTTGAGGATTCCATGTATCCATTGAGTTTATTGCTTTGTTCCGGTGCTCTTTGACAGGAGCACCTTAATCTCCATAAGTTCCTTTTGGCCCCGTTCGTAGCGGGATGGTAGGACAAAAGATGTTGTGCAAGTTCTTATTGCAAGCACGTACAACTACCTGTGGGATACATGCCTAATGTTTGATATTTGCCTAGATGATCATTACTTTTCTGTGTGCCTTGCCCCAAGTTAGATTCATGATGTATCTCATCCATGCAGCGCCCAACCATCCATCTCCCTAGCCTACAATGTTTCAATCCTGCTGGTTATCAGTTGTTACTTTTGTTGTTTACTTTTGCTGTCACCACCATCACTATCATATCACCGTTACCACTTATCTTTTGTTGCAAGTAAGTATATTTCAGGTGCGGTTGAATTGACAACTCAACTGTCAAAGCTTATAAATACTCTTTGGCTCCCCGTGTGTCGAATCTATAAATTGGGTTATTCTTACCCGCGAAGTCTATCTCGATCCCTTACGGTTGAGGGTTATCAGTATAGCAGTTGATTTATCGGCCATTTGCAAAGATTTTTTGGCAGGTGTCAACTTACTCAAGTCAAGTCTACAACATAAAGAGAGAGGCATAACACTAACACTAGCTCCAAGATCACACAAAGCAGTTTTAACATAGTTTTTCTTAATGGAGCAAGGTATAGTAGGTAATCCTGGATCTCCTAATTTCTTAGGCATTCCATCCTTAAACGTGTAATTGGAAAGCATGGTGGAAATTTCTACTTCAGGTATCTTTCTTTTGTTGGTAATAATATCTTTCATATACTTAGCATAAGGATTTGTTTTAAGCACATCAGTCAAATGCATACGCAAAAAGATAGGTCTAATCATTTCAGCAAAGCGCTCAAAATCCTCATCATCCTTTTTCTTGGATAGTTTCGGAGGAAAAGGCATGGGTTTCTGAACCCATGGTTGTTGGGGAACGTAGTATTTTAAAATTTTCCTACGATCACGCAAGATCTATCTACCAGATGCATAGCAACGAGAGGGAAGAGTGTGTCTACGTACCCTCGTAGACCGGGAGCGGAAGCGTCAAGTGACGCGGTTGATGTTGTCGAACTTCTTCGCGATCCAACCGATCAAGCACCGAACGTACGGCACCTCCGCGTTCAGCACACGTTCAACTTGATGACGTCCCACGAGCTCTTGATCCAGTTGAGCTTCACGGGAGAGTTTCGTCAGCACGACGGCGTGGTGACGGATATGATGTGTTCACCGGCGCAGGGCTTCGCCTAAGCTCCGCGACGGTACGACCGAGGTGTGATTCTGTGGAGTGGGGCACCGCACACGGCAAAAACAATTCAACTTGTGTGTCTTTGGGTGCCCCCCTGCCCCCGTATATAAAGGAGCAGGGGAGGGAGGCCGGCCGGCCCTTCCTGGTGCGGCTAGGGAAGGAGTCCTACTAGGAATAGGATTGCAATCCTATTCCTAGTAGGATTCACCAAAAGGAAGAAGGGGGAAAGGAATAGGAGAGGTGGCGCCCCCCCCCCCCAATCCTAGTCCAACTAGGAACCCTAGGTGGGGGCGCCGGCCAGCCCTATGGGCTGCCTCTCTCTTTCCCTTTAGGCCCACTATGGACCATCCCCTCTCGTAGGGGGTTCCGGTAACCCCCTCCGGCATTCCCGATAAATCCGAAACTTTTTCGGTATACTTTCGGTGTCCGAATATAGCCGTCCAATATATCAATCTTTATGTCTCGGACATTCCGAGACTCCTCGTCATGTCCGTGATCTCATCCGGGACTCCGAACTACCTTCGGTACATCAATACTCAAAAACTCATAATACCGATCGTCATCAAACGTTAAGCGTGCGGACCCTACGGGTTCGAGAACTATGTAGACATGACTGAGACTCATCTCCGGTCAATAACCAACAGCGGAACCTGGATGTTCATATTGGCTCCTACATATTCTATGAAGATCTTTTATCTGTCAGAACCGCATAACAACATACGTTGTTCCTTTTGTCAAACGGTATGTTACTTGCCCGAGATTCGATCGTCGGTATCTTTATACCTAGTTCAATCTCGTTACCGGCAAGTCTCTTTACTCGTTTCTGTAACACATCATCTCGTGACTAACTCATTAGTCTTTTGCTTGCAAGGCTTATTATGATGTGTGTTACCGAGAGGGCCCAGAGATACCTCTCCGACACTCGGAGTGACAAATCCTAATCTTGATCTATGCCAACACCACGAATACTTTCGGAGACACCTGTAGAGCATCTTTATGATCACCCAGTTACGTTGTGACGTTTGATAGCACACAAGGTGTTCCTACGATATTCGGAAGTTGCATAATCTCATAGTCATAGGAACATGTATAAGTCATGAAGAAAGCAATAGCAGTAAAACTAAACGATCATAGTGCTATGCTAACGGATGGGTCTTGTCCATCACATCATTCTCCTAATGATGTGATCCCGTTGATCAAATGACAACTCATGTCTATGGCCAGGAAACATAACCATCTTTGATCAATGAGCTAGTCTAGTAGAGGCATACTAGGGACATACTGTTTTGTCTATGTATTCACACATGTACTAAGTTTCCGGTTAATACAATTCTAGCATGAATAAAAGACATTTATCATGATATAAGGAAATACAAATAACATCTTTATTATTGCCTCTAGGGCATATTTCCTTCAATGGTTGTCTTTCCCTACCGTGTTTCCTAGCAACAAAGTCTCTCTTATCATAACGTTGATTCTTTGATTGTGGGTTATCAAGATCAACAACAGGTTCTATCTCAACATCATTATCATTGCTAGGTTGAGCATCATCATGAACATCATCATTAATATTATCACTAGGTTCATGTTCATTACCAGATTGTCTCTCAGCATCAGAAATAGATATATCATTAGGATTCTCAGGTGTGTCAGCTACAGGTTCACTAGAAGCATGCAAAGTCCTATCATTTTTCTTTTTCTTCTTCTTAGAAGAACTAGGTGCATCTAAATTACCTCTCTGAGAATCTTGCTCAATTCTCTTAGGGTGGCCTTCAGGATACAGAGGTTCCTGAGTCATTTTACCACCTCTGGTAGCAACTCTAACAGCATAGTCATTATTCTTTCTATTTAATTCATTGAGAAAATCATTCTGAGCCTTAAGTACTTGTTCTACTTGAGTGGTGACCATAGAAGCATGTATACTAATGAGTATCAGTTCACCTTTAGCTCTGGACAGATAATCACACAAGCGTTCAATCATATAAGCATTGTGTTGCAATTGTCTACCAACATAAGCATCGAAGTTTTCTTGTTTCACAATAAAATTGCCAAACTCATCTAAGCATTGGCTAGCAGACTTATAACGAGGAATGTCACCTTCATCAAATCTATAAAGAGAATTTACCTTTACTACCTGTGTCGGGTTATCAAGACCATGTATTTCTTCAATAGGTGGTAAATTCTTAACATCTTCAGCTTTAATACCTTTTTCTTTCATAGATTTCTTTGCCTCTTGCATATCTTCAGGACTGAGATAAAACACTTCTTTTCTTCGGAGTTGGCTTAGGGGCTGGTTCAGGAAGTGTCCAATTATTTTCATTGGCCAGCATATTGTTCAATAGTAATTCAGCTTGTTCAACTGTTCTTTCCCTGAAAACACAACCAGCACAACTATCCAGGTGGTCCCTGGAAGCATCGGTTAGTCCATTATAAAAGACATCAAGTATATCATGCATCTCAAGAGGATGATCAGGCAAAGCATTAAGTAATTGGAGAAGCCTCCCCCAAGCTTGTGGGAGACTCTCTTCTTCAGTTTGAGCAAAGTTATATATTTCCCGTAAGGCAGGTTGCTTCTTATGAGCGGGAAAATATTTAGCAGAGAAGTAATACATCATATCCTGGGGACTACACACACAACCAGGATCAAGAGAATTAAACCAGGTCTTAGCATCACCCTTTAACGAGGAAGGAAACAACTTAAGGATGTAATAGTAACGAATCTTTCATCGTTCGTAAACAGGGTGGCTATATCATTCAACTTAGTAAGATGTGCCACAACAGTTTCAGACTCATAGCCATGGAAAGGATCAGATTCAACCAAAGTAATTAACTCAGAATCAACAGAGAATCCATAATCCTTATCAGTAACACATATAGGTGAAGTAGCAAAAGCAGGGTCATGTTTCATTCTAGCATTCAAGGACTTTTCTTTCAGCTTAGCTAATAATTTCTTAAGATCATATCTATCATTCAGGCAAGAAAGTCTCTAGCGGGTTCTTCATCCATAACATAACCCTCAGGAACAACAGGCAATTCATATCTATTGGGACTAGCTTCATCATCACTTTCATAAATATCATCAGTTTCAATATTTGCATTCTCCCTAACCTTGGCAATTTGTTCATCTAGAAATTCACCTAGTGGCACAATATTATCAGGCATAGAAGTAGTTTCATCATACATAGCAGAAGTGGCATCATCAAGAACATACGACATATCAGATTCAATAGCAGGAGTAGGTGTCGCAAGTTTACTCATAACAGAAGGAGAATCAAGTGCAGAGCTAGATGGCAGTTCCTTACCTCCCCTCGTAGTTGAGGGTAAGATCTTGGTTTTTGAGTCCTTCAAATTCTTCATAGTGATCAACAGATATAAATCCCAAGTGACTTAAAGAATAGAGCTATGCTCCCCGGCAACGTCGCCAGAAAATAGTCTTGATAACCCACAAGTGTAGGGGATCGCAACAGTTTTCGAGGGTAAAGTATTCAACCCAAATTTGTTGATTCGACACAAGGGGAGCCAAAGAATACTCTTAAGTATTAGCAGCTAAGTCGTCAATTCAACCACACCTGGAAACTTAGTATCTGCAGCAAGATAGTTTAGTAGCAAAGTAATATGATAGTGGCGGTAGCGGCAATAAAAGTAACGGTAGTGTTTTTGTAGTTTTTGTAATAGTAGCAACGGAAAAGTAAATAAGCAACAAGCAATATAGGAAAAGCTCGTAGGCATTGGATCGCTGATGGGAAATTATGTCAGATGCAATTCATCATGTAGAAGTTATAACCTAGGGTGACACAGAACTAGCTCCAGTTCATCAATGCAATGTAGGCATGTATTTCGAATATAGTCATACGTGCTTATGGAAAAGAACTTGCATAACATCTTTTGTCCTACCCTCCCGTGGCAGCGGGGTCCTATTGGAAACTAAGGGATATTAAGGCCTCCTCATAATAGAGAACCGGACCAAAGCATTAACACATAGTGAATACATGAACTCCTCAAACTATGGTCATCACCGGGAGTGGTCCCGATTATTGTCACTTCGGGGTTGCCGGATCATAACACATAGTAGGTGACTATAGACTTGCAAGATAGGATCAAGAACACACATATATTCATGAAAACATAATAGGTTCAGATCTGAAATAATGGCACTCGGGCCCTAGTGACAAGCATTAAGCATAGCAAAGTCATAGCAACATCAATATCAGAACATAGTGGATACTAGGGATCAAACCCTAACAAAACTAACTTGATTACATGATAGATCCCATCCAACCCATCACCGTCCAGCAAGCCTACGATGGAATTACTCACGCACGGCGGTGAGCATCATGGAATTGGTGATGGAGGAAGGTTGATGATGACGATGGCGACGATCTCCACTCTCCGGAGCCCCGAACGGACTCCAGATCAACCCTCCCGAGAGAGATTAGGGCTTGGCGGCGGCTCCGTCTCGTGAAATGCGATAATTCTTTCTTCTCCCCGGAGGTGAACTTATAGGATCTAGGGGTACGTCGGTGGAGCACCAGGGGGCCCACGAGACAGGGGGCGCGCCCCCACCCTCGTGGACAGGGTGTGGGCCCCCTGGTATGGATCTTCTTGCAGATATTTTTTATATTTTCCAAAATAATTCTCCATTGATTTTCAGGCGATTCTGAGAACTTTTTATTTCTGCACAAAAACAACACCATGGCAGTTCTGCTGAAAACAGCATCAGTCCAGGTTAGTTTCATTCAAATCATGCAAGTTAGAGTCCAAAACAAGGGCAAAAGGGTTTGGAAAAGTAGATACGTTGGAGACGTATTAACCAGCTGCTTCAACTAGTCGTTCAGAGGTAATGGATGTTCTGGTGCAAGGAATTGCGACCAGAACAACTTCTTCATTGTGTTCCCCTCGTGGGCTCTGAAGAATTGGGTGGCGTCGGCGATACTCTTCGGGAGATCCGCAAATGCGCCTGGAGAGAACTCCATAATTGCGTCAGCGACACATACTTCTGACCTCCAAAGATACTCTGCAGAAGAAAGGCCTTACCAGCCGCTATTTGCCGCGCCTGATGGATGTCCTCGCGAGCGCTCCGGGACTCGCTGTGTGCCTCCTTGGCAATGTTGAGAGCTTTATTGAGCTCGGCGGTTTGGTCCGAAGTCTTCCGCTCCAACTCCTCGCATTTGCGAATGGCTTCTCGCAGCTCTTGTTCGACTTCGGCCACCCGAGACTCATGTTGACGGCGGGAGGCATGTTCGGCCTCCAGCCCGGCCGCCGCTTTGTCAGCGGCTGCCTTGTTAATCCCGGCCTCCTTCCTGGCCTTTGCAAGGGAGCCCTTGAGGGTCTCGACCTCGGCCGTGCCAACTTTGACACTATCATACCGCACAATGAGTTTACACTCCTGAATAAAACATATCGTCTTTTGACATAATAAATTTCTAAGGTTCGCATACATTGCGTTTCATCAAACCACTTGTTCACGTGGTCGAGCTCTTCGTCTGCTAATTGAAGCTTCCGATTGAGCTCGGAAACCTCTGCGGCCCGGGCGGATGCGGCTACCAGAGAAGCCTGTTCAAATAAATGGCACAGTACGTCCTATTAGCTAATACTATATGGATCCTCTGTCTGGTTCTCTTCAGAATCAAACAAAGCATCAGGGGCTACTGTCCGTATACAGGTTTGTTATCCTATGCAAATAAAACGTAAAGTTATTTTAAAGTATTATGTCACATACCTCAAAGCCTGTCAGTAGGCTGTTGAAGGATTCATTCAGTCTACTTTTGTCAGACTGAATCCTTTCCATAACCGCACCCATTAGGGTGCGATGTTCCGCCACAATGGAAGCACCTTGCAGTACTTCCTCCAGCGTGTTCGGCGCCTTCGGAATAATGGAGGACGCCATTGGAGTTGATCCTCCCCCTATCGTAGGGGGCTGCCTTTCTGATTTCGGAGCCGTACTGACCTCCAGAATGGTGTTCGGTGGGGGCCCGGACTGCTTGGGCGCCTCGCCGTCGGTTGCCATGGGGAATGTTTCCCCTTGGCTGACAGTGGCCAAGGTATTGACCTCGGGCACCCTCTTGTCGGCCCCGTTCCCACCTTGTCAAGATGGGGACGCCCGCAGAGAGGACACCTCGGTGTCCCCTAGGACCGGCGATTGAGCCCGCGATGGCGTGTCACTCTCCACCATGTCGGCTGGTAGAGAGCTCCCTGACGATAATGAAGCGCCAGGGAATGTGTGGGGAGGGCTGCAAAACAAGCAAATAGAGTTGCTTAAGCAATGATAGCTGACTGAACCGAACACAGTAGTGAAAGTCCGAATACTCACGATTCAGCCTGGGGCTTGACCCTAGGTTGTATTCGGAAATTAGCCTCGAACGCTGAGTCCGAGCTGTCAGGGAGGTTCAGCTTCTTCCTAGGCGCCCATTTCCCATGTATTCGGGGGGCGCCCTCTTCTTCCCCTTTCCCTTGATGGGGGAGTCACTTTCCACCTCCTCTTCATCTTCCTCTTCGTCATGGGAGGAGTGGGCATCAGTCTCCCTGGACACAGTATCCGAAGGACCCCTAGGGCGGGGGACGCTCTTGACCTCCTTGCCCTTCTTCTTGTCCTTCTTCTCCGGCGCCTTGTACGGCACCAGAACCAGCATCGCCGTTACTTCAGGCGTGGCTGGGTTTGCGGGCAGCGGAGCCGGACAGTCGATCTGCTCCGCTTTCTTTGTCTAGTCGTGTATGGAACGTAAGAGTTCTAACTCCTATTATAATTGAAATATGGACAGGATGCGTCTTCGGCAGAATCATGCTTACCTCTGAAGCCGAAGTCATGATGTCGAAGCCCTTGTCTTCGGTCTCCTCTAGCCACTCCTTCTGGGCCTTGAAAAGCTGCTTCCATATGTCTTCGTGCGTAGTGCCGAAGAAGCGCTTCAAGGTCTGTGGTTCCTCTGGATTGAACTCCCATAAGCGGGAGGTCCGGAGCTGGCAGGGAAGGGTGCGGCGAAAGAGCATCACCTGAATCACGTCAGTGAGGTGGGTGCCCTTCGCTATCATGCTGGAGATGTGGTTTTGGAGTGTCTTCACATCCGACTGAGACCCCCAATCAAGGCCCTTGGCGGTCCATGAGGTGAGCCTCTCTGGGGGTCCTGATCTAAATTCGGGCATGGCCGCCCATTTGGCATCGCGGGGTTCGATGATGTAAAACCACTCCTGTTACCATACCTTGTTGGTCTCCACAAAAGCCCCTTTGGGCTAGGTTGCGTTCGGGAGCTTGCTCACCATAGCTCCCCCGCAATCCGCGTGCTGCCCGTCGACCACCTTCGGCTTCAGATTGAAGGTTTTGAGCCATAGGCCGAAGTGTGGGGGGACATGGAGAAAATCTTCACACACGGCTATGAAAGCCGATATGTGGAGGATAGAGTTCGAGGCCAGATCGTAGAAATCTAGCCCGTGGAAGAATAAGAGACCCCAAACAAAGGGGTGAAGCGGAAATCCCAACCCCCGAATAAAGTGAGGGATGAACACAACCCTCTCCCCAGGCTCTGGGACGGGGATCACCTGATCCTCATCAGGAATCCGGTGCCCTATGTTGTCGGCGAGGTAGCCCGCGCTCCGGAGACTCTTCACGTTCTTCTCCGTGACAATGGAAGCCTCCCACTTGCCCATCGAACCAGATCCAGCCATTGCTGGAGAAGGAGGCATTGGTGGAGGAGATGGGAGTAGTGGACGCTGGAACTATGGGCGATGGGGTTAAGAGATTGGGAAGCATGGGCTGGAGGAGAGCGTGAGGTAAAAGGGGAAGGATCTATGTCCTTTTATAGACAGTAAATACCAAACGTCCCCCACTCGAGCCGTAAAACTCGCATGTTCCCAATGTAATCGTGTGTAAGGTGCGGTTGGATTACCCAAATCGTATTGATGAGGATCCCATGATAAGCGGGCACGATCTCTGCTTCGACAAGACATGCCAATGGAGGTCGTGCCTCGAAACGCAACCAGAGCCAAGAAAACAGTTCGAAATATTAAAGGGTCAAACATGACGTTTCGCTGGAAAAGTTGTCAGTAAAGACACAGTGTTTGTTTTGACACATTGTCTTCGTGGCTAAGGGTTGTACTAATCATGGAGAGTCGGACATAGCTCCTTTATGCAGGAAATAAAACTTCATATGTTCGGAAGGAGGAACCCGCCTTGTAATGCCGAAGGCAGTATGCGTGCCGGACTCGTCGTCATTGAAGACTGGTTTAGGGGCTACTGAGGGAGTCCTGGATTAAAAGGTCCTCGGGTGGCCGGATTACTCGTTATGGGTCGGACTGGTGGGCCATGAAGATCACCACAGAAAATTATCTCCCGTATCCAGATAGGACTCCTATATGTGTAGAATGGCAAGTTTAAAGTCCAGGTGTAATGTTTCCTTCCTCTGCAAGATGATCATGTACAACCTTAGGTCCCTCCAGTTCATATATAAACCAGAGGGTTTTAGTCCGTAGAGGCAGAATCACAATATCATAGGCTAGGCTTCTAGGGTTTAGCCATTACGATCTCGAGGTAGATCAACTCTTGCAATCCCTATATTCATCAAGATCTATCAAGCAGGAAGTAGGGTATTACCTCAATAGAGAGGGCCAGAACCTAGGTAAACATCGTGTCCCCAGTCCCTTGTTACCATCGATCCTCAGATACACAGTTCGGTACCCCCTACCCGAGATCCGCCGATTTCGACACCGACAAACTTCCTCATAGTCAAGAACCTCATCAAGGAACTTCACCAATCGAAGACACCAAGCTTCTTCCTCAAGCTAGACATCTCAAAGGCTTTTGGCTTGGTCAGCTGAGCATACATGCTGGAGGTGATGGAGCACCTTGGGTTTGGGCAGAGGTCGTGTGACGGGATTTGCTTGTCTTCGAGATCATCTTCTTCTCACGGGCATACCTGGCATTGCATTGGATCACAGACGCGGCCTCTGGCAAGGGGATCCACTATTCTCGATGCTCTCCATCATGTCAATTAACTCGTTGCACTACCTTTTGTGGTTGCGAAGTGTACGCTTCGCTTTGGTAGCTCTCAGAGAGTTAGTGGAATAATTGAGGGTGTATATAGACAACACCAAAAATCCAACCGTTACACACCTTTATGCACAGTTCACTTGGCCGAGTGAAATCACTCGGTGAGACCGACTTATACAAAAGGTTTGAACTATAGACCTTTTGGTGAGACCGGATGAAACCTTTCGGTGGGACCGAGATATGATGACGTAAGCAGTTTCCACACTTCGGTGCCACCGATCGAAAATTCTGATTAAATTTTAGTTGGCAACAAAGGTTGCCAAGTGCTCTTCGGTGGGACCGAATGGTAAACTTAGTGAGATCGAAAGTTAGGGTTTACACAACAGCTATGTCAAAGGTTAACTTGGTGAGTCCAAATTGGAGTGGATCTATGGGACCAAGTTTGACTTGGGTTTGGGCATAGTGGAATGTGAGTTTGACTGAGGCTTTTGGAGCTTGATCTCTAAGCACTTGAGCAGTTAGTTCATGATCACAATCTCATCCCCATTTGATACTATAGCATACATATGGACTCAATGTGATCTAGGTCACTTAAATATAAAATGGGCTCATGAGGCTTTGACCGCCATTTGTCCTTAGCATCTTGAGGGTTTCCATTACACATTCCAAAGTTGTGCCTAAGTTGAACTTTTCCTTAAATATACTCAAGGAAAACATTAGTCCAACAATATGTATGTTGACATGAATTGCCAAAACCACCAAGGGAGTAGATGTGCTTTCAAATGCTCCCATGTTTAGATATCAATATGAGCTTCATACTATTAATGCCATGTTCATGATTCATTTAGGGATTAAATCAATCGGTAAAGTGTTAGTATTTCCAGCATCTCTACTCTGCATTTTTTTAAGGGAGTAGTATGGTCATCCTTTCTAACCAAAATTTAGAAATCTACTCCCAACTTGTCAAATTATAGTGAATATTAGTTTTCTCGATGTCAAACTTTGGTGTTCATAGAACAAAAATGATCAAGATTTACAATACCATTAGATTCATCATGAAATATATTTTCGTATGATATATATTCGACACAAACAAAATATATGTACAATCCTGTATGGACCAAATACAAAGTACATCGACCGCAATTTGGACATACGCAACAACATCAAAATAAAGCCACCAATAACTGTATACTGGTAATATTTATTTAGTATTGCATTGCGCACAACATAACCCCAAATGTCTTGTATTTATATAGTACTGTAACACGAAGATTTGTTGCGCGGGAGTAACAAAAATTTGTCTCCAAAAATAAAAAGTACAAAATTACCCGAACACCCTGCAAATCATTGAATCTTTTGGTCCTAGTCAAGGCTTAGATTCCAGTTTCATCCAAATTTGCCTTGACCACACCGCAAGTTCTATATCCAAGCATAAAGAAGGAGCTGATGATGCCATCATATATAACCAAACCAATAAAGATACTGCAAAACATGGAGTGAAACAAGAGTGTGTTAAGGTACACCGAACGCTCCCCGCTCCACGCTCGCGCCGCTGGCCACCCCGGCCGCGGCGGCCACCCCCTTTCCCCTACGGTCCCTCCGCCGTCGCCCCTAGGGGGCTATGGCCCGTTCCCGCTCCCCCACCTCGCTGCCTAGCCCGGCGCCGGCCTACGCGCCGCGGGCATGGAGCTCTCCGGAGAAGGGGGAATGCTCGGGCGGATCCAGTGGTCCGTCGGGGGCTCCGGCACCCCCCCTGTCCCCGTCGACGCGGGATCCCCGGCGGCCAGGCTGTCTCCAGCACGGATCTGATGCTGGGGCGTTGGGGGCTGGCCTTGGACCGCTAGACGGCGGCCGGCAGTCTGGATCCGGCGCGGATGCGAGGGGGGAAGTGAGGGGCTTCGGCCCGCTGGATGATGGCCTGCCCTCCCAATCCGAGCGCCCCCGCCTCAAATCCATTGTGGTAAGCCACCTCTCCCTTCCTCCTCCGGTCTCCGTCGACATTGAAGAGGGATGGCAAGTCCATCAATCGCGCAAACTCCGCCGGGCCTGCAGGGAAGCATTTAGTCCGCATAGAGGTAGAGATAGCAGGCGGCATCCTCCTTCCTCCGGCCATCAGCCTCCCTCTGGCCGAGACGCCTTCTTAAAAAGGTTCAGAGGTCGCTGCTTCCGTTGCCTCAGCCGTCGCCACCGTAGGATCGACTGCAGAGACCCGCTTCGCTGCATCCTATGCCGGCGGCAGGGGCATTTTAGTTGGCAGTGCCCCAAGCATCGCTGCCACTCCAACACTGCCCCTGCTGCTCCTCTCCACCAACAGGCCCCCTCTCGCCGGCCGGTTCGCGACCGCATCGTTTTCCCCCCGCCCACCGCTCCTCAGCCCGAGCCCCGCCGCACCATGGAGCCGGCTCCCCTCATCAACCACGCACGCCGCCCACGCAACAGCCACAAGGTGATATCCTCCTCGCCGGAGATGGAGCAACAGGTCTTCATGCTGAACCAGCATGCCGTGGTGGTCACCGCGGTGGGCACCAAGATGCACGCGGCGAGCCCTCTGTCTCTGGGACGTGCGCTCGAGCGGGAGTTCAAGATCCCGCCCCACCTGCTCCGCGTCACATGCCACGCCCCTGAAGACTTCTTCGTCTACTTCACCATGCCAGCCCACAAGGACCTGGCGGTGCGGCACGGCTCCCTCTCAGTGGACGGGGTGCCGTTCCTGCTGGAGCCATGGCGTGAGGAGGCCCACGCCGTCCGGCTCAAATGGATGCTCCATGTGCGCGTGGTCATCGAGAAGCTTCCGCAGCAGCTCTGGACGATGGAGGGAGCAAAGGAGGCCATTGGAGACAAGGTCATCATCGACCGCCTCGACAGCAGGACACACGAGCGGGTCGACACCAAGCTCTTCGCTTGCTGGGTGTGGTGCTGGGACACGGCGCACATACCCACCCGCCGGACAATCTGGAAGCACGCCAGGGGGGCGGGACGGATCGAGGAGATGGTGGGGTTCTCTCCCCCGAGTCGTGCGGTGGCTCCACCCCCGGAGCTCCTGCAGTATGAGCTGTTGCTCCACCTGGACAGGGTGGAGGATTGGACGCCGCTCTCGCCGCGTTCGTCCCGCTCGCCGCAGAGTGGCTTCCCCTCCGACGACGACGAGCCAGACGAGAGGCCCTACCCACGCACCGAGACGGGCGTCTGGGTCGCCGGGACTGAAGATGGCCGCTCGGCGGCAGCCCCTGCACCCTCGATGCGCTCCGCCGCGCGGGTGGCTTCAACTGGCTGCCGGGGCCTGCCGCCCGCTGTGGGCCGGCGGGACGACGAGGGCGGGGACCCTGGCTACCAGCGGCGCAGCTGGAAGGACACGCTCCTGGGGCGGGGGCGCGCGAGCGACCGTCCATCGGCCCCCACCCAGAAGGCTCCGGCAGCCCGTAGCCGTAGCCGCACCCCCACCTCACGCCACCGCCAGGGCGCGCCGCGGGGCCGGCCGCTCTGCGCGGATTCCAAGCAAGCGTTCGAGCCCAAGAGGAGAGAGGCCCCAGTGGCACGGCCCCGTTCCTCCAACTCTGGGGGAAATGCGCCGGCTCGACGCACGGGGCCGGCGGCTGGGGTTTCTGCTTGTTCCTCCCTGCTCGCCCCGCCGCGCAAGCTGGGGGGGAGGTGGAGCCGCAGATTCATCCAGCCATCGCGGGGAGGGAAACGACCCCTGACCCGGTGGAGGATTTCTTCAAGGAAACCCCTAAAAGCATCCCCCTGCCTGAGAGGGCGGACGCCATGGCTTCGAAGCTCGACGAGGTGATCGCGGCCAAACTGGTGAAGCCTCTCTGCTTCAACGACAAGGATGGGGGCGACAGCGAGGACTCCCTCAGCATGGGCCCGGCACTCTCCCTAGCTCGCCACACTCCGGTGGCGGCTGACACCCATGAGCTTCAGCTTGGGGCTGTCACACAGAGAGTTACGGAGATCAAGCTTCATGGAGAAGATGGAGAAGACCCTAAACAGCCCCTCTTCTCAAAGATTCAGCCGGCGCTTGTTGGAAAACACCCGGCGAGGGACAAGACGCCGCTCAAAGGACGGCCTCAGGCCAAGGCGGTCCGGCACAGTGCTCGGCAGGCTGCCAACCCCTCTCCGGTGCCGGTTTCGCAACGGGGCACTCTTAGGCTAGTCCAGGGCCTCGGCGTCCTCGGGCCAAAGGAGAAGATGACGGCGCGTGCTGCAGAGGCCCTGATCCGGCGCTTCGACGAGCCGCTCTCTGACGAAGACATTGCGGCCATCGCCAAGCTCACAAGTTTAGACGCTCGTGCACTCAAGGCAATCGCCGGGGTGTCGAGCCTCCAGGAAGATGCCTCCGGGCCTGAACCTCCATGTTAGAGCGTCTAGGTTCTTTAGTTGGCCGGCGACGACCAGCACTTCACTGGATTGAGGCTTCACCTCTCTTCAGCATGTTGGTCCGTTTCAGTGTTAGGTTAAGGCGGTTAGATGTGTTCCGGCGGAACTTGGGGCCTATTGGTGGCCGCCGGAAACCCCAGGCCTGTGGGGTGGTGTACCTGTTCCATCTTCTTTCTCTGCATCTTAGTGGTCGTCGGTTTCCCTTTAAGGATGATCCAGGCTACCTCCATTTAGGAAAGAGTGTTAGACTGTTGTTAGGATGATGCAACACAACATACCTATGATGAGTTGGAACGTGAGGGGCCTAAACACCCCAGCCAGGCGCGCAGTGATTAGGGACACTGCTCTTGCGCAAAAGAGCATCATTCTTTGCATCCAAGAGACCAAGATAGACTGCTGGTCCCCCGATTTAGTTAGAGAGGTAGGAGGATCTTGGCTAGACCAATGCGTTGTCCTGCCAGCCATTGGAACAAGAGGAGGGGCGGCCATCTTCTGGAACTCATCCTCGGTCACAATTCAGTCGCATGCCATAGGCCGTTTCTCCATTAACGCCAAGGTGACCCATCCGGAGAGCAACACGGAGTTCTGGCTCACCACTGTTTACGGCCCCTCAGACGAGGAACGGAAAGACGACTTCCTAGCGGAACTAGTTTCCATCGCCCCCCCGATTGGCCAACCTTGGCTCATTAACGGAGATTTCAACATTATCTATGAAGCTAGGGACAAAAACAACGGCAACATTAACCGTAGAATGATGGGGAAATTCAGGGCAGCGATCAACGCAGGGAACTTACGTGAGATCAAATGCAAGAATCGGCGCTTCACATGGAGCAACGAACGGCGGAACCCGACCTTAGTGAGCATAGATAAATTCTTCTGCAATATTGAATGGGAGGGGTTGTTCCCATCTTACCTACTTCACGCCGCAGCCACCTCTTGCTCAGATCACTGCCCGTTGCTTCTCACTCCGGCGGCAGCTCCACACCGACCCGCGAGGTTCAGATTTGAGTATTTCTGGCCACGCTGTCCCCGGTTCCAAGAAACAGTCCAAAATGCATGGAATAGACCTACGGCCGTCAGCTGCGCTTTTGAAAGACTTAAAGTGAAGATGGGCCGTGTAGAAAAAGACCTCAGGATTTGGAGCAAATCTCTCTTTGGAGGAGCCAAAGTGAAGATGAAAATTGCTCAAGAAGTGGTGCTTCGCTTGGATATTGCGCAAGAGTCTAGAGCACTCTCCAATGGGGAATTCAATCTTCGCAAGCTTCTTAAGGATAGGATTCTGGGGCTGGCAGCAGTAGAGCGTGCGAGGAAACGACAAGCTTCAAGAATAACATGGCTGAGGGCAGGGGATGCACCATCGGCCTTTTTCCAAGCAAAAATCAACGCTAGGAAGAGAAAAGCATTCATACATACAATACAGAGTCCGGCAGGAGGTATTGTTTCCTCGCACGAGGAAAAGGAAAAAGCCATCCACTCCCACTTCTCCTCCCTTCTAGGCACAACTATGCAACGCGAGGTATCGGTCAACTGGCAATCCCTACAAATGCCTAGGCTTCAAGGGGGAGGCCTAGACAACCCCTTCACGGAAGAAGAGATCTGGCGTGCCGTCAAAGCATCGCCGGCGGACAGCTCACCGGGGCCGGACGGGTTCTCCTGTGCATTCTTCAAATCCTGCTGGCCTACAATCAAAGGGGACATCATGGAGGCTTTTAGACAATTCTACAACCTGCTTGGGGGAAACCTTAGAGCAGTCAACACAGCAGCGGTGGTTCTTCTCCCTAAAAAGGATGGAGCAGCCACGATCAATGATTACAGACCTATAAGCCTAATTCACTCCATTGGGAAACTGATCTCCAAAGTGCTTTCCCTTAGGCTAGCTACCGTTGTGCCGATGCTCATCTCTCCGGCCCAATCAGCTTTCCTCCGCACAAAGTGCATCCACGATAGTTTCTTATACGTCCAAAACTGCATCAAATCTCTTCATAGAAAGAAAACGCCGACTCTCCTCCTCAAGCTTGACATTGCCAAAGCCTTCGACAACGTATCATGGGAATATATTCTGGAACTGCTACAACACAGAGGTTTTAGCGGGCGTTGGAGAGACTGGATAGCTCTCCTACTATCCACATCCTCCTCCTCCTTCATCCTCAACGGAACACCAGGGAAAAGGATTAACCACCGGCGAGGACTACGTCAGGGCGACCCCCTATCACCATTTCTGTTCATCCTCGCCATCGATACGCTTCACCATCTGCTACAGGCGGCAGCAGATCAAGACATGTTAGCGCCGCTCCCAGGCCGTGAGCTGAAGCTAAGAATCAGCCTCTATGCTGACGACGCCGTCATCTTTGCAAACCCTGTTAAGCAAGAGATCGATGCCCTAATGGACATCCTCCAGGAGTTTGGCTCAGCCTCTGGCCTCCACATCAACCCATCAAAGTCTACAGCCTTACCAATCCGATGTGAAGATCTAGACCTAGATAGCATCCTACTGAACTTCGGGGGAACGCTAGGCACCTTCCCGACGACCTATTTAGGCCTACCTCTCTCTCTCTATCAAGGCTCAAGCTGGCAAACCTTCAGTTCATCCTCGATAGGATTAGAGCGCGCCTGGCAGGATGGAAAGGAAAACTACTGCCTATAGCTAGCAGACGCATTCTCGTTAGATGCGTCCTTAGTGCCATGCCAACTTTCGCGCTAACAGTGTTGAAAGTCCCAAAGAAGTTGCTGAAGGAGATTGACAAAAGCCGACGTAAATTCTTATGGAAACAGGATGAACAAATCACGGGAGGAAGCTGCAAGGTTAACTGGCCGGCTGTCTGCGCCCCAACTTCGCTTGGAGGCCTAGGGATCCTAGACCTAGAATGCTTCAGCCGAGCTCTCAGGCTACGATGGCTATGGACCTCCTGGACCAGCCCTGAAAGGCCATGGGTCGGGACAGAAACACCATGCAACGCCAAGGACAAAGCTTTGTTCGCGGCAGCAACAACTATCTCTATCGGAGATGGGAACACAGCCCTATTCTGGCACTCGTCATGGCTGGGAACAGACACATTAGCCAGTGCACACCCGGCGATCTACAAGCATTCTAGGCGGAAAAACAGAACTGTAAAAGAGGCCATCTCGGAAGACACATGGATAAAAGACCTGAGCCATGGTAATGTTCTACCAATTATGGGAGATTTTTTGATCCTACACCGCAAGATACGAGCCAGGGGGATGATACTCCACGAGGATCAGAGAGATGGAATCCGGTGGGTGCTGGAAGAAAAGGGAAAATACACATCCCGCTCTGCATACACGGCCCAATTTCAAGGAAGAAGACTAGTTGACTGGGATAAGCTCATCTGGCAAGCAAAGGTTCCAGGAAAAATAAAGATTTTCATATGGCTGCTTGTTCAAAACCGTCTTTGGACGTCGGACAGGCTTCAACAAAGGGGCTGGCCAAACAACTATTTCTGCCCCTTGTGCTTCCGCAATCTGGAGACGGCGCAACACCTGTTCTGGGCCTGCCCGGTAGCCCGAGAAGTATGGTCAAGGGTGGGTGCAAGAGGAGGATGCCAAATGCTAGGCACAAGACACCACCACCACGGCAAGGATGCAAGCGATCTCTTCAGGATGGTCATGGCAAGCACACAGACAACACAAAGGAGGGCCTGCCAGGCCACGATGCTGTTGTCATGTTGGGAAATTTGAAGAGAAAGGAATAGATGCCTGTTCAACAAGAAGATGGCGTCGGCCCAAGAGATCTTCAGAGCCATTAACGACTCCATCGAGCTATGGAGGCAAGCGGGAGTTTTACATCTAGAGAGCCCCTTCTGGGACCCCCCATGAGAAAATAATACATGTGAAATTTTGCTGCTACTTGGTCTGATGCCAAGTAACAAGCCCTAGGGCTAGCACCCAACTTTGTATTTCCCATTGCTTTCTGCTTATGATATGGAATGCCAGCAATTTGCTGGATCTTTCAAAAAAAAAAAAAAGATACTGCCGATTCACTCATTGCTGACATTTTGTTTATAGGAATGCTAACTGCTGACAAAGCCAAGGACTCCGATCTTCATCCCCACTGCGGCGTGTGCGCGGTTTCACCACCACGCACGGCCCCTTCAGCCTGCAGCTAACCTCGGTTGGAGTGTCAATATCAGGTGTTCATACGGACGTGATTTGGACCTAGCCAGAATAGGGCCAAACCGGTCCACGTCGCATGCTTCAGTCAGGGCACACACTCAATCCCCTATTCGCCTGCTACGTACTTATTTTCCTTCTTCTTTTTCTGATGGTTGGTTGAAACTAGCTTTCTCGCTATTGCTACTTCCGTCAAATAAATAGCCTTTCGGTTACGAGCAGACATGGACTATTGGCGGCTAATTGAATTTGCCTAGACTTGTTTGGTGCGTGCATCTGCTCCTCCACAAGGTAAATTAACGAATTATTAAGGTAGCGAGTAGCGTGTGAGCCGATAGTTCTGCTTGGTTTTGGATAAAGACCACCGAGAGCTAGGGAAATGTTCAGGCAGCGCGCGGTGACCTCCCAACGGCTAGCAGTGGTCTCGCTCTTCTTGGTTTCTTTTCCATGTGAGATGATCAACGGCAAGCATAGGATTCTTGACCCGCCCCGGTCGGGTCAACTACGTGCGTACGGGCGCACCTTGTTGCTCTGTAGTAATATACTTCCTCCGTTCCAAAATAGATGACTCACCTTTGTCCTAACTTTAATACAAAATTGGGTCATCTATTTTGGAACGAAGGGAGTAGTATTGTGCGCTCCTATGCCGGGATCTCCTCGACCGTGCGTAGTGGTGAGTGAAGATATCGGCAGCTGATCGGGTGAGTGAAACCAACGTCAGTGCCACTGGGATCTCCGGGAGAAGTTGGGCAACGGCTGTGTTTGTTTGAGCTTCGGTTTCAGCAGTTTCAGCTGTGGATTTGCTGTGCTGGCAAAACTGCTGTGCTGAGGAAACAGCTGTAGTGAAGGTTAGCTGTTTGGCAACGCAGCTGTGGAAACGACTGTGAGCTGGTGAAAACGCTATGTTTCAGGAGGAGGGGGGCGAACGTAGAGATATGTCATGCCTACGGTGGCATTTACGACATAATTATGACCAAACGCCAAAGATAGAGGGGCTAGGGAAACAGTTTTGGCCCAAAAGTACACCGAGACCAGCTTTAGGCTGTTACACTGAAAATCTCCCGAAACAATTTTGGGTTGTGGTTCCACAGCTGTTTTAAATAACCTGTTTGTTTCAGCTTCAGCTTTTTTCAATCCTAAAACTGCTCCAAAAGCTGAAACAAACACAGCCAACGTCCCTTTTCCCGCATGGCTTCGGAGCCACGGCCGGATCCGGATGGTTTCTAGCAATGCCGTACAAGGTTCCTAATTACCCATCACATGTTCAGTTACTGCTAGTATTATCTTTTTAGGCACAGACATATGTTCGCCACGCGGTGCATTATTGGTGGGCTCAGCCAGATTCAGAGCAAGAGAAGGATGTGTTTCTCCACATCGGTCTGAAACCCCCAAAAGCAAGCTTAACACGTGCTGTGTTATCTCACTTTTTTTTTGAGGGAGTGTTATCTCACGTTCTTAACCATAGTACCGTCGTGCTACAATGGCTACAGAGGAACCCCTCTACAACGGCTCTACGGGCCGGAACCCAACAAAATCGGGCCGACCGCGCCGTGTCGAGACGTGACGACCGTCCACACGCCGCTGATGAAGCGCGTACGTACCTGCGTGTGCCCCCCGTTGTCGCCACCCTACATCTGCATGGCCGCGACACGGCGCCACTTCCCAACTACCGCGAGCCCCGTGCCGTGCGCGCCCACGGTGAAACCCACCGGGTCGATACCCCTCGTGCTAGTGGAATTTACCACTGCTACTAAGGCCTTCTTTGGTTTGAAGGAATTTCATAGAAATTCTATAGAATAGGATTCTTATAGGAATTTTTCCTTTAGAGCCCTTTGGTTCATAGGAATGAATTCCTATTCCTACATAGGATTGATTCTTATCCTTCATATTTCATAGGAAAATAAAAATGAGCCTAGACTCAATGGAAAAATTCCTTTGGTGTGAACCAGATGACATCTATTTTCCTATTCCTACTCATAGGATTTGAGATACATGTCATCTCATTTCCTACAAAATTCCTATTCCTATGATAATCCTATCCTATGAACCAAAGGAGGCCTAATCTACTGCCCTCCAACCAATCAGTCTCCCACGCTGCGCATGCCCTGCAAATTGCGGGGGCGGCATGTGCGGGGTATCTCGGGTTACAGCACGGGCGATCCGATCCTGTTGGAGATTACGATGATCATGGCCGACTTGTTAATCCCAAATGGGGCTTTCCGTTAGACTAGCCATAATGGGTAGTAACATAGAGTAGTAACATGCCCATGTTACTACTATATGTTACTACCTCTATAGTGGGGAGTAACATATGTGTGGTAACATGGAAGACTTCATTTATTAGGCCATAGACTCATCTTACCTTGATATGTGTGATGTTACTCATACTAATAGTAACTAGCTATGTTACCACATGCCTCTCTTTCTTCATTTATTGCTTGCCACATCATCTTTTTTATCTAGATATGTGTGATGTTACTACCTATGTTACTCCCACTATGGGTAGTCTTAGAGACTCGACGAAGATATCGAGAGAGAGGCTCATAACCCAACCTGGGCTGGCCATCGATCGGGCCGTACGTCAAATCCCCACTGGGTTCTATAATACGGTGTACGAGCACGTGCCCGCGGATCGCCGAGGCCCGAACGTATCATACCAATTCACTCCTCCTGTACGTGCCCCAAGCCCGAGACTCCCGTTCTCTTTCACCTTGCGCCCTCGGTGATCGATCGCCTTCGCCGGGTAGCTAGATCAGATGAGATGAGGTGAGATCACCGATCACATCACGGCGTTGTTCTTGCCCCCGCTTCCCAACCCCGCCTGACTCCAGCTAGCCCCGGTCCACCGTCACCTTACCCAGCTCCGCCGCCTGCGTCCAAGTCGCACGTCGTCGGCCACGGCATCTAGCAGCTGGCCGGCGTCCCCCTCTGTTGTTACGCCGGGTACGGTGCGTGCAACGTGGTGGCTTCAAAGCATCCTCGGAACAGAGCCGGTACCTGAGGCAGAGCCACGTAACAACTAGGTGAGGTGACGGTGGTACCAGACGGCGATCAATGGGCGCTTGATGAGAGCGGCGTCCGGCTTCCTTTCAATTTCCGCACCTTCCAATCTCCCACTTCGCACATGCACACCGGAAGAATCCAAGGCGCGCTCCGCCATTGACTAATCCCAACCCCGTCTCGACGGAGTATACTACACATATCTTGATCCCGGAAGTAATACTCCCTCCGTTCCACAATGTAGTGCCTATAGATTTTTGTGAAAGTCAAACTTTGTCAACTTTGACCAAGTGTATAGAGAAAACTGTCTACATCTGCAATACCAAACATGTACATTCTGAAAATATAACTCACGATGTATCCAATGATGTGCATTTAGTATTCTAGATGTACATATTTTTCTCTATAAACATGGTCAAAGTTTGTAATGCTTGACTTTTGTAAAAATCTATATGCACTACATTATGGAACGAAGGGAGTAATATACTACGTGCTGCGTGTCGCCAGCGTGACCAAGGGACAAAACAAGAGTCTGGTGACTCAGCGGCCAGCGAGGCGGCAACAGTGCGGGCATGAGGATCCGATCGGGGTGGCGACAAGGCCATGCATGCACGAGCAGCAGCAGGCCGTGGCGATGCCGCCGGTGCGTACGGACGGTTAATGGCGGCTAACCACGCCGTACTTGTCATTCGCCAATCATTCACCTGCCGCTGCCGCGGCGCAACAGGTTAAAAAGAAGACAAACCACATGCCATGATCGATCTCAGAGCCATGCAAACCCGAACACGGCTCTCCTCGCCACAGTCCGATCTGCTCCCATGGATCGGAGGCAACGCCGAGAGCACGGCCAGCTACTCATGATTATGTTTATTATGCTCCTCCGTCTGCCTGCCTGCTGGTTCATGATGTTACTGTAGCGGCCAACCGACGTTTAAACGACGACGCGGTTCATGACAGAGATTCGAACGGCTTTCGATTGCAACTAGTGGGAGTCTATCTTTTTCTTTGGGTTTCGACCGAGTTTAGATTGCTGAGCCGTTCATGACTAGGCTGATTTAGTTTGTTTTTTTACAAATTGGTTGTCATCCATTCTTGGTTTTGTTTACGAATTGATGAACAACTAGCTAGAATAACCATACAGCTGATGACGACGTCGACTTGGGCATGAAAAATTAGGTGGCTCAAATGTTATTTCACCGTATATCCAATTTATAAATCACCGGCACGCTCTATGGGGCGTGGATTTGTGAGAATCCGGTAAGGATCAACAAACTTGATTTACTGTCGGTCATGCATTAGTGTTCTAACTCCTCCAAACAGGCTCTATCACCATTTTATAGATAAAGTACAAATCAAAGTACGGATAGCACACACGCATGCTTCGTTGGCGAGCCCATAGATTCACCTCCTCTCTGCCTGCTGCTCTGGCGGCCGGTGACGGGGAGGGGAAGCCTAATGCCTTCGCTCCAGCTAGTAGTTTAGCTTAAGGTTTTTGAGTCTTCGCAGATGCGGCGCTTGGGCGGATGACAATGCTTCCTCTTCGAGTTTCTCTTTCGAGCTTCGATCATCTCCTAGTCCGTCCATATGGAGGCTGTCGACGAAGATTTGGCACAGATGCATGCTGTTTCCTTAGGGCGCCGAGGTTAGGGTTTCTTGACGTGTGTGTGCAACGGCGATATTTGATGTTAGTTGCTTTAGATCGGTAAAGGGTTTAACGGCGACGACTGCGGCTCCATGGCTCTAGTCCTTTGGGTCACGTGCACGGAGACTTCCCAACTGTCATCGACAAGGTTACGCCGGCTTCAATCAGGGAGCCGCGACAACAGCGCGCCGGCAACTCGTTTTGGCGGCGATAGTGGTCATTTGGTGGTCCGAAGATCTTGATATAATTTTTATTATATTTGATGTGATTTATACTTCAAATGAACTTTTATAATTGAGCAGGATCTTTTTTGGAAAAAAATCGGCCGAATGATACAAGATTGTAAAACAACCCTCTTACAAATGAGATACCAGGATAACTGACAGCACAAAACACACACGACTTTGTTGTAAAAAAGAAAGCATGAAGGTTTGAAGACAACGCCATGCCACGTCCTTGGACACCTAAGTCACGACAACACCCTAAGAAGGGAGAACGACGCAAAGCATTGCCGCTGCCGAGTCCAAACAAACAATGGTCTTCACCCAAAACCTCAACACAGAGAGGGGAACCGCAATGACGTTCACAAGAGGAGAGAGGTGGCACCAAAGCGCAGAGTTTTCGCGTGACATCTCACCCGTGCCACCACAAGGCCTCCAGCATAACCGTGACGAGCGCAAACCTTCAGATCCGGAACTGTGCGTTACAAACTGTCGACGAGAGAAAGGGAGCACAAGCCACCCACCGCTACACCCCTCATCGCTGATATGACCATTCTTACCCGTCCGAGGTGATAGCTCCAACCCACCTACGGCCCAGATCTGGCTCGCCAGAGCACGAACCCTAGGACAGAGCCACTGCCGTCGTGCGTGCTGCCAGCCCCACTGGCACCCACCCAGCTCCATGCATCGTCTGCTCGGGCCTAGGAGAAGGGAGGTCGCCACAGCCACCCTCGCCGCCTACAGGATCACGACCGTCGCGCCACCGTTACCACAATAAGCATGCCCCGCCACCCGGCCCGCCTCAGTCCAGAACAACCGCCCGAGCACGGGCCTATGGACCACCAACGTTGTCAGCCACCCAACAGAGCAGCAGCCTCCCGCTCGCGCCGCCGTAGCCGTTGTCGCTCGACGACCAGATCTGGTCGTCGTTGTCTAGGCACGCCCCACCCACCACACTGTCTGTCATGCCGTTGCAGGGCCCAACGCCCGCATCGGGCCCTGGCATGGGGAAACCGACCCAGGCAGCCCCCGTCGCACAAGGAGTCAAGGACAAGACAATCTCGCCGCCGCCGCCACCGCCCGTCAGACTTCGCCTGGTCCTGCCCTCGAGCACCCTCTCCGTCGCCTCGGGGGAGGGGGGGGGGGAGGGGGGCGACACGAGAGGGGTGATAAGTTTTTTTCAATTTCATATGCAGACGTGAGCATGGAAGGCTCCATCAATTGACAATTCAACCTCACAGCATGGCCCCATACGCACCACCAATAGCAGTAACAAATGCCACAGTATCTCTCCCCCTCTCACCCTCTCTCGCTCCAACGGGTTTCAAATAGATCGCCGTGCATAAAAGCCACTCATTTCTCCCACTCGCTCACTCCGTTTCCGCTCTCCTCCTCATCCTCTCTGCCACTAACCACCTCCCTCTGCATCAAACCCACTCCTCCTCCCTCCCCCGTTTCTCGCTTTCCCCCGCGACCGAATCTCCACCGGCACCGCCCCCCCTCCGGCTCCAATGGTGAACCCTCCGGAGCTCTACCACCGGATCCTTGACGTCCCCCGGGGGACCTCTTCTCAGGGCCTCCGCGCCGCGTACAAGGGCCTCGCCAGGAAATGGCACCCCGACAAGCACCCGCCGGCCTCCAAGCCCGAGGCCGAGGCGCGCTTCAAGGCCATCACCGAGGCCTACGAGGTGAGCATCGCCCCGCCGCCTCCTCCCCGCGCGCGCGTCGCCGCCGTGGAAGCCGCACGCATTCGCGGCTCGTCCTGATTCGCTGTCGGCGTGGGCTTGTTTTGGTTGCGCAGGCGCTCCTGGACCAGCAGGAGAACAGGGCGGTGTTCGGGGTGTGCAACGACGACCGGGCGGCCGAGATGTTCGGGACGTTCGGCGCCGGCGGGGGCGGCGGCGGCGCGCGCATGGCGAGGACGCGCAGCGACGACTTCTGCATGCGGAGCGCGCCCGCCACGCCGGCCAGGGAGTTCACCAAGGTCTACAGCTCCGGCAACACGGGCGGCCGCCGCGCCTTCGCCGAGTTCTCCAGCTCCATCATGCGCAAGGCGCCGCCGCTGGAGCGCGCCCTCGAGTGCACGCTGGAGGAGCTCTGCCGCGGCTGCAAGAAGCAGGTCAGGTTCACCCGCGACGTCGTCACCAAGAACGGGTACTGCCACTCACCGCTTCCTTCTTCTTCCTCCCACCACCTAATCCATGAGCAGGACTGATTGAAACTTCGCCTGAATTCTTTAAGAAAACAAAATATCAATTCACGCGGAACAGGCCTGATGTGATTCATCACCCATCAACTACAGTACATGGGAGATTTCGACGGATCGATGCTTGGAAAATTTCAGGGCAGGCAGGAATTCAGACTCTGCTCCTGACGGCGACACCCCTTCCACCTTGCGCCCGCGCCCCAATTCGCCGCACTGTTTCCAAATCCTCCATACACAGTAACCTAGCACCATTGCCGCTCCCTTTCCAGCGGTCCAGCCTACGCCGCACTTGTTTTTTACAGTGGGTGAACTGCTTTATAGCCTGCCTGCATTCGTCCGGGGAATATTTAGCTTACTTTGGAACATAACAACCAAACCTTTAGGCAACTGCTCTCCGGTGCGCGCCTTTTTCACCTCTCGGGCATCTATGCTATCCTTGCAAGGATTATCCTACCTAACATGAGACGTAATACGGCCACTAATGATGTTCTTGGAAAGGGTTTAGTGTCAGGGCCCTGTCTCGAGGGGATAATTCTAAGGCTTCGGTTGCTTTCTTTGCCACATATGTGTATGCAAGTTTGTTGGGGGCTTTGATTGCCCTTCTTTTGGACCTATAATCTAGCAAAGATGTGGTCCTTTGACGGTATTAATCCATGATTTCGTCTACATGTGAGGGTATGGCCTAGGAGGGTTCAGAGACAATGACTCCTGAGCTTCCTTGCTCCTTTAGACTCTATCAGCCGGGAATGTTGTTGGGCTAATCACCATCACATGATTGATGCCTTTGACAGGTCAATAGTTAAGAAGGAGGTGACCCAGACCATCATGGTGAAGCCGGGGTGGAGGAAGGGGCACAAGGTCACCCTGGACGGCATGGGGGATGAGAGGCCGGGGTGCCTGCCGGCCGACGCCGTCTTCACCGTGGCCGAGAAGAAGCACTCGACGTTCAAGAGGGTGGGCGACGACCTGGTGCTCAAGGCCAAGGTGCCGCTGGTGAACGCGCTCACCGGCTGGTCATTCTCGTTCAGGCTCCTGAGCGGCAAGAAGGTGAGCTGCGCGTTCGACGACGAGGTCATCTGCCCGGGCTACGAGAAGGTGATCAAAGGCGAAGGGATGCCGATCGCCGAGCAGAGAGGCGCACGGGGCGATCTACGGGTCAAGCTCGAGATCGTCTTCCCGGAGCAGCTCACCGACGAGCAGCGCGCCGGCCTCGCTGAAATCCTCAAGGACTGCACCTGAGTGAACCCGTCTGCAATGCTGTTGTTAGGCCCAGCTGTATGTATAAGTTTTCCCGGCCGTGCTGTTAATACCTCTCCAGAGGGTGTGAGTACATAAAGAGATGGGTCCTTGTACATACAGTTTTCCTCTTTCTATATATATATATGAAACGTGAGGCAAGCATTGTGTGGATAGTACGGCTACATGCTTGGTCCATGAGCTGTATGTACACCCGAGATCTCGCCTTGTTTTCTTGGCCTCTTGATGCCTCCAGTTCATTCATTCAGTCCATTATAACTATCTCAGACTGCAGTTAATTGGTGCCCATTCCGTCAGTTACTAGCGTGCGCTGGTGCCAGCGTCGCGCTAATCCCTTGCTTCGCCGAGGAATTTACAGGTTTGCTTTGTGCGTTTCCCCAGCTTTTCCTTGTCAGTTGTCACAAACTGACACGCTGTTGATGCTGGTGGTGCTTAAATCTCAAGGAATTCAGGACGGTTTCACCAGTTAATCATACTGCTGCTGCAGGTGCTTGGATGGGCCATTTGGTAGGCGAGAAAAGCCCGGGCGATCCGGAGAAATCGACATACTGGACCATGGCAATGAATCGCTCGTACTCGAGCGCGCAAATTGAATGGAATGATCTAGCTGAGCTGAGGGAGGAGAAGCTGGAATTGAAGGTTGGTGCAGCGCAGTTCCTCCAGCAGATGTTGGGCCCCTGATGCTCCTGGAAAGGAAAGAGCAACCAAACCAACCCTGTTTGGGAGTTGTGGTGGTTCAGTGCCAATTGGCGTTTGGTAGCCCAGCAGCAGAGCAGTGCAACTTGTGTGTGTGTGTGTGCTGCACTAGTGCCAGTAGGTGCTGCACAAACACCATGGCCCATGGGACAACTAGCCAACAAGTGCTCCACCACTCAAAGAGCTGTGCTGTTATGATGCCTAAACTAACCTTCCTTTTTTTCTCTTTTATATTAGACCATGCATACTGTAGAGAATTCGACAAGATGTGATGCCGGCAAATGAAGAGAAGGCATTTATGTTCACGAGTACATCCTAAGTTACAAACATGGAAGAATTGATCCGATCATCGCCGGCGGGCGGCGGCGGAGGCTAGCTAGTACCCCATGACCGCCGACGACATGTTGAGCAGGGGCCCGAGCGTGTCGGGCGCGAATTTCCTGGCGAACAGGAAGCACATCGACGTCGGCCTCTGGTTGTAATAGCAGGGCCTGTCGTTCCTCCACCTCCTCCTCCTGATGCCCTGGATCGCCGCCGCCGTCACGTTCCCGGCCGTGTACTTGGCCGGGTGCGCGCCGCCCTTGGACCAGTCGACGTACGTCACCGTGCGGTTGGCGTTCCGCGCGCCGTGCAGCATGCTCACGGTGGTCGGGAGGTAGTGCTCGTCCGGGTAGCAGGTCGGCCGGCAGTGCCGCCTGAAGAGCGGGTAGTACTTGGTGTCGGCGAGGACGCTGACGGCCAGGTCGCGGCTGAGCTCGAACCACTGGGAGCCTTTCCTCCACTGCGGCAGCCTGATCGCCGGCGCCATGCGGCGGCTGTACCGGCCCTGGCACTGCTTGGTCGGCTGGAAGTAGACCTCCACGAAGCTGTGCCGCGATCCGACGAGGTAGTCGTAGACCGCCGGGAAGCTGTGCAGCGGGATGCAACTCTCGGAGAGCAGCACGAAGCGCTCGTTGGAGAAGTCCAGCAGCGCGTTCGCCAGCAGCCGCTTCTCCGCGTCCATCAGCGATATCGACCCCCACGCGGTCTCCTGCACGCACGCACGCGGAAAAGAATTAATGGCCGCACGTGAGGATGCATGCCGCCGGTAATGGCACCGGCGGCATTGTGCTGTGCCGTGTAGCATGTATGTTACGTACCTGGCTTGGGATTTGGCGGCCGTAGAAGGGCGAGTCGGTGGAGACGTTCACCGTCATTCCCGGCGGCGCGTGGACGTAGACGGAGAAGTGGTCCTCGTGGCCGCGGAAGAAGCGCTCCCAGAGCGGCGCGAGCGGCAGCTCGCCGCGGCCGGTGAGGAACATGAAGGCCACCTTGGGCACGCGGTTGAACGGGTACTCGGCGGCCGCCGGCACCATGGAGGCGCGCCAGAAGAGCTGCTCGTCTGTCATGTCGTGCATGAGCCGCGTCGGCGCCACGAACTCCGCGAAGCCGGCCTCAGCCTCGGCTCCGGCCTCGGCGTACACGGTGGTGGTGGTGCTGGGGAAGACGATGCTGTTGTAGGTCCTGGTGTACTGGGTGCGCGGCCCGGTGGCCGTCCAGAGGCCGGCGATGATGCCGACCGCGAAGATCACGAGGAACATCACTGACCTAGCGAGGCAAGTGGAGGACTCCTTCCTCGTGAACACAACCCTCAAGTCGTCGACGACCCCGCCCTTCTTCATGGCCGAGCTCGCTTGTCGCCACGCCACGCAACAAGACGCAAGCGTACAACGCCACTACGCGGCAAAACCCCAACTCCTCCTCGACATGAACGACGGGGAGAGCTCTGTTGCTCGATCGATCGGTCGGTCGACGGATTTAAACGTACGGGAAGCTCGGCGGATCGCTTGCGAGGCTCGGCTAGCAAAGCATACGATGCGATGCCAGGACGAGCCGCGCACTCCAGTATACGTGTATCTCTCTGGCTCCTGATTCCCGGGAGCTTGGCCCTCACGAGCAAGCCACGGAGAGAGGCGGAGAGCCGGAGAAAGGTATATGCAGCCGCGGGCCGATCGATCGGTGTTTCCCAAGATGGCGGCAGTAACGTGCGAAAAACAGGCCGAGATGCGGCCAAAAGGAGGGGAGATCGAGACAGAGATCGAGGGAACAAGGAGGAGGATATCCCGAGTTTGAAGTACGTAGCGTGTGCACTTGGGAAGGCGATTTATATACCGTGGAGATACGTGGGTCTTCTCGGTAATGTCAGGCAGCGGCCCTAGGTATGTTCGATATGCCCTCCAGCTTGACGGGATATGTCAGTTTGTTTCGAGGACGTATACGCATATGAAACCAAGGAGCATACGCGCGCCCACAGCTGCTCCGATCCGGATTATGTCTAAGGAAGCTTCCTCAAAAAAGAAAACCCCTTTTGGAGCTAGTTGGAGGACGTGCCGCACGCGCGTTCATGGGAGGACGACACCTTCGATGACGGCGAAGAACATAATCCCTCTGTTTTTCTTTATTTAGTTCGCTTTTTTTTGGGGAGATTAGTAGTAGTTTATTCAAAAAGGTAGGGCTACAATCCAACAACAAGAGTACCTCAATACATGGAACCCTCTGTCGAGCCACACAGCCCGTTCAGAGCGATTATATCTTGCCAGGCGATTTGCAACATTATTCCGAGACAAGTTTCTGAGGAATAAACACCCTATCCATCATTAAGGACTAAATCTCAGCAATTAAATGGCCATAAACCGAGCGATCTAAGCTAGTACTAGATAAACAAGAAAGTGCAGTAGACGAATTAGAATGCACCTAGACCGGTTGCTACGTATATTGTTGTGCAAGCGCCATACCGATCATCAAAGCATGGATCTCTGCGTAAAGAGTGTCATTGCAGTTAAACAAGTAGCGGTATGCTGAGAAGATCACTGTATCATCATGTCTCCGTAGAATCATCCCAGATGTCGCCGTACCGTCGTCATCCATGAAAGACCCATCCACCGAGAGTGCCGCCGTGTTGTGTGGAGACGCAGGCCACTTCAGTACCCTAGTCAGCGGTTGATGCGACAGACGATCCCCAAACTTCATCACTACCATCCTCCCTTTGATGATATCTTGCGTGGAAATCTTTTTTGCTAGCTGAATTGAATTCATATAACTTTAGTCCGCGTATTAGCTTTGGTATAAAAGTCGAGCTATGTAAATTTTGACAAAGTTTATAAACAAAATATTAACATATACATGAACAAATCAATTCCATTAGATCCATTATTGAATGTACTTTCACATCATATAGATTTGTTATGGTAATTTTTTTAAATATAAACATGATCAAACTTTACAAAGTTTGACTCACACCTAAATCTAATATGCAGAGTAAATAAAAACGGAGAGAGTACTAATATTCGCCAAAGGTGCAGTTTGGTAGAGTCGGTGTCGGATTTGTGTAACCTGCACCAAATATATAATGAAAAGGCTAGAAATCTCACATTGAATTTTTATGACTTCGGAACGAACGATTGATATCTCCTTTTTATTGATCCGGTATTGAAACGGAAAAGAGTCTTATTTCTCCAGAGGTGACCCTCGGTTATCAAACCCACGAGAGAAAGATTCCCTTGAATCGATGGTCTCTAGCAAGCTTTCGTTAAAGTGTCAAATCCAACTTTTGACCGGATCAACAAGAAAATAGTGATTCAAACACTTATAATAAAAGGAGGTACATGTATGAGGTCTTATGCTCACAACCTTGTATTTGTGCTGGGATCAAATAAGATATTAATTTGTGCGATGGAAGTCACCCATCGAGATGTGCTTATTACGGATCAAAGTTGGGATGTGTGCAAATAACATCATGACCGGCACAAGTCCTGCATCAAGAATCAGTTGTCCTACCGTAGGTGTAGGATCAAGAAAACAAGTCTAGAGTGGGGGTGATTAGACCCTATACAAGATAAGTTGCAGATTTTAAATTTCTCTAAATTGTAGTTGATTTTAGCACATGTTAAGACGCACAAGGTACATTCTACACAAGCATACAAAGAGAGTAAGCAACGTAAAGGGTAAAACATGCAAGTGCAAGAATGTAATAGGAATGGGAGTTGGAAAGTGCAAACGCAAAGGAGACACGAAGATTTTTGGCGTGGTTCCGATAGGTGGTGCTGTCGTACGTCCACGTTGATGGAGACTTCAAATCTTCTACTCACAAGGGTAAAGGTTGCGCGAGTCCACGGAGGGCTTCACCCACCAAGAGTCTACGAAGAAACAACCTTGTCTATTCCACCATGGCTTCTGTTCAAAAAGGACTAGCCTCACTCGGGTAGATCTTCTCGAAGTAAGCGATCTCCTTGCCCTTACAAACTTCTTGGTTCAACTTCACATCACGTAGGAGGCTCCCAAGCGACACCGAACCAATCTAGGAGACACCACTCATCAAAAGGTAATAGATGGTGTGTAGATAGTGAACTCATCTTCGCAATCCAACCGATCCAAGCACCGAACGTACGGCACCTCCGCGCTCAGCACACGTTCAGCTCGATGACGTCCCATGAACTCTTGATCCCGTTGAGTGTCGCGGGAGAGTTTCGTCAGCACGACGGCGTGGTGACGGTGATGATGAAGGTACCGGCGCATGGATTTGCCTAAGCATTGCAACGATATGACCGAGGTGTGTAACTATGGAGGGGGGCACCGCACACGGCTAGAAACAATTGATGTGTGTCCAAGGGGTGCCCTCCCCACGTATATAAAGGAGGAAGAGGGAGGAGGCGGCCGTCCTAGGAGGGGGCACGCCAAGGGGGAGTCCTACTCCTCCCACTAGTAGTAGGACTCCCCTTTCCTAGTAGGAGTAGAAGGGGAAGGGAAGGAGAGAAAGAGAAGGAAGGAGGGGGCGCCGCCCCTCCCCCTTAGTCCAATTCGGACTAGGCTTGGGGGGCGCACGACCTAGCCCTAGGCAGCCCCTCTCTCTCCCCTAAAGCCCACTAAGGCCCATATACTCCCCGGGGGGTTCCGGTAACCTCCCGGTACTCCGGTATTTATCCGGTGACCCCCGGAACACTTTCGGTGTCCGAATATAACCTTCCAATATATCAATCTTCATGTCTCGACCAATTCGAGACTCCTCATCATGTCCGTGATCACATCCGGGACTCCGAACTACCTTCGGTGCATCAAAACACATAAACTCATAATACCGATCGTCATCGAACGTTAAGCGTGCGGACCCTACGGGTTTGAGAACTATGTAGACATGGCCGAGACTCATCTCCGGTCAATAACCAATAGAGGAACCTGGATGCTCATATTGGTTCCCACATATTCTACGATGATCTTTATTGGTCAAGCCGCATAACAACATACGTCGTTCCCTTTGTCATCGGCATGTTACTTGCCCGAGATTCGATCGTCGGTATCATCATACCTAGTTCAATCTCGTCACCGGCAAGTCTCTTTACTCGTTCCGTAATACATCAACTCATGACTAACGCATTAGTCGTTTGCTTGCAAGGCTTATTACGATGTGTATTACCGAGAGGGCCCAGAGATACCTCTCCGACACTCGGAGTGACAAATCCTATTCTCGATCTGTGCCAACACCACAAACACCTTCGGAGACACCTGTAGAGCATCTTTATAATCACCCAGTTACGTTGTGTCTTTGATAGCACACAAGGTGCTCCTCCGGTATTCAGGAGTTGCATAATCTCATAGTCATAGGAACATGTATAAGTCATGAAGAAAGCAATAGCAGAAAAACTAAATGATTGTATTGCTAAGCTAACGGATGGGTCTTGCCCATCACATCATTCTCCTAATGATGTGATCCCATTGATCAAATGACAACTCATGTCTATGGTTAGGAAACATAACCATCTTTGATTAACGAGCTAGTCCAGTAGAGGCATACTAGGGACACTCTATTTCGTCTATGTATTCACACATGTATCAAGTTTCCGGTTAATACAATTCTAGCATGAATAAAAGACATTTATCATGATGTATAAGGAAATACAAATAACAACTTTATTATTGCCTCTAGGGCATATTTGTGACGCCCGGATAGTTAAGCTACAGTAACCCTCTACTAATGACGACACGTCACCGCAAATTACTGTTGATAATCTCGTGTTAGTTTGAAACCGGTTCGAAATTCAAATTCAAAATCAAGCAAACAATAAAAGTTTTCAATTGACAAATATAAAATGTTCAAATTATAGAAAATAAATCATAGATGATTATGGTGGTGAAACCACATTATTATGAAATGTTTAAATACTCCAAATTAACTAGAACATCAGCCAAGACAAATAACTAAATGCCTTTTATAAAATATAAAGTAATAAACTAAATTGTTTTGGGTGCCTAGGATATAGTGGCATTAGAATGAGTAGTAATACTATTATTAGGAACTAAGATCATAATTATTAACACTAAAATAAAGAAAACTGAAAATAAAACAGAAAAGATATAGAAAACAAAAGGCAAAGAAAAAGGCAAAACTGTAAATAAAAAGAAAAGAAAAGGGAAACAAAGAAAACACCCCCCGCCACTGGGCCAAATGGCCCAGCTGGCCACCAGGCCGGCCTAGCCGGCCCATCCCACTGCTCCATATCCCCGTGGGAAAACCTAGCACGCTCCCACGATCCCCACTCCCGTTCGATTCCATCCTCCCCC
>LR738711.1:865420251-865445418 GCA_902687465.1 Secale cereale
CCCCCCCCCCCCCCCGCGCCGCCAGGAAGAAACGACCCAGGAGCGACGACCTCGCAGTCCCCCGCACACACCCTCGCCTCGGGCCACGTCGCTGGCGCCCGACCTCACCCCATGCCCGTGCTCCCCTCGTGCGTTGGCTGCGCCGGCTCACTGGGCGTCCATGCCGCCGCCTGACGCCGCAGGACACCGCCGCCATCGGAGGACCGCTCCGCCGCCTCGACCACGCCTCCTCGCCGGACTGCATCCCCTGCGACGCGTCGTCCCCATCCCCCACCTCAAGAACCACTGCCCCGTGCCCTAGGTCTCACCGGTGAGGCCCTCGGCCTCCGCCTCCCTTCCTTCCCCTCTGTCGCCGGCGCCGTCCACAGCCCGCACACGCACACCGACCCGTACACGTCGCCGACCGCGCCCCCCCACTGCTGCAGTTGCCGCTGTTGCTGCGCCGCCCGGGCCTCGCCTTGCTTGCGCGTCCGGCCGTCCCTCCCGTTCTCGCCGATCCGGAGCTCTGCTCCTGCCCGCAGCCCCGCCGCGCTTTCCCTGCTCGCCCCCTACGCGCTGGCTTCCCGCGGTGCTCGTCCCCTTTTGCCCCGTCAGCCACGATCGCCCGCGTCGGCTGCTGTTCAGGGGCTCTCTCGCGCCGTCCGGCGCTTGCCGCGGCTCCCGCCCCTCCCCCGCGTGCGGCCTCCATCGGCCAAGCACGGCCTAACCGAGGCTTCGTTAGCCCGTGCCCAGGCACCCGTTACGTGCCCGCCCCGTTAGCCCCTAAACCAATAAGGCCCCTATGGCCCTATGACAAAGGGGCCCGAGCCCAGAATGGTTTCTAATAAAAAAAATAAAAAAATATATATAAATAATAATAATAATATATGAAAATAATTAATATTGATTAAAATAATTAAAATATTAATTAATTAAAATAAATACAATAATTAAAATATTAATTAGTTTAACTAAATCACTAATTAACCTAATTAAAAAGTTAGTTTAATTAAACAGTAATTGGATTAGCTAAATCCTAATAAAAGTAAATAGTGTATGACAGGTAGGACCCACTGGTCAGGTTGACCAGTCAACCATGTTGACGTCAGGATGATGTCATGCTGATGTCATAAATCCTTTTCGAATTAATTTAATTAATATTAAATTCCAGTAATTAATAAAAACTTTAGAAAATCATATCTTTTAAACCGTAACTCGGATGAAAATACTTTGTACATGAAAGTTGCTCAGAACGACGAGACGAACCCGAATACGCGGTCCGTTCGCCCGCCACACATCCCTAGCATACCGAACCCGCAACTTTCCCCCTCCGTTTCATCCGCCCGAAAACGCGAAACACCGGGAATACTTTCCCGGATGTTTTTCATCCTTGCCAGTATCACCTCCTATTGCGTTAGGTCACACGTAGCACCGCGTATTTCCATGTTATGCTTTGTGATGCTATTGATTGCTCTATTATTTATTTGTTTCCCCCTTCGTTGCTTATTTTCGGTAGACTCCGATACTGTGATAGACTCTGAGACCGTTGATGCTTCGGTGTTCGAGTACAGCTACGATTCCGAAGATTCCTTTCGTCTGCAGAGCTTCCAGGCAAGCCCCCCCCTTTGATCACCAGATATCGCCTACTCTTCTCTCTACTGCTTGCATTAGAGTAGTGTAGCATGTTACTGTTCGGTTGCTCCTATTCTGTTGCATAGCCTGTCATTGCTGCTACAACTGTTGATACCTGTACCCGCCATCCTAATGCTTAGTATAGGATGCTAGTATTCCATCAGTGGCCCTTCATTCTTGTCCGTCTGCCATGGTATACCATCGGGCCGTGATCACTCGGGTGGTGATCACGGGTATATACTATATACATACTTTACATACACATGATGATGATTCGGAGATGGGGGCTGAAGGGGCAGGTGGTTCCACCCAGGTAGTGGTGGGCCTGGGTTCCCGACAGCCCCCTGATGGTTACTTTGTGGCGGAGCGACAGGGCAGGTTGCGACCACCTAGGAGACAGGTGGGCCTAGCCCTGGTCGTTGTCCGCGGTTATGTCATAATAACACGTTTATCGAGATCTTGGTATTTGATCTGAGTCTGGCCATTTGGTCTATACGCACTAACCAGCTGCGTGGGAACAGTTATGGGCACTCGACGTCGTGGTATCAGCCGAAGCCTTCTTGACGTCAGCGACTTAGCGGCGCGCGCCGGATTAGACTGGAAAGCCTACTCTGGTATTAGGAGAGGCTAGGTCTGCTTACCGGCCGCCATCGCAACGTGCAGGTGTGCATTGGGCGATGGGCCCAGACCCCCGTGCGCTTAGGGTTTAGACCGGCGTGCTGACCTCTCTGTTGTGCTCAGGTAGGGCTGCGACGTGTTGATCTTCCGAGGCCGGGCATGACCCTGGAAAGTGTGTCCGGCCAAATGGGATCAAGCGTGCTGGGTTATGTGGTGCACCCCTGCAGGGAAGTTAATCTATTCGAATAGCCGTGTCCCTCGGTAAAAGGACGACCCGGAGTTGTACTCTGACCTCATGACAACTAGAACTGGATACTTAATAAAACACACCCAGACAAGTTCCAGATACAACCCGGTGATCGCTTTCCCACAGGGCGACGAGGGGAGGATCGCCGGGTAGGATTATGCTATACGATGTTACTTGGTGAACTTACCATCTACTCTCTTCTACTGCTGCAAGACGGAGGCTGCGAGAAGCAAGGATACTTGTTACTTTCCAGCTACCCTCTTCTACTGCTGCAAGATGGAGGTGGCCAGAAGCGTAGTCTTCGATTGGATTAGCTATCCCCCTCTTATTCTGGCATTCTGCAGTTTAACCCACATATATTATCCCTTTACACAGATATCATTGCATATGTAGTGTAGATCCTTGCTTGCGAGTACTTTGGATGAGTACTCACGGTTGCTTTGCTCCCCCTTTTCCCCCTTCTTTCTTCTTTCTGGTTGATGCAACCAGATCGGTGGAGTCCAGGAGCCAGAAGATCCCGAGGATGTTTCTACATGGAGTTCGGCTTCGAGGAGTTATTAGGAGGTCCCAGGCAGGAGGCCTTGCCTTTTCGATCGTTGTTACTTTTGTGCTAGCCTTCTTAAGGCAAACTTGTTTAACTTATGTCTGTACTCAGATATTATTGCTTCCGCTGACTCTTGTGATTTCGAGCTTTTGTATTCGAGCCCTCGAGGCCCCTGGCTTGTAATATAAAGCTTGTATTATTTTAATTTGTGTCTAGAGTTGTGTTGTGATATCTTCCAGTGAGTCCCTGATCTTGGTCGTACACATTTGCGTGCATGTTTAGTGTACGGACAAATCGGGGGCGTCACAATATTTCCTTCAGTCTCCCACTTGCACTAAAGTCAATAATCTAGATTACATAGTAATGATTCTAACACCCATGGAGTCTTGGTACTGATCATGTTTTGCTCGTGGAAGAGGCTTAGTCAACGGGTCTGCGACATTCAGATCCGTATGTATCTTGGAAATTTCTATGTCTCCCTCCTTGACTTGATCGCGGATGGAATTGAAGCGTCTCTTGATGTGCTTGGTTCTCTTGTGAAACCTGGATTCCTTCGCCAAGGCTATTGCTCCAGTGTTGTCACAAAAGATTTTCATTGGACCCGATAAACTAGGTATTACACCTAGATCAGATATGAACTCCTTCATCTAGACTCCTTCATTTGCTGCTTCCGAAGCAGCTATGTGATACGTCCATTTTGCATCATGCTTATATGTTGATATTTATTGCACTATAGGCTGTTATTACTTGTTTTGTCATAATACTTATGCCTTTTCTCTCTTATTTTACAAGGTTTACATGAAGAGGGAGAATGCCGGCAGCTGGAATTCTGGGCTGGAAAAGGAGCAAACTCTGGAAACCTATTCTGCACAACTCCAAAAGCCCCGAAACTCAACAGAACTTTGTTTCAGAAAATATACAAAATATCTGGCGAAAGAAGTTCACGACGGGGGCCACCGGCTGTCCACGAGGGTGGGGGGCGTGCCCCCCTGTCTCGTGGGCCCACCGAAGGTCCCTCGATGCCCATCTTCTCCTATATGAGGTGTTTTGACCTGAAAAAAAATCATATGGAGGTTTTCGGGACCAGACACCGCCGTCTCGAGGCGGAAACCAATCTAGGGCTCCGGCAGAGCTGTTCTGCAGGGGATACTTCCCTCCAGGAGGGGGAAATCATCACCGCCGTCATCACCAACAACTCTCCCATCTCGGGGAGAGCTATCTTCATCAACATCTTCACCAACACCATCTCCTCTCAAACCCTAGTTCATCTCATGTATCCAATCTTTATACCCAAACCTCACATTGGTACCCGTGGGTTGCTAGTAGTGTTGATTACTCCTTGTAGTTGATGCTAGTTGGTTTATTTGGTGGAAGATCATATGTTCAGATCCATTATGCATATTAATACCACTCTGATCATGAACAATATTATGTCTTGTGAGTAGTTACTTTTGTTCCCGAGGACATGGGAGAAGTCTTGCTATTAGTAGTCATGTGAATTTGGTCTTCGTTCGATATTTTGATGAGATGTATGTTGTCTCTCCTCTAGTGGTGTCATGTGAACGTCGACTACATGACACTTCACCATTATTTGGGCCTATAGGAAGGCATTGGGAAGTAATAAGTAGATGATGGGTTGCTAGAGTGACAGAAGCTTAAACCCTAGTTTATGCGTTGCTTCGTAAGGGGCTGATTTATATCCATATGTTTCAGGCTATGGTTAGGTTTACCTTAATACTTATTTTGTAGTTGTGGATGCTTGCATTAGAGGTTAATCATAAGTGGGAGGCTTGTCCAAGTAAGGACAGCACCCAAGCACCGGTCCACCCACATACCAAATTATCAAAGTACCGAACGCGAATCAGATGATCGTGATGAAAACTAGCTTGACGATAATTCCCATGTGTCCTCGGGAGCGCTTTCCTTCATATAAGAGTTTGTCCAGGCTTGCCCTTTGTTACAAAAAGGATTGGGCCACCTTGCTGCACTTTATTAACTTTTACCTTTTCTCACTTGCTACCAATTACCTTATCACAAAACTATCTGCTACTTATAATTTCAGTGCTTCCAGAAAATACCTTACTGAAAACTGCCTATCATTTCCTTCTGCTCCTCGTTGAGTTTGACACTCTTACTTATCGAAAGGACTACGATAGATCCTCTACACTTGTGGGTCATCAAGACTCTTTTCTGGCGCCGTTTCCGGGGAGTGAAGCGCCTTTGGTAAGGAAAAATTTATATAGTGTGCTGAAATTTATTGTCACTTGTTACTATGGCTCAAAATCCTTTGAGGGGCTTGTGTGACGCCCCCGATTTGACCGTACACAAATCATGCACGCAAATGTGTACGACCAAGATCAAGGACTCACTGAAAGATATCACAACACAACTCTAGACACAAATAAAATAATACAAGCTTTATATTACAAGCCAGGGGCCTCGAGGGCTCGAATACATAAGCTCAAAAACACAAGAGTCAGCGGAAGAAAAAATATCTGAGTACAGACATAAGTTAAACAAGTTTGCCTTAAGAAGGCTAGCACAAAAGTAGCAACGATCGAAAAGGCAAGGCCTCCTGCCTGGGACCTCCTAACTACTCCTCGAAGCCGAACTCCATGTAGAAACATCATCGGGGTCCTCTGGCTCCTGGACTCCACCATCTGGTTGCGTCATCCGAGAAGAAGGGACAAAAGGGTAAAAAAGGGGGAGAAAAGCAACCGTGAGTACTCATCCAAAGTACTCGCAAGCAAGTATCTACACTACATATGCAATGGTAACTGTGTAAAGGGGGTAATATATGTGGGTTAAACTGCAGAATGCCAGAATAAGAGGGGGATAGCTAATCCAAACGAAGACTACGATTCTCGCAACGTCCATCTTGCAGAAGAAGAAGAGAGTAGCTGGAAGTAATAAGTATCCTCGCTTCTGGCAGCCTCCGTCTTGAAGCAGTAGAAGGGAATAGATGGTAAGTTCACCAAGTAACATCGTATAGCATAAACCTACCCGGCGATCCTCCCGCACATCACCCTGTGAGAGAGCAACCACCGAGTTATATCTGGCACTTGTAAGGGTGTGTTTTATTAAGTATCTGGTTCTAGTTGTCATGAGGTCAGAGTACAACTCCCGGTCGTCCTTTTACCGAGGGACACGGCTATTCGAATAGATTAACTTCCCTGCAGGGGTGCACCACATAACCCAGCACGCTTGATCCCATTTGGCCGGACACACTTTCCAGGGTCATGCCCGGCCTCGGAAGATCAACACGTCGCAGCCCTACCTAAGCACAGCAGAGAGGTCAGCACGCCGGTCTAAGTCCTAGGCGCGCAGGGGTCCGGGCCCATCGCCCAACGCACACCTGCACGTTGCGTACGCGGCCGGTGAGCAGACCTAGCTGTTGGAGATATGCCCTAGAGGCAATAATAAAAGCATTATTATTATATCTCCTTGTTCATGATAATTGTCTGTTATTCATGCTTGAATTGTATTGTACGGAAACAGCGATACATGTGTGAATACACAGATCACAATGAGTCCCTGGTAGGCCTCTAGTAACCAGCTCGTTGATCAACAGATGGTCACGGTTTCCTGACCATGGACATGAGATGTCGGTGATAACGGGATCACATCATTAGGAGAATGATGTGATGGACAAGACCCAAACTTGAGCATAACACGAGATCGTATAGTTCGTAATGCATAAGCTTTTCGGTGTCAAGTATTTATTCCTTAGACCATGAGGTTGTACAACTCCCGGATACCGTAGGAGTGCTTTGGGTGTGCCAACCGTCACAACGTAACTGGGTGGCTATAAAGGTACGCATCGGGTATCTCCGAAAGTGTCTGTTGAGTTGGTACGAACCGAGACTGGGATGTTGTCACTCCGTATGACGGAGAGGTACCTCTGGGCCCACTCGGTAAGTCATCATCATAATGAGCTCAATGTGACTAAGTAGTTAGTCACGGGATGATGAGTTACGGATCGAGTAAAGAGACTTGCCATGACGAGATTGAACAAGGTATCGGGGATACCGACGATCGAATCTCGGGCAAGTACCGTACCGATGGACAAAGGGAATAACATACGGGATTGAGTGAATCCTTGACACAGTGGTTCATCCGATGAAGATCATCGAGGAACATGTGGGAACCAACATGGGTATCCAGATCCCGCTGTTGGTTATTGACCGGAGAGTGGTCTCGGTCATGTCTACGTGTCTCCCGAACCCGTAGGGTCTACACACTTAAGGTTCGGTAACGCTAGGGTCGTAGAGATTAATGCACGTGGAAACCCGAAAGTTGTTCGGAGTCCCGGATGAGATCCCGGACGTCACGAGGATTTCCGGAATAGTCCGGAGGTAAAGATTGATATATGGGAAGTCCAGTTTCGGCTAACGGGTGATCTCCGGGGGTCACCGGGAGCGTCCCGGGACCACCGGAGGGGCCCCGGGGGTCCACCGGGTGGGGCCACCCCTCCCGGTGGGGCCCCTAGGCCGCAAGGGGGTATGTCCAGCCCTCAGGGCTGGCGCACAACCAAGGGAGGCCCACCTCCCCTGCACCTAGGGATAAACCCTAAGGGGAAGGGGGGCCACCACTTGCCTTGGGGGAGGGGGACTCCTCCCTGGCCGCCGCCCCCCCCTTGCAGATTGGATCTGCAAGGGGCTGGCGCCCCCCTGGCCCCCTATATATATGTGCGGGGGGGAGAGGGCAGCCGCACCTCAGCCCTGGCACCTCTCCCCCTCCCGTCACACCTCCCAACTCCATTGCAGGGCAGCCCGGCGAAGCCCTGCTGCGATCTCCACTGCATCCGTCATCACGCCGTCGTGCTGCCGGATCTCTGACGACTTCTCCTCCCCCCTTGCTGGATCAAGAAGGAGGTGACGTTGCTGCACCGTACGTGTGTTGAACGCGGAGGTGCCGTCCGTTCGGCGCTAGATCATCGGTGACGAAGAACGTGAAGACTACGACTACTTCATCCTTGCTTCGTTGAAAGCTTCCGCACGCAATCTTCATAACGGTATGTAGATGCACTCTTAGTTGCTCGTTGCTAGATGTCTCCATACTTGGATCTTGGTGAAGACGTAGAAATTTTTTGATTTATGCTACGTTCCCCAACAGTGGCATCTGAGCCTAGGTTTTATGTGTAGCATCTTGGCACGAGTAGAACACAAAGCAGTTGTGGGCGTATGATCTTGTTCGACTTTCTTACCGTTACTAGTCAATCTTGATTCGGCGGTATTGTGGGATGAAGCGGCCCGGACCGACCTTACACGTACGCTTACGTGAGACTGGTTCCACCGACAGACATGCACTAGATGCATAAGGTGGCTGGCGGGTGTCTGTCTCTCCTACTTTAGTCGGATCGGATTCGATGAAAAGGGTCCTTATGAAGGGTAAATAGAAGTTGACAAATCACGTTGTGGTTTTGGCGTAGGTAAGAAACGTTCTTGCTAGAAATCCTATAGAAGCCACGTAAAACTTGCAACAACAATTAGAGGACGTCTAACTTGTTTTTGCAGCATGTGTTTTGTGACATGGTATGGCCAAGAACGAAGATGTGATGAATGATATATGTGATGTATGAGATTGATCATGTTTTTGTAATAGGGAATCACGACTTGCATGTTGATGAACTTGACAACCAGCAGGAGCCATAGGAGTTGTCTTCATTATTGTATGACCTGCGTGTCACTGAATAACGCCATGTAATTACTTTACTTCGTTGCTAAACGTTAGCTATAGTAGTAGAAGTAATAGTTGGCGTGACGACTTCTTCAAGACACGATGATGGAGATCATGATGATGAAGATCATGGTGTCGAGCCGGTGACAAGATGATCATGGTGCCCCGAAGATGGAGATCCAAGGAGCAAGATGATATTGGCCATATCATGTCACTTTAATTGATTGCATGTGATGTTTATCATGTTTTTGCATCTTGTTTACTTAGAACGACGGTAGTAAATAAGATGATCTCTCACTAAAATTTCAAGTAATGTGTTTCCCCTAACTGTGCACCGTTGCTAAAGCTCGTTGCTCCGAAGCACCACGTGATGATCGGGTGTGATAGGTTCTAACGTTCGCATACAACGGGTGTAAGACAGATTTACACACGCAATACACTTAGGGTTCACTTGACGAGCCTAGCATGTACAGACATGGCCTCGGAACACGGAAGACCGAAAGGTCGAACACGAGTCGTATAGAAGATACGATCAACATGAAGATGTTCACCGTTTCTGACTAGTCCGTCTCACGTGATGATCGGACACGGACTACTCGATTCGGATCGTGTATCACTTAGATGACTTGAGAGATGTCATTCTGAGTGGGAGTTCATTAAAATTTGATTAAGATGAACTTAATTATCATGAACTTAGTCTAAATTCTTTACAATATCTCTTGTAGATCAAATGGCCCACGCTCCAGTTTCCCTCAACTTCAACGCGTTCCTAGAGAAAACCAAGCTGAAAGACGATGGTAGCAACTATACGGATTGGGTCCGTAACCTGAGGATTATCCTCATAGCTGCCAAGAGAACTTATGTCCTAGAAGCACCGCTAGGTGATGCACCCGCTCTCCCGGCGACCCAAGACGTTTTGAACGCCTGGCAGTCGCGTAGTGATGATTACTCCCTGGTTCAGTGCGGCATGCTTTACAGTTTAGAATCGGGGCTCCAAAAGCATTTTGAGCACCATGGAGCATACGAGATGTTCGAAGAGCTGAAAATGGTTTTCCAAGCTCATGCCCGAGTCGAGAGATATGATGTCTCCGACGCATTCTACAGCTGTAAGATGGAGGAGAACAGTTCTGTCAGTGAGCACATCCTCAAGATTTCAGGATTGCACAACCGCTTGTCTCAGCTGGGAATGAATCTCCCAGATGAAGCGGTCGTTGACAGAATCCTCCAGTCGCTCCCACCAAGCTTCAAGAGCTTCGTGTTGAACTTCAATATGCAGGGGATGGAGAAGTCCATTCCCGAGGTGTATTCAATGCTGAAATCAGCGGAGGTTGACATCAAGAAAGAACATCAAGTGTTGATGGTCAATAAAACCACTAAGTTCAAGAAAGGCAAGGGTAAGAAGAACTTCAAGAAGGACGGCAAGCAAGTTGCCGCGCCTGGCAAGCCTGTTGCCGGGAAGAAGCCAAAGTATGGAACCAAGCCAGAGACTGAGTGCTTTTATTGCAAGGGAACGGTTCACTGGAAGCGGAACTGCCCCAAATACTTAGCAGACAAGAAGGCCGGCAACGTCAAAGGTATATATGATATACATGTTATTGATGTGTACCTTACCAGCACTCGTAGTAGCTCCTGGGTATTTGATACCGGTGCAGTTGCTCACATTTGTAACTCAAAACAGGAGCTGCGGAATAAACGGCGACTGGCGAAGGATGAGGTGACGATGCGCGTCGGGAATGGTTCCAAGGTCGATGTGATCGCCGTCGGCACGCTACCTCTACATCTACCCTCGGGATTAGTTTTAAACCTCAATAATTGTTATTTAGTACCGGCCTTGAGCATGAACATTGTTTCTGGATCTCGTCTTATGCGAGATGGATATTCTTTCAAATCAGAGAATAATGGTTGTTCTATTTATTTGAGAGATATGTTTTATGGTCATGCCCCGCTGGTCAATGGTTTATTTTTGATGAATCTCGAACGTAGTGATACACATATTCATAGTGTAAATGCCAAAAGATGTAAAGTTGATAATGATAGTCCCACATACTTGTGGCATTGCCGCCTTGGTCATATTGGTGTCAAACGTATGAAGAAGCTCCATTCGGATAGACTTCTAGAGTCTCTTGATTATGAATCATTTGACACGTGCGAACCATGCCTCTTGGGCAAGATGACCAAGACTCCGTTCTCCGGAACAATGGAGCGAGCAACCAACTTGTTGGAAATCATACATACTGATGTGTGCGGTCCAATGAGTGTTGAGGCTCGCGGAGGCTACCGTTATGTTCTCACCCTCACGGATGACTTGAGTAGATATGGGTATATCTATTTGATGAAACACAAGTCTGAGACCTTTGAAAAGTTCAAGGAATTTCAGAATGAGGTTGAGAATCAACGTGACAGAAAAATAAAGTTCTTGCGATCGGATCGTGGGGGTGAATATTTAAGTCATGAATTTGGCACACACCTTAGAAGCTGTGGAATTGTTTCACAATTGACACCGCCCGGAACACCTCAACGTAACGGTGTGTCCGAACGTCGAAATCGTACTCTGTTGGACATGGTGCGATCTATGATGTCCCTCACCGATTTACCGCTATCTTTTTGGGGTTATGCTTTAGAGACTGCCGCATTCACTTTAAATAGGGCTCCGTCAAAATCCTTTGAGACGACTCCGTATGAACTTTGGTTTGGCAAGAAACCGAAGCTGTCGTTTCTGAAAGTTTGGGGTTGCGATGCTTATGTCAAGAAACTTCAACCTGAAAAGCTCGAACCCAAATCGGAGAAATGCGTCTTCATAGGATACCCAAAGGAAACTATTGGGTACACCTTCTACCACAGATCCGAAGGCAAAGTCTTTGTTGCCAAGAATGGATACTTTCTGGAGAAAGAGTTTCTCTCGAAAGAAGTGAGTGGGAGGAAAGTAGAACTTGATGAGGTGATAGTCACCACTCCTGTACCGGAAAGTAGCGCAGCGCAGGAAACTGTTCCTGAGGTGCCTGCACCGACAAGGGAGGAAGATAATGATAATGATCATGAAGAAACAGATCAAGTCACTACTGAACTTCGAAGGTCCACAAGGGTACGTTCCGCACCAGAGTGGTACGGCAACCCTGTACTGGAAATCATGTTGTTAGACAACGGTGAACCTTCGAACTATGAAGAAGCGATGGCGGGCCCAGATTCCAATAAATGGCTTGGAGCCATGAAATCCGAGATAGAATCCATGTATGAAAACAAAGTATGGACTTTGGTGGACTTGCCTGATGATAGGCACGCCATAGAAAATAAATGGATATTTAAGAAGAAGACAGACGCGGATGGTAATGTGACCATCTATAAGGCTCGGCTTGTCGCTAAGGGTTATCGACAAGTTCAAGGGATTGACTACGACGAGACTTTCTCTCCCGTAGCGATGCTGAAGTCAGTCAGAATCATGTTAGCTATTGCCGCATTCTATGATTATGAGATATGGCAAATGGACGTCAAAACAACATTCCTTAATGGCTTCCTCAAGGAAGAGTTGTATATGATGTAACCGGAAGGTTTTGTCGATCCAGAGAACGCTAACAAGGTATGCAAGCTCCAGCGCTCGATTTACGGGCTGGTGCAAGCATCTCGGAGTTGGAATATTCACTTTGATGAGGTGATCAAAGCGTTTGGCTTTATACAGACTTATGGAGAAGCCTGTATTTACAAGAAAGTGAGTGGGAGCTCTGTGGCATTTCTCATATTATATGTGGATGACATATTGCTGATGGGAAATGATATAGAATTCTTGGAAAATGTAAAGGCCTACTTGAATAAAAGTTTTTCAATGAAGGACCTTGGAGAAGCTGCTTACATATTAGGCATCAAAATCTATAGAGATAGATCGAGACGCCTCATTGGTCTTTCACAAAGTACATACCTTGACAAAATATTGAAGAAGTTCAATATGGATCAGTCAAAGAAAGGATTCTTGCCTGTTTTGCAAGGTATGAGATTGAGTAAGACTCAGTCGCCGACCACGGCAGAAGATAGAGAATAGATGAGTGTCATTCCCTATGCCTCGGCAATAGGTTCTATCATGTATGCCATGCTGTGTACCAGACCTGATGTGAACCTTGCCATAAGTTTGGTAGGGAGGTACCAAAGTGATCCCGGTACGGAACACTGGACAGCGGTCAAGAACATCTTGAAGTACCTGAAAAGGACTAAGGATATGTTTCTCGTTTATGGAGGTGACGAAGAGCTCGTCTTAAAGGGTTACGTCGATGCTAGCTTCGACACAGATCTGGATGACTCTAAGTCACAAACCGGATACGTGTATATTTTGAATGGAGGGGCAGTCAGCTGGTGCAGTTGCAAGCAAAGCGTGGTGGCAGCATCTACATGTGAAGCGGAGTACATAGCTGCTTCTGAAGCAGCGCAGGAAGGAGTCTGGATGAAGGAGTTCATCACCGACCTAGGAGTCATTCCAAGCGCGTCAAGCCCGATGACTCTCTTCTGTGACAACACTGGTGCTATTGCAATTACCAAGGAGCCCAGGTTTCACAAGAAGACCAAGCACATCAAGCGCCGTTTCAACTCCATCCGGAATTATGTTCAGGATGGAGACATAGATATTTGTAAAGTGCATACGAATCTGAATGTAGCAGACCCGTTGACTAAACCTCTTTCACGAGCAAAACATGATCAACACCAGAACTCTATGGGTGTTCGATTCATCACAATGTAACTAGATTATTGACTCTAGTGCAAGTGGGAGACTGTTGGAGATATGCCCTAGAGGCAATAATAAAAGCATTATTATTATATCTCCTTGTTCATGATAATTGTCTGTTATTCATGCTTGAATTGTATTGTACGGAAACAGCGATACATGTGTGAATACACATATCACAATGAGTCCCTGGTAGGCCTCTAGTAACCAGCTCGTTGATCAACAGATGGTCACGGTTTCCTGACCATGGACATGAGATGTCGGTGATAACGGGATCACATCATTAGGAGAATGATGTGATGGACAAGACCCAAACTTGAGCATAACACGAGATCGTATAGTTCGTAATGCATAAGCTTTTCGGTGTCAAGTATTTATTCCTTAGACCATGAGGTTGTACAACTCCCGGATACCGTAGGAGTGCTTTGGGTGTGCCAACCGTCACAACGTAACTGGGTGGCTATAAAGGTACGCATCGGGTATCTCCGAAAGTGTCTGTTGAGTTGGTACGAACCGAGACTGGGATGTTGTCACTCCGTATGACGGAGAGGTACCTCTGGGCCCACTCGGTAAGTCATCATCATAATGAGCTCAATGTGACTAAGTAGTTAGTCACGGGATGATGAGTTACGGATCGAGTAAAGAGACTTGCCATGACGAGATTGAACAAGGTATCGGGGATACCGACGATCGAATCTCGGGCAAGTACCGTACCGATGGACAAAGGGAATAACATACGGGATTGAGTGAATCCTTGACACAGTGGTTCATCCAATGAAGATCATCGAGGAACACGTGGGAACCAACATGGGTATCTAGATCCCGCTGTTGGTTATTGACCGGAGAGTGGTCTCGGTCATGTCTACGTGTCTCCCGAACCCGTAGGGTCTACACACTTAAGGTTCGGTAACGCTAGGGTCGTAGAGATTAATGCACGTGGAAACCCGAAAGTTGTTCGGAGTCCCGGATGAGATCCCGGACGTCATGAGGAGTTCCGGAATAGTCCGGAGGTAAAGATTGATATATGGGAAGTCCAGTTTCGGCCAACGGGTGATCTCCGGGGGTCACCGGGAGCGTCCCGGGACCACCGGAGGGGCCCCGGGGGTCCACCGGGTGGGGCCACCCCTCCCGGTGGGGCCCCTAGGCCGCAAGGGGGTATGTCCAGCCCTCAGGGCTGGCGCACCACCAAGGGAGGCCCACCTCCCCTGCGCCTAGGGATAAACCCTAAGGGGAAGGGGGGCCACCACTTGCCTTGGGGGAGGGGGACTCCTCCCTGGCCGCCGCCCCCCCTTGCAGATTGGATCTGCAAGGGGCTGGCGCCCCCCTGGCCCCCTATATATATGTGCGGGGGGGAGAGGGCAGCCGCACCTCAGCCCTGGCGCCTCTCCCCCTCCCGTCACACCTCCCAACTCCATTGCAGGGCAGCCCGGCGAAGCCCTGCTGCGATCTCCACTGCATCCGTCATCACGCCGTCGTGCTGCCGGATCTCTGACGACTTCTCCTCCCCCCTTGCTGGATCAAGAAGGAGGTGACGTTGCTGCACTGTACGTGTGTTGAACGCGGAGGTGCCGTCCGTTCGGCGCTAGATCATCGGTGACGAAGAACGTGAAGAGTACGACTACTTCATCCTTGCTTCGTTGAAAGCTTCCGCACGCAATCTTCATAACGGTATGTAGATGCACTCTTAGTTGCTCGTTGCTAGATGTCTCCATACTTGGATCTTGGTGAAGACGTAGAATTTTTTTGATTTATGCTACGTTCCCCAACACTAGCAACCTCCATTACTAAGGAAGTTGCGTTACGCGGTCCAACCCGGCGCGCGTCGCTCAATCGCAGACGTCAAGAAGGCTTCGACTGATACCACGACGTCGAGTACCCATAACTATTCCCACGTAGCTGGTTAGTGCGTATAGACCAAATGGCCAGACTCAGATCAAATATCCAAACTCGTTAAGCATGTTATTATGAAAATCACCGCGGACAACGACCAGGGCCAGGCCACCTCTCGACTGGGTGTCTCAACCTGCCCCTGTCGCTCCGCCACAAAGATCCACTCGGGGGCCGTCGGGAACTCAGGCCCACCACTGCCCGGATGGAGCCACCTGTCCTTTCAGCCCCCACATCGGAATCACTTGCGGGTACTCAATGATCCGACCCAACTTTAGTCACATCATGTATCATGTAAAGTGTATGTAGTATATACCCGTGATCACACCCAAGTGATCACGGCCCGATAGAATAGCAGGGCAGACGGACAAGGGTGTAGGGCCACTGATGGAGTACTAGCATCCTATACTAAGCATTAGGATGGCAGGTAAAGTATCAACAGTTGTAGCAACAATGACATGCTATGCAGCAGAATAGGAGTAACCGAACAGTAACATGCTACACTACTCTAATGCAAGCAGTAGAGAGTAGAATAGGCGATATCTGGTGATCAAAGTGTTGGGGAACGTAGTATTTTAAAATTTTCCTACGATCACGCAAGATCTATCTACCAGATGCATAGCAACGAGAGGGAAGAGTGTGTCTACGTACCCTCGTAGACCGGAAGCGGAAGCGTCAAGTGACGCGGTTGATGTAGTCGAACTTCTTCGCGATTCAACCGATCAAGCACCGAATGTACGGCACCTCCGCGTTCAGCACACGTTCAGCTTGATGACGTCCCACGAGCTCTTGATCCAGTTGAGCTTCATGGGAGAGTTTCGTCAGCACGACGGCGTGGTGACAGATATGATGTATTCACCAGCGCAGGGCTTCGCCTAAGCATTGCAACGGTATGACCGAGGTGTGTTTCTGTGGAGGGGGGCACCGCACACGGCTGGAACAATTCAACTTGTGTGTCTTTGGGTGCCCCCCTGCCCCCGTATATAAAGGAGCAAGGGAGAAGGGCCGGCTGGCCTCCTATGGTGCGGCTAGGGCAATCCTACTAGGAATAGGATTGCAATCCTATTCCTAGTAGGAGTCCACCAAGAAGGAAGAGAGGGAAAGGAAAAGAGGGAGAGGTGGCGCCCCCCAATCCTAGTCCAACTAGGATCCCTAGGTGGGGCGCCGGCCAGCCTCTATGGGCTGCCTCTCTCCTTTCCTCAAGGCCCACTATGGACCATCCCTCGTAGGGGGTTCCGGTAACCCCCTCCGGCAATCCAGTTAAATCCGAAAGTTTTCCGGAACACTTCCGGTGTCCGAATATAGTCGTCCAATATATCAATCTTTATGTCTCGGACATTCCGAGACTCCTTGTCATGTCCGTGATCTCATCCGGGACTCCTAAGTACCTTCGGTACATGAAAACTCATAAACTCATAATACCGATCGTCATCAAACGTTAAGCGTGCGGACCCTACGGGTTCGAGAACTATGTAGACATGACCGAGACTCATCTCCGGTCAATAACCAATAGCGGAACCTGGATGTTCATATTGGCTCCTACATATTCTACGAAGATCTTTTATCGGTCAAAACCGCATAACAACATACGTTGTTCCTTTTGTCATCGGTATGTTACTTGCCCGAGATTCGATCGTCAGTATCTCCATACCTAGTTCAATCTCGTTACCGACAAGTCTCTTTACTCGTTCCGTAACACATCATCTCGTGACTAACTCATTAGTCTTTTGCTTGCAAGGCTTATTGTGATGTGTGTTACCGAGAGGGCCCAGAGATACCTCTTCAACACTCAGAGTGACAAATCCTAATCTTGATCTATGCCAACACCACGAATACTTTCGGAGACACCTGTAGAGCATCTTTATGATCACCCAGTTACGTTGTGACGTTTGATAGCACACAAGGTGTTCCTACGGTGTTCGGGAGTTGCATAATCTCATAGTCATAGGAACATGTATAAGTCATGAAGAAAGCAATAGCAGTAAAACTAAACGATCATAGTGCTATGCTAACGGATGGGTCTTGTCCATCACATCATTCTCCTAATGATGTGATCCCATTGATCAAATGACAACTCATGTCTATGGTTAGGAAACATAACCATCTTTGATCAATGAGCTAGTCTAGTAGAGGCATACTAGGGACACTCTATTTTGTCTATGTATTCACACATGTACTAAGTTTCCGGTTAATACAATTCTAGCATGAATAATAAACATTTATCATGATATAAGGAAATATAAATAACAACTTTATTATTGCCTCTAGGGCATATTTCCTTCAGTCTCCCACTTGCACTAGAGTCAATAATCTAGCTCACATCGCCATGTGATTTAATACCGATAGTTCACATCGTTATGTGAATAACACCCATAGTTCACATCACCATGTGACCAATACCCAAAGGGTTTACTAGAGTCAATAATCTAGTTCACATCGCTATGTGATTAATACCCAAGAGTAATAAGGTGTGATCATGTTTTGCTTGTGAGAGAAGTTTAGTCAACGGGTCTGTCACATTCAGATCCGTATGTATTTCGCAAATTTCTATGTCTACAATGCTCTGCATGGAGCTACTCTAGATAATTGCTCCCACTTTCAATACGCATCCAGATTGATACTTAGAGTCATCTAGATTTAGTGTCAAAGCTTGCATCGGCGTAACCCTTTACGACGAACTCTTTACCACCTCCATAATCGAGAAATATTTCCTTTAGTCATCCAATTACTAAGGATAATTTTGACCGCTGTACAGTGATCTACTCCTAGATCACTATTGTACCCCCTTGACAAACTCATGGCAAGGTACACAACATATTTGGTATACAACATGGCATACTTTATAGAACCTATGGCTGAGGCATAGGGAATGACTTTCATTCTCTCTATATTTTTCTGCCGTGGTCTGGCTTTGAGTCTTACTGAACTTCACACCTTACAAGTAAGGCAAGAACTCCTTCTTTGACTGATCCATTTTGAACTACTTCAAAATCTTATCAAGGTATGTACTCATCGAAAGTCTTATCAAGCGTCTTGATCTATCTCTATAGATCTTGATGCCCAATATGTAAGCAGCTTCACCAAGGTCTTTCTTTGAAAAACTCCTTTCAAATACTCCTTTATGCTTTCCAGAAAATTCTACATCATTTCCGATCGACAATATGTCATTCACATATACTTATCAGAAAGGTTGTAGTGCTCCCACTCACTTCTTGTAAATACAGGCTTCACCGCAAGTCTGTATAAATCTATATGCTTTGATCAACTTATTAAAGCGTATATTCCAACTCCGAGATGCTTGCACCAGTCCATAGATGGATCGCTGGAGCTTGCACATTTTGTTAGCACCTTTAGGATTGACAAAACCTTCTGGTTGCATCATATACAAGTCTTCTTTAAAAAATCCATTAAAGAATGCAGTTTTGTTATCCATTTGCCAGAGTTCATAAAATGCGGCAATTACTAACATGATTCGGACAGACTTAAGCATCGCTACGGGTGAGAAAGTCTCATCGTAGTCAACTCCTTGAACTTGTTGAAACCCTTTCGCAACAAGTCGAGCTTTGTAAACAGTAACATTACCGTCTGCGTCGGTCTTCCTCTTGAAGATCCATTTATTTTCGATGGCCTGCCGATCATCGGGCAAGTCAACCAAAGTCCACACTTTGTTCTCATACATGGATCCCATCTCAGATTTCATGGCCTCAAGCCATTTTGCGGAATCTGGGCTCATCATCGCTTCCTCATAGTTCGCAGGTTCATCATGGTCTTGTAACATGATTTCCAAAACTGGGTTGCCGTACCACTCTGGTGCGGAACGAACTCTGGTTGATCTACGAAGTTCAGCAGAAACTTGATCTGAAGTTTCATGATCATCATCATTAGCTTCCTCACTAATTGGTGTAGGAATCACTGGAACGAGTTTCTGTGATGTACTTCCAATTTAGGAGAAGGTACAATTACCTCATCAAGTTCTACTTTCCTCCCACTCACTTCTTTCGAGAGAAACTCCTTCTCTAGAAAGGATCCACTATTAGCAACAAAGACCTTTCCTTAGGATCTGTGATAGAAGGTGTACCCAACAGTTTCTTTTGGGTATCCTATGAAGATTTACTTCTCCGATTTGGGTTCGAGCTTATCATGTTGAAACTTTTTCACATAAGCATCGCAGTCCCAAACTTAAAGAAATGACAGCTTAGGTTTCTCGTCAAACCACAGTTCATACGGTGTCATCTCCACGGATTTAGATGGTGCCCTATTTAACGTGAATGTAGCTGTCTCTAATGCATAACCCCAAAAGCGATAGTGGTAGATCGGTAAGAGACATCATCGATCGCACCATATCTAATAAAGTATGGTTATGACGTTCGGACACACCATTACACTGTGGTGTTCCAGGCGGCGTGAGTAGTGAAACTATTTCACATTGTTTTTACTGAAGGCCAAACTCGCTAACTCAAATATTTTACCTCTATGATCATATCGTAGAAACTCTTATTTTCTGTTACGATGATTCTCCTCTTCACTCTGAAATTCTTTGAACTTTTCAAATGTTTCAGACTTGTGCTTCATTAAGTAGATATACCCATATCTGCTCAAATCATCAGTGAAGGTCAGAAAATAACGATACCCGCCGCGAGCTTCAACACTCATTGGTCCGCATACATCAGTATGTATGATCTCCAACAACTCTGTTGCTCGCTCCACAGTTCCGGAGAACGTAGTTTTAGTCATCTTGCCCATGAGGCATGGTTCGCAAGCACCAAGTGATTCATAATCAAGTGATTCCAAAAGTCCATCACTATGGAGTTTCTTCATGCGCTTTACAACAATATGACCTAAACGGCAGTGCCACAAATAAGTTGCACTATCATTATTAACCTTGCATCTTTTGGCTTCAATATTATGAATATGTGTATCACACGATCGAGATCCAACAAACCATTTTCATTGGGTGTATGACCATAGAAGGTTTTTATTCATGTAAACAGAACAACAATTATTCTCTAACTTACATGAATAACCGTATTGCAATAAACATGATCAAATCATATTCATGCTCAACACAAACACCAAATAACACTTATTTAGGTTCAACACTAATCCCGAAAGTATAGGGAGTGTGCGATCATGATCATATCAATCTTGGAAATACTTCCAATACACATCGTCACTTCATCCTTTAACTAGTTTCTGTTCATTATGCAACTCCCATTTCGAGTTACTACTCTTTAGCAACTGAACCAATATCAAATACCGAGGGGTTGCTATGAACACTAGTAAAATACACATCAATAATCTGTATATCAAATATACCTTCGTTCACTTTGCCATCCTTCTTATCCGCCAAATATCTAGGGCAGTTCCACTTCTAGTGACCATTTCCTTTGCAGTAGAAGCACTTAGTTTCAGGCTTGAGTTTAGCTTTGGGTTTCTTCACGGGAGTGACAACTTGCTTGTCATTCTTCTTGAAGTTCCCCTTCTATCCCTTTGCCCTTTACTTGAAACAAGTGGTCTGGTTAACTATCAACACTTGATGCTCTTTCTGGATTTCTACCTTCACCGATTTCAGCATCGTGAAGAGCTCGGGAATTAGTTTCGTCATCCCTTGCATATTATAGTTCATCACGAAGTTCTACTAACTTGGTGATAGTGACTAGAGAACTTTGTCAATTACTATCTTATCTGGAAGATAAACTCCCACTTGATTCAAGCAATTGTAGTACCCAGACAATCTGAGCACATGCTCACTGGTTGAGCTATTCTCTTCCATCTTGTAGGCAATGTACTGTCAGAGGTCTTATACCTCTCGACACGGGCATGAGTATGAAATACTAATTTCAACTCTTGGAACATCTCATATGCTCCGTGGCGTTTCAAAACGTTTTTGAAGTCCCGGTTATAAGCCGTAAAGCATGGTGCACTAAACTATCAAGTAGTCATCATATCGAGCTTTTGTCAAAACGTTCATAACGTCTACATCTGCTCCTGCAATAGGTCTGTCACCTAGCGGTGCATCAAGGACATAATTCTTCTGTGCAGCAATGAGGATAATCCTCAGATCACGGAACAATTCCGCATCATTGCTACTAACATCTTTCAACTTGGTTTTCTCTAGGAACATATAAAAATTAAACGTGGAGCAACATCGCGAGCTATTGATCTACAACATAGATATGCTAATACTACCAGGACTAAGTTCATGATAAATTAAAGTTCAATTAATCATATTACTTAAGAACTCCCACTTAGATAGACATCCCTCCGGTCATCTAAATGATCACGTGATCCAAATCAACTAAACCATGTCCGATCATCACGTGAGATGGAGTAGTTTCAATGGTGAACATCTTATGTTGATCATATCTACTATATGATTCACGCTCGACCTTTCGGTCTCCAGTGTTCCGAGGCCATATCTGCATGTGCTAGGCTCGTCAAGTTTAACCCGAGTATTCTGCGTGTGCAAAACTGGCTTACACCCGTTGTATTTGAACGTAGAGCTTATCACACCCGATCATCACGTGGTGTCTCGGCACGACGAACTTTCGCAACGGTGCATACTCAGGGAGAACACTTATACCTTGAAATTTAGTAAGGGATCATCTTATAATGCTACCGTCATTCTAAGCAAAATAAGAAGCATAATAAGATAAACATCACATGCAATCAAAATATGTGACATGATATGGCCATCATCATCTTGTGCTTTTGATCTCCATCTCCAAAGCACCGTCATGATCACCTTCGTCACCGGCGCGACACCTTGATCTCCATCGTAGCATCGTTGTCGTCTCGCCAACTATTGCTTCTACGACTATCGCTACCGCTTAGTGATAAAGTAAAGCAATTACATGGCGATTGCATTTCATACAATAAAGCGACAACCATATGGCTCCTGCCAGTTGCCGATAACTTTACAAAACATGATCATCTCATACAAAACCGTATAACTCATCATGTCTTGACCATATCACATCACAACATGCCCTGCAAAAACAAGTTAGACGTCCTCTACTTTGTTGTTGCAAGTTTTACGTGGCTGCTACGGGCTTAACAAGAAACGTTCTTACCTACGCATACAAAACCACAACGATGTTTCGTCAAGTATGTGCTGTTTTAACCTTCACAAGGACCGGGCGTAGCCACACTTGATTCAGCTAAAGTGAGAGAGACAGACACCCGCCAGTCACCTTTAAGCAACGAGTGCTCGTAACGGTGAAACCAGTCTCGCGTAAGCGTACGCGTAATGTCGGTCCGGGCCGCTTCATCTCACAATACCACCGAAGCAAAGTATGACATGCTGGTAAGCAGTATGACTAGTATCGCCCACAACTCATTGTGTTCTACTCGTGCATATCATCTACGCATAGACCTGGCTCATGATGCCACTGTTGGGGAACGTAGTATTTTAAAATTTTCCTACGATCACGCAAGATCTATCTGCCAGATGCATAGCAACGAGAGGGAAGAGTGTGTCTACGTACCCTCGTAGACCGGAAGCGGAAGCGTCAAGTGACGCGGTTGATGTAGTCGAACTTCTTCGCGATTCAACCGATCAAGCACCGAACGTACGACACCTCCACGTTCAGCACACGTTCAGCTTGATGACGTCCCACGAGCTCTTGATCCAGTTGAGCTTCACGGGAGAGTTTTGTCAGCACGACGGCGTGGTGACGGATATGATGTATTCACCGGCGCAGGGCTTCGCCTAAGCACTGCAACGGTATGACCGAGGTGTGTTTCTGTGGAGGGGGGCACCGCACACGGCTGGAACAATTCAACTTGTGTGTCTTTGGGTGCCCCCCTGCCCCCGTATATAAAGGAGCAAGGGAGGAGGGCCGGCTGGCCTCCTATGGTGCAGCTAGGGCAATCCTACTAGGAATAGGATTGCAATCCTATTCCTAGTAGGAGTCCACCAAGAAGGAAGAGAGGGAAAGGAAAAGAGGGAGAGGTGGCGCCCCCCAATCCTAGTCCAACTAGGATCCCTAGGTGCGGCGCCGGCCAACCTCTATGGGCTGCCTCTCTCCTTTCCTCAAGGCCCACTATGGACCATCCCCCCTCGTAGGGGGTTCCGGTAACCCCCTCCGGCAATCCAGTTAAATCCGAAACTTTTCCGGAACACTTCCGGTGTCCGAATATAGTCGTCCAATATATCAATCTTTATGTCTCGGACATTCCGAGACTCCTTGTCATGTCCGTGATCTCATCCGGGACTCCGAACTACCTTCGGTACATCAAAACTCATAAACTCATAATACCGATCGTCATCAAACGTTAAGCGTGCGGACCCTACGGGTTCGAGAACTATGTAGACATGACCGAGACTCATCTCTGGTCAATAACCAATAGCGGAACCTGGATGTTCATATTGGCTCCTACATATTCTACGAAGATCTTTTATCGGTCAAAACCGCATAACAACATACGTTGTTCCTTTTGTCATCGGTATGTTACTTGCCCGAGATTCGATCGTCGGTATCTCCATACCTAGTTCAATCTCGTTACCGGCAAGTCTCTTTACTCGTTCCGTAACACATCATCTCGTGACTAACTCATTAGTCTTTTGCTTGCAAGGCTTATTGTGATGTGTGTTACCGAGAGGGCCCAGAGATACCTCTCCGACACTCGGAGTGACAAATCCTAATCTTGATCTATGCCAACACCAAGAATACTTTCGGAGACACCTGTAGAGCATCTTTATGATCACCCAGTTATGTTGTGACGTTCGATAGCACACAAGGTGTTCCTACGGTATTCGGGAGTTGCATAATCTCATAGTCATAGGAACATGTATAAGTCATGAAGAAAGCAATAGTAGTAAAACTAAACGATCATAGTGCTATGCTAACGGATGGGTCTTGTCCATCACATCATTCTCCTAATGATGTGATCCCATTGATCAAATGACAACTCATGTCTATGGTTAGGAAACATAACCATCTTTGATCAATGAGCTAGTCTAGTAGAGGCATACTAGGGACACTCTGTTTTGTCTATGTATTCACACATGTACTAAGTTTCCGGTTAATACAATTCTAGCATGAATAATAAACATTTATCATGATATAAGGAAATATAAATAACAACTTTATTATTGCCTCTAGGGCATATTTCCTTCACAAAGGGGGGGCTTGCCTGGAAGTCCTGCAGACGAAAGGAATCTTCGGAAGCGTAGCCGTAGTCGAACACCGAAGCATCAATGGTTTCGGGGTCTATCACAGTATCGGAGTCTACCGAAAATAAGCAACGAAGGGGAAACAAATAAATAACAGGGCAAACAATAGCATCACAAAGCATAACATGGAAAAAGGCGGTGCTACGTGTGACTTAACGCGGTAAGAGGTGATACTGGCGAGGATGAAAAACATCCGGGAAAGTATTCCCGGTGTTTCGCGTTTTCGGGCAGATGAAACGGAGAGGGAAAGTTATGTGTTCGGTATGATAGAGATGTGTGGCGGACGAACGGATCGCGTATTCGGATTTGTCTCGTCGTTCTGAGCAACTTTCATGTACAAAGTTTTTCGATCCGAGCTACGGTTAATTTTCTATGATTTTTCAAAGTTTTTATATTATTTTGAAATTATTTTTAATTCGAAAATAAATGCTAAATTCCTAGGCGCACCCAGCACAGTGTACACAAAAATGTACCCAGTGGCTGACGGGTGGGCCAGAGGGACCCAGTTGACCAGTCAACGTTTGACTGGTCAACAGGGGTGGGACCCCCTGACATTGACTGTTTTAGTCTACTCTAATTTAGTTAACTAAACTAGGTGGTTAGGCTAATTAAGTTTAATTAAAAGTTAATTAACTGTTTAACTAATTAATTAATTATTTTTATTATAAATATTTTTTTAACTTCTACTTTTTTTTTGG
>LR738711.1:865445645-865505978 GCA_902687465.1 Secale cereale
GACGGGCCCCACATGCCATAGGCACAGGGCCAAGCAGGCATGGGCTAACGGGCGGAGCAGGCGCGGGCGCCCGCATCGAACGGGCGCCTGGGTGCGGGCGAGGCCATGCGGCGCCGGCAGGGCGCCGGCAGTCCCCAGCGGCGGTGCGCGGAGGCCCTAGGCGGTGGCGGGCATTCGGGGTCCGGGCGCACGAATCCTGGGCGCTGGGCGGCCGGTGCAGGCATCCGACCCAGCGCGGGGCAGGCCCCAGGCGTCGAACGCGAGGGGGCCCGGCGAGGCCGGCCAGTTGTGGCCACGCCGGCGCGGCGGCCAACAGAGCCCAGCCGCGGGCAGCCAGGCGAACGGGAAGCCGCCGGCGCGCAGGGCCGCGGTCTGGCAGTGGCCTGAGGTGGGGGCAGGCACGCAGCACGCATAGGAGTGGATCTTCGGGCGTGGCAACGATGCAGTGCAGCAGCAGTAGCTACCAACGATAGGAGCAGCAGCAGAGTCGCGCGGCAGCCAGCAGCACAGCGACAGTAGCAACAAGAGGCAACATAGCGCCAGTAGCATCATCAAGGCAGCCGCATGTGCGCGTACACGGACGCCGAGATTCGGCCAAGGCGGAGGGCGGCGTGCACGGGTACAAATCGAAGCGGAGACATGGGGGAATCAAAGGGGATGCTCACCCTGGTGCTTGTAGTTGAAGTCAAGGAGCGTGGGGTGGCTGGGATGCGTTGAATTGGACGACGAGAGGCGGCGACCGTGGCGAGGTGACGAGGGCGATGCAGAGCGTATGAGCCGTCCCGGCTCGGTTTGGTGCTCAGGACGGGCACAGCCGGCCACACAGGACCTCCCAGACATGCTGCCGAGCGACGACGGCGACGATGGCCGCGATGATGTCGGCGACGACGAGGTGGTGCAGAGGAGGCCGAGGCGGGGGAGGAAGATGGGGGCGCGATGGAAGGGATAAAGTGGAGGGGGCCTAGGGTTTGGGGGCGCCCCGGGGTACTAATAGGGCGCCAGTGGGGTGGATGGCCACCACGCCCGGCCATCGCCGGCGGATGAGCGCCACGATCCCCCCGCCTCCCTGTAGTAGAGGAAGGGGACGGTGGGGAGGAGTTGGGCCGGCCTGGAGGCCAACTGGGCCATTTGGCCCAGTGGGGGGGGGGGTCTTTGTTTTAGTTTTATTTTATATTACTTTTGTCTCTTTTTTTTTCCTTTTTTTCTATTTCTTTTCTGTTTTATTTTATTTTCTACTCCCTCTGTAAATTAATATAAGAGCTTTTAGATTACTAAAGTAGTGATCTAAACACTCTTATATTAGTTTACGGAGGAAGTACTTACTATAGTTTCACAAAATATAAAATGAGTTCCTAAATTAGCGTTACTACTTATTATAATGCCACAATAGTTTGGGCACCCAAATAATTTAGTCTAATATTTTACACATTACAAAAGGCATTTAATTAATTATTTTAGCCACTGCTTTTAATTATAACAGTGCACTTAAACTCTTTATAAAGTGTGGTCACTCCACCGATTATTACATATGATTTATTTGTCATTTTTAGAACATTTTTGTTTTTACTTTTGAAAACTTTTATTGTTTGACTTTATTTTAAATTTGAATTTGAATCAGTTTCGAACTAACGCGAGATTAGCAACAGTAATCATGGTGACGTGGCATCATTAGCAGAGGTTTACTGTAGCTTGATTACCCGGGCGTCACAGCTTGTTCGGGGTATCTTCAGCCCGATCAGAAGAGCAAAGAATTGCTCCTCAACCTACTGCACCTACTGAAATTGTTTGCTTTGAAATTCCTTCGGGTATGATAGAGAAATTGCTCGAAAATCCTTTTACAGGAGACGGAACTCTGCATCCCGATTGACATCTAATCTATGTGGATGAAGTTTGTGGATTATTTAAGCTTGCAGGTATGCCCGAGGATGTTATCAAGAAGAAGGTCTTCCCTTTATCTTTGAAGGGAGATGCATTGACATGATTTAGGCTATGTGATGATATGGGATCATGGAACTATAATCGTCTGAAGTTGGAATTTCATCAGAAGTTCTACCCTATGCACCGGGTTCATCGTGATCGTAATTATATTTATAATTTCTGGCCTCGCGAAGGAGAAAGCATCGCTCAAGCTTGGGGGAGGCTTAAGTCAATGTTATATTCATGCCCCAATCATGAGCTCTCAAGAAAAATGATCATTCAAAAATTTTATGCTCGACTTTCTCTCAATAATCGCACCATGCTCGATAATTCTTGTTCTGGCTCTTTTATGATGAAGACTGTTGAATTCAAATGGGATTTATTGGAAAGAATTAAACGCAACTCCGAAGATTGGGATCTCCATGAAGGTAAGGAGTCAGGTATGACCCCTAAGTTTGATTGTGTTAAAGCTTTTATGGATACTGATGTTTTCCATGAGTTTAGCACTAAGTGTGGACTTGACTCTGAGATAGTAGCTTCTTTCTGTGAATCTTTTGCTCCTTATGTTGATCTCCCCAAGGAGAAGTGGTTTAAATACCATCCCCCTATTGAATTAAAAGTAGTTGAACCTGTTAAAGTTGAAGAAAAGACTATCACTCGTACTGTTGATCATGTTGTCCCTATTGCTTATATTGAGAAACCACCTTTCCCTGTTAGGATAAAGGATCATGCTCAAGCTTCAACTGTAGTTCGTAAGAGTAATACTAGAACACCTACACCCTCTGAGCAAATTAAAGTTGAACCTAGTGTTTCTATGGTTAAAGATCTCTTGGTAGAAGATTTAGATGGACATGTTATTTACCTCCAAGAAGAGTCTGCTAGAATAGCCAAACCCAATGCTAGGAATAAACATAGACCTATTGTAGGATTGCCTGTTATCTCCGTTAAGATAGGAGATCATTGCTATCATGGCTTATGTGACATAGGTGCTAGTGCGAGTATTATTCCTCTTGATCTATATCGAGAAATTATGCATGATATTGCACCTGTTGAGTTAGAAGGGATTGATGTTACTATTAAGCTTGCTAATAGAGACACTATTTCACCAGTTGGGATTGTTACAGATGTTGAAGTCTTGTGTGGGAAGGTTAAATACCCTGCCGATTTTCTTATTCTTAGTTCCCCACAAGATGAATTTTGTCCCATTATATTGGGTAGGCCCTTCTTGAATACTGTTAATGCCAAGATAGACTGCGTGAAAGATATTATCACCGTTGGATTAGGGGATATGTCTCATGATTTTAACTTTGCTAAATTCCGTAGACAACCCCTTGAAAAGGAACCACCTAGTAAGGATGAAATTATTGGTCTTTCTTCTATTGCTGTGCCTCCTAATGATCCTTTAGAACAATACTTGCTAGACCATGAAAATGATATGCATATGAATGAGAGAAGGGAAATAGATGAAATATTCTTTAAACAGGGACCCGTATTGAAAAACAACTTGCCTGTTGAAATCCTAGGGGATCCTTCTCCACCCAAGGGTGATCCCGTGTTTGAACTTAAACCTTTACCTCATAATCTTAAGTATGTTTATCTTGATGAAAAGAAAATACATCTTGTTATTATTAGTGCTAACCTTTCGGAGCAGGAAGAAGAAAAACTATTGAAAACTCTGAAGAAGCACCATGCTGCTATCAGATATACTCTGGATGATCTTAAGGGCATTAGTCCCACTATATGCCAACACAAGATAAATTTGGAAGAAAATGCCAAACCAGTTATTGATCATTAGAGACGATTAAATCCTAAGATGAAAGAAGTGGTAAGGAAAGGAATACTAAAGCTTCTAGAGGCAGGTATTATCTATCCCGTTGCTGATAGCCAGTGGGTAAGTCTTGTCCATTGTGTCCTTAAGAAGGGAGGTATGACTGTCGTTCCTAATGATAAAGATGAATTGATCCCACAAAGAATAGTTACAGGTTATAGGATGGTAATTGATTTCCGTAAGTTAAATAAAGCTACTAAGAAAGATCATTACCCCTTGCCTTTTATTGATCAAATGCTAGAAAGGTTATCCAAGCATACTCATTTTTGCTTTCTAGATGGTTATTCTGGTTTCTCTCAAATACCTGTGTCAAAAGGGGATCAAGAAAAGACCACTTTTACTTGTCCTTTCGGTACCTTTGCTTATAGACGTATGCCTTTTGGTTTATGTAATGCACCTGCTACCTTTCAAAGATGCATGATGGCTATATTCTCTGATTTTTGTGAAAAGATTGTTGAGGTTTTCATGGATGATTTCTCCGTTTACGGAACTTCTTTTGATGATTTCTTAAGCAACCTTGATCGAGTTTTGCAGAGATGTGAAGACAGTAATCTTGTCTTGAATTGGGAGAAGTGCCACTTTATGGTTAATGAAGGCATTGTCTTGGGACATAAAATTTCTGAAAGAGGTATTGAAGTTGACAAAGCTAAGGTGGATGCTATTTGAAAGATGCCATTCCCTAAGGACATCAAAGGTATACGAAGTTTCCTTGGTCATGCCGGGTTTTATAGGAGGTTCATAAAGGACTTCTCCAAAATCTCCACGCCTCTGACTAATCTCTTAAATAAAGATATTCCTTTTGTCTTTGATGATGATTGCCTAGAAGCATTTGAAATTCTTAAGAAAGCATTGATCTCTGCGCCTATTGTCCAGCCTCCTGACTAGAATTCACCCTTTGAAATTATGTGCGATGCTAGTGATTATGTTGTAGGTGTTGTTCTAGGGCAAAGAGTTGATAAGAAATTGAATGTTATCCAGTATGCTAGTAAAACTCTAGATAGTGCCCAAAGAAATTATGGTACTACCGAGAAAGAATTTTTAGCAGTTGTATTTGCTTGTGATAAGTTTAGACCCTATATTGTTGATTCTAAAGTAACTATTCACACTGATCATGCTGCTATCAAATACCTTATGGAAAAGAAAGATGCTAAACCTAGACTTATTAGATGGGTTCTCTTGCTGCAAGAATTTGACTTGCATATTATTGATAGAAAGGGAGCTGAGAACCCCGTTGGAGACAACTTGTCTAGGTTAGAAAATGTACTTGATGACCCACAACCTATTGATGATAGCTTTCCTGATGAACAACTAGCTGTCATAAATACTTCTCGTACTGCTCCATGGTATGCTGATTATGCTAATTATATTGTTGCTAATTTTATACCTCCTAGCTTCACATACCAGCAAAAGAAAAAGTTCTTCTATGATTTGAGACATTACTTCTGGGATGACCCACATCTTTATAAAGAAGGAGTAGATGGTATTATTAGACGTTGTGTACCTAAGCATGAACAGGAATAGATCCTACGCAAGTGCCACTCCGAAGCTTATGGAGGACACCATGCTGGAGATAGAACTGCACATAAGGTATTGCAATCTGGTTTTTATTGGCCTACTCTCTTCAAGGATGCCTGTAAGTTTGTCTTATCTTGTGATGAATGTCAAAGAATCGGTAATATTAGTAGACGCCAAGAAATGCCTATGAATTATTCACTTGTTATTGAATCATTTGATGTTTCGGGCTTTGATTTTATGGGACCGTTTCCTTCCTCTAATGGGTACACACATATTTTAGTTGCTGTTGATTACGTTACTAAGTGGGTAAGCTATTCCAACTAGTAGTGCTGATCATAACACCTCTATTAAGATGCTTAAAGAAGTTATTTTCCCAAGGTTTGGAGTCCCTAGATATCTAATGATTGATGGTGGTTCACACTTTATTCATGGTGCTTTCCATAAGATGCTTGCTAAATATGATGTCAACCATAGAATTGCATCCCCCTATCACCCACATACTAGTGGTCAAGTAGAACTAAGTAATAGGGAGTTGAAACTAATCTTGCAAAAGACAGTTAATAGGTCTAGGAAGAATTGGTCCAAGAAAATTGATGATGCATTATGGGCCTATAGAACTGCTTACAAAAATCCTATGGGTATGTCTCCATATAAGATGGTATATGGAAAAGCTTGTCACTTACCTCTTGAGCTAGAACATAAGGCATATTGGGCTATCAAAGAGCTCAATTATGATTTCAAACTTGCCGGTGAAAAGAGGCTATTTGACATTAGCTGTCTCGATGAATGGAGAACCCAGGCCTATGAGAATGCCAAGCTGTTTAAAGAAAAAGTTAAAAGATGGCATGACAAAAGGATACAAAAGCGTGAGTTTAACATAGGTGATTATGTCTTGCTATTCAACTCCCGTTTAAGATTTTTTGTAGGAAAACTTCTCTCCAAGTGGGAAGGACCTTACGTTATTGAGGAGGTCTATCGTTCCGATGCCATAAAAATCAACAATTTTGAAGGCACAAATCCGAAGGTGGTGAACGATCAAAGAATCAAACATTATATCTCAGGTAATTCTATAAATGTTGAAACCAATATTATTGAAACCGTAACCCCGGAGGAATACATAAGGGACACTTTCCAGAACGATTCAGCCTCCAAAAAGTAAGAGGTATGTGATACGGTAAGTAAACCGACTCCAAAACAACTCTAAATGCAAATTTTCTCCATTTTGGAATGTTTAGAAAAATAGAAAAATAAGTAGCAGTCCGGAAGAGACACGAGGCGTCCACGAGGGTGGAGGGCGCGCCCCCTGCCTCGTGGGCACCCCGTGTGCCTCCCGGACTCCGTTTTCTTGTGGCTTACTCCTTTTGGTCGGTAAAAAATCATTATATATACTCCCGAAGGTTTTGACCTCTATATCATGCAAAAATCCTCTGTTCTTGTTTCGAGCTGTTTTCTGCTAGGGTGTGCGAAGCCAGGCATCATGTCGTCTCTCTCCTCCAATAACGAAGGCAACGATGCTTGGCTAATGAAGATAGATCTGAAGAGGGAAGGACCTGAGGAGATCAACAAGGAGAAGAAGATCAAGATGGAGGTGGAAGATCCGGCTCCGGCATTGGGAGAAGAAGACACCCCTAAATCTCTTCCTAATCTCTTTACCTCAACTGAGATTGAAGCTTTCAGGATGACTGAGTTAGCTCAAGTTCGAAACAAGCATCTCACAAGTGAAAAAAATTTGTTGAAGGATTACATAGCTGCACTCAAAGGTATTATCCGCAAGCTGGAGGATCTCCTACGCTCGATATATGATGATCCGGCGTCACTACTTTCAACCCCATCATCACCAGCCCCGAAGAACGAGACATAATCATATGGGTATGGGCACTCCCCTTGGCAACTGCCAAGCTTGGGGGAGTGACCCCGGTATCGTATCACCATCACTCCTATCTTTACCGTTTTACTTAGTTCGATCCTTTTGGTAGTATCTTGATCTAGTAGAATAAAGTTAGCATGATCTAGTTGTGAGCTTTTGCCTTATGATCTTTACCCTTTGTAATCGAGTCCGTGAGCTATATAATAAAGATTAGTGTTGAGTCAAGGGCTTGATTTCCTCACTTAGGTCATGATAAAAAGAAAGAAAACATAAAGAGTATCAAAGAGATCATATCGATCTTATGGGAAGTAATGACTTCACATATAAGAGTATGATAAATAAAAGTTGTTGGGAGTTGACAAACATAGTTTTGGTCATCGTTGCAATTAATAGGAAGTAATAAAAGAAGAGTGGCTTCACATACAAATATACTATCTTGGACATCTTTTATGATTGTGAGCACTCATTAAAGTATGACATGCTGAAGAGTTGATGTTAGACAAGGAAGACAACATAATGGGTTATGTTTTCCTATATCCAAAATAAAGTATATTGTCATGGATCATACAACATGTTGAGCTTGCCTTTCCCCCTCATGCTAGCCAAAACTCCTCGCACTAAGTAGAGATACTACTTGTGCTTCCATATATCCTTAAACCCAGTTTTGCCATGAGAGTCCACCATACCTACCTATGGATTGAGAAAGATCCTTCCAAAGTAAGTTGTCATGTTGCAAATTCGCTAAAATATGTATGATTTATTAGTGTGGAGGAAATTATCTTTATACGATCTTGTGATATGGAAGTAATAAAAGCGATGGACTGCATAATAAATGTCCTTATCCTTATCACAAGTGGCAATATAAAGTGAAGTTCTTCTATGCTAAGACTTTGTGCATCCAACCATAAAAACACATGACAAACTCTGCTTCCCTCTGCGAAGGGACTATCTATTATTCTTGTCTTATAAGAGTCAAGGTGAAATTCACCTTTCCTTTTTACATTTTATCCTTTGGCAAGCACATTCTGTTAGAAAGATCCTGACATATATACCCACTTGGATGCAAGTTTTCATGATCTATTACTGTTGACATCACCCTTGAGGTAAAAGGTTGGGAGGCAACACCATAAGCCCCTATCTTTCTCTGTGTCTAATTAAAGCTCCATAACCATAAGTATTGCGTGAGTGTGAGCAATTGTGAAAGACTATATGATAGTTGAGTATGTAGGCTTGCTGAAAAGCTCTTATATTGACTCTTTCCGATGTTACGATAAATTGCAATTGCTTCCATGACCGAGATCAAAGTTTGTTAGTTTCCAATGAAGTTTATGATTCATGCTTCATATTGTGAATGAATTGTTACTTTAGCATAAGAAATCATATGACAATATATATATATATGTTGTTGTTATGAAAATGATCATGATGCCCTCATGTCCGTATTTTGTTTTTAAACAACACCTCTATCTCTAAACATGTTGACATATTTTTCAATATCGGTTTTCGCTTGAGGACAAGCGAGGTCTAAGCTTGGGGGAGTTGATACGTCCATTTTGCATCATGCTTATATGTTGATATTTATTGCATTATGGGCTATTATTACTTGTTTTGTCACAATACTTATGCCTTTTCTCTCTTATTTTACAAGGTTTACATGAAGAGAGAGAATGCTGGCAGCTGGAATTCTTGGCTGGAAAAGGAGCAAACTCTGGAAACCTATTCTGCACAACTCCAAAAGCCCCGAAACTAAACAGAACTCCGTTTCAGAAAATATAACTATGTACTCCGCTTCACACGTAGATCCCGCCACGACGCTCTGCTTGAAACTACACCAACTGACAGCTCCACCGTTCAACAAAAATGCATATCCGGTTTGTGACTTTGAGTCATCCGGATTAGTGTCAAAGCTTGAATCGACGTAACTGTTTACGGCAAGCTCTTTGTCACCTCCATAAACGAGATACATATCCTTTGTCCTTTTCAGGTACTTCAGGATGTTCTTGACCGTTGTCCAGTGATCCACTCCTGGATTACTTTGGTACCTCCTTGCTAAACTTATAGCAAGGCACACATCAGGTCTGGTACACATCATTGCATACATGATAGATCCTATGGCTGAGGCATAGGGAATGCCTTTCATTTTCTCTCTATCTTCTGCAGTGGTCGGGTATTGAGTCTTACTCAACTTCACACCTTGTAACACAGGCAAGAACCCTTTCTTTAACTGATCCATTTTAAACTTCTTCAAAACTTTATCAAGGTATGTGCTTTGAGAAAGTCCAATTAAGCGTCTTGATCTATCTCTATAGATCTTGATGCCCAATATATAAGCAGCTTCACCGAGGTCTTTCATTGAAAAATTCTTATTCAAGTATCCTTTTATGCCATCCAGAAATTCTATATCATTTCCAATCAACAATATGTCATCCACATATAATATCAGAAATACTACAGAGCTCCCACTCACTTTCTTGTAAATACAGGCTTCTCCAAAAGTCTGTATAAAACCATATGCTTTGATCACCTCATCAAAGCGTATATTCCAACTCCGAGATGCTTGCACCAGTCCATAGATGTATCGCTGGAGTTTGGATACTTTGTTAGCACCTTTAGGATCTAAACAACCTTCTGGTTGCATCATATACGACTCCTCTTTGAGTATCCATTAAGGAATGCAGTTTTGGCATCCATTTGCCGGATTTCATAATCATAAAATGCGACAATTGCTAACATGATTCGGACAAACTTAAGCATCACTACGGGTGAGAAAGTCTCATAGTAGTCAACTCCTTGAACTTGTCGAAAAACATTCGCAACAAGTCGAGCTTTGTAGACAGTAACGTTACCATCGGCGTCAGCCTTCCTCTTACAAATCCATTTATTTTCAATGGCTTGCCGATCATCAGGCAAGTCACCCAAAGTCCACACTTTGTTCTCATACATGGATCCCATCTCAGATTTCATGGCCTCGAGCCATTTTGCGGAATCTGGGCTCATTATTGGTTCATCATAGTTCATAGGTTCATCATGGTCTAGTAATATGACTTCCAGAACCGGGTTACCGTACCACTCTGGCGCGGACCGCACTCTGGTTGACCTACAAGGTTCAGTATTAACTTGATCTGAAGTTTCATGATCATCATCATTAGCTTCCTCGCTGATTGGTGTAGGAATCACGGGAACTAGTTTCTGTGATGTACTACTTTTCAATTCGGTAGAAGGTACAGTTACCTCATCAAGTTCCCCTTTCCTCCCACTCACTTCCTTCGAGAGAAACTCCTTCTCTAGAAACGATCCATTGTTAGCAACGAATATCTTGCCTTCGGATCTGCGATAGAAGATGTGCCCAACTATTTCCTTTGGGTATCCTATGAAGACACATTTCCCCGACTTGGGTTCGAGCTTATCAGGTTGAAGCTTTTTTCACATAAGCATCGCAGCCCCAAACTTTTAGAAACGACAACTTGGGTTTCTTGCCAAACCATAGTTCATAAGGCGTCGTCTCAACGGATTTAGATGGTGCCCTATTTAACGTGAATGCAGTTGTCTCCAAAGCATAACCCCAAAATGATAGTGGTAAATCGGTAAGAGACATCATAGATCGCAGCATATCTAATAAAGTACGGTTATGACGTTCGGACACACCATTACGCTGTGGTGTTCCAGGTGGCGTGAGCTGTGAAACTATTCCACAATTTTGTAAGTGAAGACCAAACTCGTAACTCAAATATTCGCCTCCGTGATCAGATCGTAGAAACTTTATTTTCTTGTTATGATGATTCTCTAGTTCACTCTGAAATTCTTTGAACTTTTGAAATGTTTCAGACTTGTGCTTCATCAAGTAGATATACCCATATCTGCTCAAATCATCAATGAAGGTCAGAAAATAACGATACCCGCCGCGAGCCTCAACACTCATCGGTCCGCATACATCAGTATTTATGATGTCCAACAAGTCAGTTGCTCGCTCCATTGTTCCGGGAACGGAGTTTTAGTCATCTTGTCCATGAGGCATGGTTCGCAAGCGCCAAGTGATTCATAATCAAGTGATTCCAAAAGTCCATCAGCATGGAGTTTCTTGATGTGCTTTACACCAATATGACCTAAACGACAGTGCCACAAATAAGTTGCATTATCATTATCAACTTTGCATCTTTTGGCTTCAATGTTATGAATATGTGTATCACTACGATCGAGATCCAACAAGAATAGACCACTCTTCAAGGGTGCATGACCATAAAAGATATTACTCATATAAATAGAACAACCATTATTCTCTGATTTAAATGAATAACCGTCTCGCAACAGACAAGATCCAGATATAATGTTCATGCTCAACGCTGGCACCAAATAACAATTATTTAGGTCTAAAACTAATCCCGAAGGTAGATGTAGAGGCAGCGTGCCGACGGCGATCACATCGACTTTGGAACCATATCCCACGCGCATCATCACCTTGTCCTTAGCTAATCTTCATTTAATCCGTAGCCCCTGTTTCGAGTTACAAATATTAGCAACCGAACCAGTATCAAATACCCAGGTGCTACGATGAGCATTGGTAAGGTACACATCAACAACATGTATATCAAATATACCTTTGTTCACTTTGCCATCCTTCTTATCCGCCAAATACTTGGGGTAGTTCCGCTTCCAGTGTCCAGTCCCTTTGCAGTAGAAGCACTCAGTTTCAGGCTTGGCTCCAGACTTGGGTTTCTTCGCGGGAGTAGCAACTGTCTTGCTATTCTTCTTGAAGTTCGCTTTCTTTCCCTTGCCTTTTTTCTTGAAACTAGTGGTCTTGTTAACCATCAACACTTGATGCTCCCTTTTGATTTCTACTTCCGCAGCTTTGAGCATGGCGAAGAGCTCGGGAATTGTCTTCTGCATCCCTTGCATATTATATTTCATCACGAAGCCTTTCTAGCTTGGTGGCAGTGATTGAAGAACTCTATCAATAACACTATCTTCGTCAACTTTGCAACCAAGTTGAGTCATGTGATTGTAGTACCCAGACATTTTGAGTATGTGTTCAATGATAGAACTGTTCTCCTCCATCTTGCAGCTGTAGAACTTATTGGATACTTCATATCTCTCAATTCGGGCATTTGCTTGAAATATTAACTTCAACTCTTCGAACATCTCATATGCTCCATGACGTTCAAAACGTCTTTGAAGACCCGATTCTAATCCGTAAAGCATGGCACATTGAACTATCGAGTAGTCATCAGACCGCGTTTGCCAGACGTTCAAAGCGTCTCCATTAGCGGGAGGGGGCTTGTCACCTAGCGGTACTTCAAGGACATAATTCGTCTGTGCAGCAGTGAGGATAATCCTCAAGTTACGGACCCAGTCCGTGTAGTTGCTACCATCATCTTTCAACTTAGCTTTCTCTAGGAACGCATTAAAATTCAAGGGAACGGTAGCACGGGCCATTGATCTACAACAACATAGATATGCAAAAACTATCAGGACTAAGTTCATGATAAATTAAAGTTCAATCAATCATATTACTAAAGAATTCCCACTTAGATAGACATACCTCTAGTCATCTAAATGATTACGTGATCCAAATCAACTAAACCATGTCCGATCATCATGTGAGATGGAGTAGTTTAGTAACATGGTTGATGTAGTCGAACGTCTTCGTGATCCAACCAATCCAAGCACCGAACGTACGGCACCTCCGCGTTCAGAACACGTTTAGCTCGATGACATCCCACGAACTCTTGATCCAGTTGAGGGTCGCGGGAGAGTTTCGTTAGCACGATGGCTTGGTGACGGTGATGATGAAGTTGCAGACGCAGGGCTTCGCCTAAGCAATGCAACGATATGACCGAGGTGTGTAACTGTGGAGGGGGGCACCACACATGGCTAGGAGAGGGAGGAGGTGCCCTCCCCACGTATATAAAGGAGGGAGAGGGAGGAGGCGGCCGACCTAGGAGGGGGCGCCCCAAGGGGGAGTCCTAGAGGCCATGGACCAGAGGGGGACCCTCCTCCCATCTAGGGGGGAGGCCAAGAAAGAATAAGAAAGAGGGGGCTCTCCCCCTCTCCCCCGGTGGTGCCGGAACGCCGCCGGGGCAATATTGTGTGACGACGATCTACTCCAACAAATCCGTCATCTTCACCAACAATTCCATCACCTTCCACCATCTATATTTTGTGTTCCACTCTCCCGCAACCCGCTGTACCCTCTACTTGAAAATGGTGCTTTATGCTTCATATTTGTCGGTGTACTAAGGTAGGGGTACCTCAGTACCCCAACTTGTGCACGGGCAGTTGCAGCTTCCCGCGGCAAGGTTTACTGCGTGCTCGCCGGAGACCTTCCTGCTCCCTATTAAACCATTCAAAAACAAAGTATGCAGGACATGAGATCAAGACCCCGGCAAGAGGAGCTTGCCGGGAAGGCCGTACCAGGCCTAGGACTGTTCCGCTAACACAAGACCCTGGCAAGAGGAGCTTGCCAGGAAGACTAGAAGACATCGCCTCGGCGCTATCCGCGCCCCGGCAAGGGGCCCCGGGAGCGGCAAGCTCCCGGGCCCGGCAAGATCAAGGCCCCGGCAAGGTGCTTGCCGGGAAGGCTGCGCTGTGTGCCCGCGCTCCAGCTCATCGGCCCACGCGTCGCCCTGGGGCTTATCCAGGGACGCGTGGCGGATGGCTGTGCAGCCTGGGGTACACGGTGGCACTCCACGGTGATGGATCCGTCGCCGTGGCGGAAGGAGACGCTAAGGCGGGAGCTTTTGGGGTCGACGGCGACGGGCATTAAATGCCCTTGTCCCCCACTGTTAGAGTAGGTATAGACCACTGTTCTGTACTGTAGCTCCACTGTTCCCGCACTGTTACAACTACCACCTCTTTTACATTTTTACCCCTTTCTCCTACGTTGACACCTGTCGGTGACCCCTTGCACTATAAAAGGAGGCCCATGCACAACGTGGAGGGGGTTCGGAACCTAGATCACTCTCGCGCCGGTGTAGCTGCTTCTTCAAGCTCCCGAGCGCCCAACTCAATACATAACCAAGCAGGAGTAGGGTTTTACGCGTCTACCGCGGCCCAAACCTGGGTAAAACTGCCCGCGTGTTTGCCTCAATCTGCTCTTTGTGCTCCCTCCGCCCTCGTACCGCACAGACAAGGGGCTCCGGTCCCATAGGTGTTCGTGGCGGACAGTTTCCCCCGACATCTTTGGCACGCCAGGTAGGGGGCGTCGAGGTTGAGCGAACCTGATCCGGCGTTCGCGCGGGCGCATTCTTCATCAACCTCTCCAGCTTCATCAGCAACTTCATCAGCGACAACTCCATGGCCCCGAAGAAGAAGGCTTCGGAGGTCGGAGGCCCGTCTGCGTCTCACCCGCCGCCACCAGAGCCAACGGTGGGTGGGGGAGATGCCGTCGGAAGGGTGGTTGCCGGTGAGGACACTCACGGCGCCACCAGATCCAAGAACCGGACGGACGACCGAACCTCGGTCTCCGTGGACGCGCCGCGTCCATCGCAGCACACAACGACCCAGCAGCGCCATACCACGGGAGGTGGTATCCGCTTGCTGGGGCAAGGCCAAACTGGAGGTTCGCGGGACGCCCCGGACCCCCGTCCGGGCACAAGCAAAGCGAAGGCGCCGGCGCGGGACCCCGCTCCTTCTAACGTTGTTAGAAGTCCGAGCGTATCCCGCTCCTCGCACCGCTCACCCGCGTTCCCCTCTACCCCAGCGGAAGCGCTCGCAAGAGCGCAGCTGCTCCTCGACTTCCCTCCAGCGGCCGACAAGGCCGAGGAATGGAGGGCCACCATCCGGAGCCTGATAGACTTCGCCAACAATGATTCTCCACAGCAGCCGTCGACCTCACGGCCGCGGCAGGCCGAGAAGACGAAGGCTATCGGCGACAAGACTGCCGGGGGTGCGACAAGCGTGCACTCCCCGCCGCAGAAGCAGAAGACGCCGCCCCGCCGGAACAACCCCGACGATGGCTCCACAGCCTCGTCGGACCCGCGGGCTCGTCGGGACCAGCGCCAAGTCCTCGACGACCGGCGAGATGAAGACGCTCGGACCACGATCGAGCTCCGCCGAGAAGCTCGGCGACAATCCGACAAGAGAGCCGGGAACACTGTCGACGCGCACGCGCCCGGTGAGCCAGGCGACTTGCCGTACGCGGCAGGCTGCCCTGCGTTCACCCGCGAGCTGCGGCGCGTCCAGTGGCCCAGCATAAAGAATTTCAAGCCCGACGTACCGGAGAAGTACGACAGCAAGACGCACCCCTCGGAGTTTCTCAGCGTCTACACTATCGCAGTGCAAGCTGCCGGGGGGCGCGACGAGAAGATCTTGGCGAATTACTTCCCGCTCGTGCTAAAGCCGAACGTCCGTTCGTGGCTCATGCACATGCCGGAAGGTTCCATCTCTTCTTGGGCCGACCTTTGCCACCAGTTTGTTGGCGCCTTCACCGGCGGCCACAAACCCCCTGGCCAGGAGAGCGATCTCCACATTTTGGCCCAGAAGGAAGGCGAGACCCTGCGCAAGTACATCCAACGCTTCAGCCGGGTGCAGCACAACATCCCTGACGTTCACCCTGCCGCGGTTATCAGCGCGTTCCATCAGAACGTGCGTAACCGCCGCATGCGTGAGGAGATGGCGATGACAAAGATTCGGGATGTCAGCGAGCTCTATGCTCTTGCTGACAAGTGCGCACGCGCAGAAGAGGGGAGGAGACTCCCCGGGGAAGATACTGGCGCGGGAGGAAGCGACAGCGACGACGCCGCCCCGGCAAAGAAGAGACGGCGGCGGAACAACAGAAAGAAGGGCAAGAAGGAGGTGCTTGCCGTCGAGAAATCCGGCAAGGAGGCCTCCGCCAAGCAAGCGCAGGCTGGCGGCTCCGGCAAGGAGCCTGCCCCTGCAGCGGCGGCCGACAAGCCGGGTAGCTCCGACAAGCAATACTGTAAGATCCACCGCACCAAGGGTCACGATCTCTCCAACTGCAAGCGCGTCGAGTACCTCGTCGAGCAGCAGAAAGCTGAGTACGAGAGGCGCGACAAGGAGAAGGCCCAAGGTGGCGGGGAAGAGCCCAGCAAGAAGCGGCCGTTCAACGGCCGGGGAGGACGCCGCGGCAAGGCTAAGCAGCGGCAAGGAGATCGACCTCCCCGGGGCCGCGACAACGACGAAGAAGACGACGATGAAGACATGGAGGACGATGAGAACAGCGAGCAGGAGTTCCAGAAGGCCACGGAGGTCCTGTGCGTCGACGGTGGTGCCTCCCTGCATACCTCCCACCGCCAACTCAAGCAGTGGGTGCGTGAGGTAAACGCAGCGGAGCCGCCCGTGGAGTCGCGCAGGCTCCTCAAATGGTCCAGCACGCCCATCATTTTTGACCTTGAGGATCACCCTGACCGCACCACGGCGGTCGGGTGTTTGCCGATGCTGGTTTCTCCCACCATCCGCAACCTCAAGGTCACCAAAATGTTGGTTGACGGCGGGGCCGGGCTGAACTTGATCTCCTCTGCTGTGATCAAGAAACTCCAGATTCAAGATGGCGAGCTCGAAGAGACCGGTTCATTCCAAGGAATCAACCCGGGAAGGAGCAAGCCCAAAGGGAAGATCACTCTGCCGGTGACCTTTGGCGGGGAGCTCAACTTCAGGACTGAGCGCATCACTTTCGACGTCGCCGATATTCCGTTACCCTACAATGGAATACTTGGCCGTCCTGCCCTCGCCAAGTTCATGGCAGCTTCCCACTATGCTTACAACGTGCTGAAGATGCCGGGGCCGATAAGCGTCATCACTGTCCACAGCGACAAGAAGGATGCGCTTATTTGCGCCGACAAGATTTACCGGGATGCGGCAGCTGCGGCCGAGAAGGATACTCTTGCCGCTGAAGCTCCCGGGGGGAAGAAGACGAAGACCAAGTCCGGCAAGTGCTCTGGGACCCACTCCGGCAACCGCACCTCTTCGGAGTGCTGCGCTGCCGTCGAGGACGTTCCATCGAGCTCCACCGGCAAGAGTAAGAAAGGAATGGCTGCTCCTCCGGCAACCAAGAAAGTGTCCGCAAAGGAGGATGGCACTGGTGGTACCTTCACCATCAGTGCCACCCTTGACAGCAAATAGGAAAGCGCGCTCGTTGCCTTCCTGCGGGCGAATGTCGATGTGTTTGCCTGGCAACCATCCGACATCCCCGGTGTTCCCAGGAAGGTAATTGAGCACAAGCTTGCTGTCTGTCCTCATGCGCGGCCTATCAAGCAGAAAGTGAGGAAGCAAGCCGTGGAGCGCCAAGAGTTCATCAACGAAGAAATCAAGAAGCTAGAAGCAGCTGGCCTAGTTAGAGGTGTGATCCATCCGACGTGGTTGGCAAACCCAGTCGTCGTGCGCAAGGCCAACGGGAAGTGGAGACTCTGTATAGACTTCACCGATGTGAATAAAGCATGTCCCAAGGATCCCTTCCCTTTGCCACGCATTGACCAGATCGTTGACTCCACTGCCGGATGTGAGCTACTCTGTTTTCTTGATGCATACTCAGGCTATCATCAGATTTTCATGGCCAAGGAAGATGAAGAGAAGACTGCATTTATCACTCCATGTGGCACTTATTGCTTTATCCGCATGCCATTTGGGTTGAAGAATGCAGGCTCAACCTTTGCAAGGGTAGTGTACACTGCTTTTGAGCCACAGATCCACAGAAATGTAGAAGCTTACATGGATGACATCGTGGTGAAGAGCAAGAGCAAGGAAACCCTGATTCAAGACTTGGAAGAAACGTTCCAGAACCTGCGCAGGATACAGCTTAAGTTGAACCCCGAGAAGTGCGTCTTTGGAGTCCCCTCCGGCAAGCTTCTCGGGTTCTTTGTGTCACAGAGGGGGATTGAAGCCAACCCCGACAAGATCAAAGCCATTGAGCAGATAGAGGCCCCGAAGCGCGTCAAGGATGTCAGAAGGCTTGCAGGTTGTGTTGCTGCCCTCAGTAGGTTCATTTCAAAGTCTGCAGAACGCGCCCTACCTTTCTTCAAAATTTTGAAGAAGGCAGGTCCCATGAAGTGGACTCCGGAAGCGGAGGCGGCGTTGCAGGATTTGAAACGGTACCTGTCCTCCACTCCCATACTTGTCGCACCTAGACCACAGGAAAAGTTGTTGCTATACTTAGCGGCAACCAACCAGGTGGTTAGTGCTGCGTTAGTAGCGGAGAGGGAGTCCGACGAGGAGTCAGCACCACCGGCAAGCGAACCCAGCGACAAGCAGGGGGCTCTCCCGACAAGCTCTGGCCCCGACAAGGAAGACTCTGCGCAGGAACAAGGAGAGGTGCGGAAGAAGATGGTGCAGCGCCCAGTGTATTTTGTAAGTTCCCTTCTCCAGGGGGCTAGATCAAGATACTCTGGTGTGCAAAAATTGCTTTTCGGCCTCCTCATGGCCTCGAGAAAGCTGCGCCATTACTTCCAAGCCCATGAGATAACAGTGGTTACTCGCTTTCCGTTGAAGAGGATATTGCACAATCCAGAAGCAACAGGCAGGATCGTCGAGTGGGCACTGGAGCTGTCGAGCTTTGGACTCAAGTTTGAAAGTACTTCAACTATACAGAGCCGAGCTTTGGCAGAATTCATAGCTGAGTGGACCCCAACACCAGAGGAAGAAGTTCAAGAAACAAGTGCACCCGTGCAAGAAGCGACAAGTGAATGGGTAATGTATTTTGACGGTGCCTTCTCGCTACAAGGCGCCGGTGCCGGCGTGGTACTTATCGCGCCCACCGGAGAGCACCTCAAATATGTTATCCAGATGCACTTTCCCAGGGAGCAAGCGACAAACAACACTGCAGAATATGAAGGCTTGCTTGCCGGCCTCAGGATTGCGGCCGAACTTGGGATCAGAAAGCTGATTGTGCGGGGAGATTCTCAGTTGGTGGTCCGACAAGTTAACAAGAGCTATCAGAGCCCTTTGATGGAAGCATATGTCGATGAAGTGAGAAAGCTTGAAGAGCACTTTGAAGGTTTGCAGATGGAGCACGTCCCGAGAGCTCAAAATGAAATTGCAGATGGCCTTTCAAAGTGCGCCGCGATGAAGTTACCTGTGGAACCAGGGACCTTCTTACTCAAGCTGACTCAGCCATCCGTTACACCATCAATTGGGCAGTCCAAGAAGAGAAAGTTGGTCTCCGGCGACTACTTGCCGGCGGATCTTCCTGAAGCCGCCGCCAAAGTCTCCAAGATCAACAACCAGAACGCTGAGGAACAGTTTGCTCCTGCAAGCCCTCGGGCTTGCACAGTTGAAGCAAGCGTTCCCGGCAAGCCTCGCCCCGGCGAGCTTGCCGGGGGACCGTCAGCTCCGGCAGAACCAGAGGTCCTCGCCGTAGAAGCTGAGGTTCCCGCAGCGGCCCTCGAGCCTTTAGTCCTTGCCGTCGAGCCTCGGGCTCCAGCATGGGCGCAGCAGATCGTCCGTTTTCTGCAAACTGGAGAACTTCCCGACGACCCTCAAGAGATAGAGAAGATAACCAGGCAGTCAAGTATGTATCAGTTCGTGGATAACGAGCTGTACAGAAGAAGACTCAACGGTGTCAGGTTGAAGTGCATCTCCAGAGAAGATGGACAGAAGCTGTTGGCAGAAATACACGGAGGCATATGCGGCCACCACATTGGCGCAAGGGCGCTTGCCGGGAAAGCTTTCCGGCAAGGGTTCTTTTGGCAAGAAGCCCTCCAAGATGCAACTGCACTAGTAACCAAGTGTGAAGCGTGCCAGTTCCATGCAAAGCAAATCCATCAGCCAGCTCAAGCTCTCCAAACAATCCCTTTGTCATGGCCCTTCTCGGTCTGGGGGCTCGATATCCTCGGCCCTTTCCCTCGTGCTGTCGGGGGCTTTGAGTACTTGTACGTTGCAATCGACAAGTTCACAAAGTGGCCAGAAGTGGAGCCAGTGAGAAAGGTGACAGCACAGTCAGCGGTCAGGTTCTTTAAGTCAATTGTTTGCTGTTTCGGAATCCCTAACAGGATCATCACCGACAACGGTACACAATTCACTAGTCGCACCTTCATGCAGTACGTCCAAGACCTTGGCGCCAAGGTCTGTTTTGCTTCTGTTGCTCACCCGAGGAGCAACGGTCAAGCGGAAAGGGCAAACGCTGAAGTGCTGCGCGGACTCAAGACAAGGACCTTTGACAGGCTGCGCAAGTGCGGAAGAAATTGGATAGAGGAGCTCCCGGCGGCTCTTTGGTCAATCAGAACGACACCAAGTCGAGCCACCGGGCAGACGCCCTTTGCTCTAGTCTATGGAGCAGAAGCAGTTCTCCCCACGGAACTCGTATACGGATCTCCTCGAGTGCTCGCTTATGATGAGCTCGAGCAAGAGCAACTGCGACGAGATGACGCATTGCTCCTTGAGGAGGGACGTCTCCAGGCTGCTGTACGAGCTGCTCGATACCAGCAAGCTTTGCGCCGCTATCATAGCCGCAAAGTCAAGGCCAGGAGTCTCGAGGAAGGCGACCTTGTTCTTCGGCGTGTTCAGTCCGCCAAGAATTCCAACAAGTTGACGCCGAAGTGGGAAGGCCCTTATCGGGTGAGACAAGTTACGAGGCCCGGCGCTGTCCGCCTCGAGACCGAAGAAGGCTTACCGGTGAGCAACTCCTGGAACATAGAGCATCTTCGCAAGTTTCACCCATAAGGCGCGATTGCCGTGATCCGCTCCGGCAACCACCTTTTGTACAAGCTTTGCCGCTGTTGCATGTAACCCTTTGTACAAAGCCGGGCGCAGACCCCGTGCATCAGTAAAGTTCCTGTGTTTCTCGCATCGATTGCCTTTTGCATGCTTCTCTCTGCTATTTGCATGTTCTGTTTGGCATTTGGTGCAACACTCAAGCATACGGTAAGCGTTAGCACGCCGAAAGGCAATATGCTTGTTTCCCTCTCCCTTTTCTTTCCTCTTAAGCAGAAGGAACGTTCCTCGCGCACAAGTTTGCCGGGGGGGAGGAGATGGAGGAGGAACCAAGTGCTGTTCAAGAAAGAGAAGCCTTATCGGAAAGCGAGCAATATAAACAAGCAGCATATGAAAGATAAGTTGTTAGAATTTGATCGGTTCAAATTTTAAAATTTTAGTTGTCTTCCTTGAACGATCACATTTTGTATGGAAAACCTGTGCGCGGAGGAACCTACCCGTAGCTTGCCGCACCCTTATCTTGTTTTCGAGTTCACTCAACGATTTAAGCGAGCTGCGACAAGTGTCGCGCCCTTGCTTCGTTTCCGAGTACGCTCAGCAAGCTAAGTGCGTTGCGACTAGCTGCGGCAAGGTTGCTTGCCGGCGAGGACCTTGGCCAGCGGGCTGCTCAGAGTCCAGTACTCAGCGCTCGCGGCAAGGGCCCCTTGCCGGCAAGCTCCCCGGGAGCGTAGGGTGAAAAACATACAAAGTCAAGGATTAAGACAAGGAAGATAACATTGCACTGATTGATCGACAAGAAATAAATATCTTACAAGGATAACTTGTCGCAATGGACTAATAAGTTCATGACATAATTTGCAGCAGTAAAAAGAGATAAAGATAGCGGAGCCCTAGTCTACGCGGTCGCCTTCCTTCCTGCCAAGCTTTGCCACCTTGGCGATGATGTGGCCGACCTGCTCCTTCAGGGCCTCCGTGTCTGCATCAGCCGGCAAGCTGCGAAGAACGTTCGTGAGGTTGATTCCCGGGTTGCGGTACACGATCTTCGTCAGCACCCGCTCCAGAGTTCCCGCGCAGAGCAGGCGCGACTCCTCGGCCAGCTGCGCGGGGATGCGGTTCCGGAGACCTGCAAGAGCCGGAGCGACCCCTCTGAAGAAGAGGCTGAGCTTGGCGCTGTGCGGGAGATCCGGGTCCGGCGAGTAGATGAGGTGTTCGACCTTCAGCGCCAGCAGCTCCTGGTCAATATTGGACGCAGAAGAAACCAGCTCTTCGGTCCACACTTCAATAGTCTGCCGGAAGAGCTCGGATGCCTTGTTAACGCTCTCCACCAAGGTCCGCTCTTTGCGGAGCTCCTCCTTCAGTTTGTTCTGCTGAGCTCGGGCGGCATCGAGCGATTCCTTCAGAGTGGTGACCTTCAGCTCCAAGTCCTCAATGGAGTCCTTGGCGGCCTTCAGCTCGTCGCCCCTCTTTGATAAACTCACCTGAAGCTCTGAGTTTGTGTGAGCATCCTTCTCGCGCTCCAAGATGAGCGCGGCAACCTTCTCGGCGCTCACCTTCATCGCCTTCTCCAACTGTTCGACCTTGGCGGCGAGCTCTTTCTTGGCGTCTTCCGCAGCAACTGCGGCGGCTTTCGCCTCCTTCAGCTCCCCGCCAAGGGCAGCCTCGCGAGCGGCAAGGTCTTCTTCATGAGAGTCGAGCTCGACCTTCCGCTGCGCGAGCTCTCCCTCTCGCCGGGACATCTCCACCCCGGCGAGCCGCTGCTGTTCTTCAGCTTCAGCTTTCTCGAGCACCCACTCCTGGTACTCGCCGGCGAGACGCTCACGCTCCTCCGCCACCTGGCGGAGGGCAGCCTGGTTGGCGGCGCTGAGCTCCGCCGCACGCTTCTCCATTTCTGCCGCGGCCTTGGCGGCAAGAGCCTCCCGGGAGGCGAGCTTTGCCTGCCTGGCCCGGTAAAGGGCCAGGAGCTGATGGAGCAACCTCTCCTCCTCGGGCCCCTCACCTCCACCGGGCGCCTGGACGATCTTCAGGCCTGCGGAGGCGAGGACTTCTCCGTCGAATGCCTCGCCCTCCGCAGGAGCTCGCGATGAAGACCCCCACGGCATCTGGATGAAGACGCCGTTGGGGGCCTCGAGATAGAACCTCTGCTCCTCGCCGGTGGAGGGACCGGTGGCCGGTGTAGCATCCGATGCTCCCGCCGCCTCCGGGTCGGCGGTGCGGCCACCGTCCCCCTCCCCGGCCGCTGCGTCTGCAGCCGGAGCAGTCTCTTGCGCGGCCGGCTCGGCGGCCTCGGCTACCTCCTCGACGACAGGAGCGTCGCCGCCGCCGCCCTGCGCGTCCTCCTCCTCGAGGATGATAACCTCCGTCTCCATGGGCGCAGGAGGAGGAAGATCTAAGAAGAAGAAGAAAAAGAAGTTCAAGACTCAAGCAAATATCCAAAAAAGAGGCAAGCCAAGAAGACAAGTCACGAAATATACCTTGGCGGACGTCCTCAGCGGCGGGCTCCCTCGCCGGGGAGCTCGGCCTTGTCGGAGTGGTCGCCCTCGCCGGGCTGCTCGCCCTTGGCGGGGTACTCTGCCTCGGCGGAGTACCCGCCCTTGGCAGAGCACTCTCCCTTGCCGGAGAGTTCTGCCTTGGCGGGGACGGCGGGGCCTGCGGCTCCTCAACGGTGGTCTCCGGGCGCTCTTCCCGATGTGGCTCCACCTCTGCACAGAACAAGACAGGAAACGTCAAGACATGAAGGCAAAACCAAATCCAAAGGCGTACCCCGACAAGCAAGAAGAGAAGAACCCAGACTTACGCTGGGGGCTGCGCTGCGGGCTACGCTGGGGGCTGCTCCTCGGAGCAGCGCTCGGGTCCGGCAGGCTCGGCTCCGGCACGCCCTCTGTTGCCGCAGCTGCCGAGTCCTCCGCGACCTCAACCTCGGGCGCCTTGGCCTTCTTCGCCGCGCGATGGGCCAGGGTCCTGAAACCAGAGCAACGAATAGAGTCAACATCAACAGAAGTTCAAGACAAAAATCAAGAAGATGTAGAATCTTGGATTCTTACTCCTGGTCCTCCTCGTCGTCCTCGCTCAGGGCGGAGAAGTCATACTCCACCGTGGGTGCGTCGGCGCGAGGAGCGGAAGACGAAGACTCCCTCGCGCGCTTGGTGTTCACCGGGGCTGGGGGCTGCGAAGACCCAGCCCCTGTGGCTGCCGGCGCCCGAGGAGCGGGCGGAGACGTTGCTCCGCTCCGAGAAGACCCCTGCCGGCTCGCTGCCGGCCTGCGGGGTGCCTCCATTGTGGTCCGCGCACGGGCCGCCTCCGCTGCGGCTGGTGCGCCGGACGGCCTTGGCGCGGCTTGACTCCCCCGGGGAGCCGCCCGCCGAGGTGGCTGTTGCCGGGGCGCCTGCGCCCTCTCCCCCATCGCCGCCTTGCGGAGGCGCTTTGGCGGGGACTGCCTCGGGCTTGCCGGGGGCGGGGAGTCCTCCGACGAGGAGAGGTCGTCGGCGTATAACTCCGTGGATCCGCCGGAGTCTTCGGCCTCCTCCTCCTCCTCCTCCTCTGCCCCGGCCGGCTCGCTGGGCCCAGCGTCCTGCGCTGCGGCCCCCTTTCCCTTGGCGCCTCTGCCCCTCGCGGCGCCTCTGCTCCCTCCGGCGGTGCCCTCCATTGCCGCAGCCTCCGCCGCGATCCCGTGGATCCCGGAGTGCCTCAGCGAGGGGACCCCGGCGAGCGCGTCGGGTGGAAGATTCAGCAACCTGCGGATCTCCGCCTCCTCCGCCTGGGTGGACGCCTCCTCGGCCTCCGCCTCCTCCGGCGAGAACCCGAAAACTCCTGCCGCCGCGGCTGCGGCGGCCTCCTCAGCCCGAGAAGCTATATAGGCGATTTCCTGGTCGGTGGTGTCCCGCGTGTGCAGCTTGAGGTCCTCCTTGTTCCTCGCCACCTCGGCGAGGTTGTCGTAGAAGTTGAGGACGTCGATGGGCTTCGGGGCGATCCACGAGCGGTCCAAGCCATGCGAGTCGCACATGGGCATCATGGCAAGGATCCGGTCCCTCGCGGCGTTGTTGCAGAGCGGCACCACTTCCCGGGGAGTCCTGAACCACTCGGGGTGCGTCGGGTCGTACTTGAAGAGTTCCCGTACCATCCCCCGCAGCTCCAGAGTGGTGAAGTTGGAATTGAGCCCGGGGCGCAGCCTCATGATGTCTGCCGGGCCGCCGTACTCCCAGGCCGGCCTCTTCCGGTCTTGGAGAGGGGCGATGCGCCGGCGGAGGAAATCTGCGCCCACCTCGGCAACTGATAGATTGGCCAACCGAAGACGAAGAATCCGGACGAGGGCGATGTTGAGCTTGACATCGTCCGAATCCAAATCACTCCAGTCCCTGCCGCGCACAATGGGCGTCGTGCGCGGCGCGGTGAAGGCTTGCGGCTGGTCTTCTACAATCCAGCACCACTCCGCTCGCCATTCCTCCCACTTGCCGCGGAGCTCCCCCGGCAAGTACGCCCCTTTTTTATTCAGACGAAAGATCCAAGAAATTCCTCCGGAGAGGGGGGCATCGGCCTCGGCTCTAGGAGTGAAGAAGTGTCTAAAGAGGGCTACATTGGGGTGGACTCCTATGAAGTTTTCGCACATATGTGCGAAAACAGCCATGGTGAGAATGGCGTTGGGGGTGAAGTCAAGCAGATGAAAGCCATATGTGTTCATGACATCACAGAAGAAGTTTGAGAAAGGAGGACAGAGACCACAATGGAAAAAGGCAGCAAAGAAGTGGTACCCGCCGGGATAGCTGTCCTTGGCGGCGGCCGGGTATGCTCGCGTGCGGGGATGCGCGTCGGTTCCCTTGGACCAGAACAAGTAATACTTGTTCCAGAGTTCCCGCACGCCGAGCTTCGGCGGGAAGACGACGTGCCGCTTCCGGTACGCGATGAGCTGGGCCGCTTGCTCCGATTTCTCCCGCTTGGCCTTCTCCGCCTTCGCCTTGTCGGACTTTGGGGCCATGGCGGACGCGGTGGAAGGAGGGAGACGAAGAGCTCGGCGGCGGCGGAGATGTGGAGGCAGAGCGCAAGAAGGAATCTTTGAGAGGAAGAAGACGATGTAATGAGAGCGCAAGGAGGGGAACCGCGCCCGCTCCCTCTGCTTTTATGGGGGAGTGGGGGGCGTTTCGCCCTTTCCATTAAGAGATCGTGGGCACGTCCCATCCCACGGCGCCGCGATCGACGCGTGCCGTTACCGTGGGGTGCGGCAGATATGGAAGTGGATTCGGCGCGCCGCGGGCCGCGGGTGCCCGTGCACTGTTTTGGGCCTGGCCCAACAGCGCTCGGCACCGTGTGTGGCCCAGGCCCGGGGGCTCCTGTCGGTGTACTAAGGTAGGGGTACCTCAGTACCCCAACTTGTGCACGGGCAGTTGCAGCTTCCCGCGGCAAGGTTTACTGCGTGCTCGCCGGAGACCTTCCTGCTCCCTATTAAACCATTCAAAAACAAAGTATGCAGGACATGAGATCAAGACCCCGGCAAGAGGAGCTTGCCGGGAAGGCCGTACCAGGCCTAGGACTGTTCCGCTAACACAAGACCCTGGCAAGAGGAGCTTGCCAGGAAGACTAGAAGACATCGCCTCGGCGCTATCCGCGCCCCGGCAAGGGGCCCCGGGAGCGGCAAGCTCCCGGGCCCGGCAAGATCAAGGCCCCGGCAAGGTGCTTGCCGGGAAGGCTGCGCTGTGTGCCCGTGCTCCAGCTCATCGGCCCACGCGTCGCCCTGGGGCTTATCCAGGGACGCGTGGCGGATGGCTGTGCAGCCTGGGGTACACGGTGGCACTCCACGGTGATGGATCCGTCGCCGTGGCGGAAGGAGACGCTAAGGCGGGAGCTTTTGGGGTCGACGGCGACGGGCATTAAATGCCCTTGTCCCCCACTGTTAGAGTAGGTATAGACCACTGTTCTGTACTGTAGCTCCACTGTTCCCGCACTGTTACAACTACCACCTCTTTTACATTTTTACCCCTTTCTCCTACGTTGACACCTGTCGGTGACCCCTTGCACTATAAAAGGAGGCCCATGCACAACGTGGAGGGGGTTCGGAACCTAGATCACTCTCGCGCCGGTGTAGCTGCTTCTTCAAGCTCCCGAGCGCCCAACTCAATACATAACCAAGCAGGAGTAGGGTTTTACGCGTCTACCGCGGCCCGAACCTGGGTAAAACTGCCCGCGTGTTTGCCTCGATCTGCTCTTTGTGCTCCCTCCGCCCTCGTACCGCACAGACAAGGGGCTCCGGTCCCATAGGTGTTCGTGGCGGACAGTTTCCCCCGACAATATTATTATCCAATACTATGTTGCCATCCTATGATGTTTGAGTAGATTTTGTTGTCCTATCGGTGATTCGTGAAATTTCTAAGATTGGTTTGAATTGCTTGTGGTTATGTTGCTGTCCTTTGGTGCCCATCATATGAGCATGTGTGTGGATCACACCATAGGGTTAGTAGTATGTTGATAGGATTATGTATTGGAAGGCAAGGGTGACAACGGCTTCAGCCTGGCATAGAAATTGATCCATACGGGATTGATGGGGGGCCAATATATCTTAAGGCTATGGTTGGGGTTTACCTTAATGAATGATAGTAGTGGCAGATGCTTGATAGGGTTCCAATCATAAGTGCATAGAATTCCAAGTAAGGGACGGCATGCTAGCAGTGGCCTCTCCCACACAAAAACTTGTTATTAGTCTAGTAACGTAGTCAAATGTTTAGGGACAACTCCGCAAATCCTACCACACTAATCCACACTCACTATACTAATTTATTTGTACTGTTATCTAAACAACCCCTACTTTTTACGTGCTATTTATTATCTTGAAAAACTATCCCAAAGTACTTCTAGTTTCATACTTGTTCTAGGTAAAGGAAACGTTAAGTGTGCGTAGAGTTGTATCGGTGGTCGATAGAACTTGAGGGAATATTTGTTCTACCTTTAGCTCCTCATTGGTTTCGACACTCTTATTTATCGAAGAAGGCTACAAATGATCACCTACACTTGTGGGTTATCAAGACCTTTTTCTGGCACCGTTGCCGGGGAGCAATAGTGTGGGGTGAATATTCTCGTTTGTGCTTGTTTGCTTTATTACTAAGTAGTTTTTATTTCTTGTTCTAAGTTGTTCTCTATCTGTAGTTATGGATATGGAACACGAAACACCAAAAAAATTATTGGTACTTACTACTCATGGAGATTGGGAACCTCCTAAAACCCTCGATGCTGGTTATGTGAAAAATAGTATGCACTACTTTGATAATCCAGAGAAAACCCCATTCAAAATGATAATGGGAGTAACGTTGGATCAACGTGAATACGTTAGGGATTATCGCTTGAGTCATAAAGGTAAATTGTTATGGGATCAAATTCATCTTTAGCATTGGTATGCTTATAATCTATGCTTGAGATATGATTATACTTGTTGCTCTAGGATGAATGCTCCACATCTTCCTTTTTCATGCAAATTTAATGATAATGAAACCTTAGCTTCTTATGCTAATGGTATATATGATTACTATGATGTGGAACAAAGAGAAGAATTTGTTGCTTTTAGGGATGCTTATGAAACTGAATCTTTGTTTGAAAAGTATGAAGATTTTGATGATTCAGTTTATAGACCTGGAAATTTTGCTATCCTTAAATATTGCTATGATAATTATAAATACAATTACGATATTGATGCATTTATTGAGAAAATCTCTGCTGTCCAAGAAGAGACTAACATTTTTCAGGAGTCTATGGAAGAAGAAATTGATGACATTGTGAGCTCATTGGATGAAAAAGATGAGGAGGAGAGTGAAGAACAAAGGGATAAAGAACGGATTAGCTACCAATGTCCACCTTCTGATGAGAGTAACCCCTCAACTCATACATTGTTTAATCTCCCTTCCTGCTTACCGAAGGATGAATGCTATGATCCCGTTGATTCATTTGAAATATCCCTTTTTGATAATGCTTGCTATGCTTATGGCCAAGATGCCAATATGAATTATGCTTATGGAGATGAACTTGTTATAGTTCCTTATGTTAAACATGAAATTGTTCCTATTGCACCCACACATGGTAGTTTAATTATCCTTTTGAATTCTCCCAACTACAATATACCGAAGAAGTTTGCACTTATTAAGGATTACATTGATGGGTTGCCTTTTACCGTTGCACATGATGATTTTAATGAGTATAATATGCATGTGCTTGCCGCTCCTACTTGCAATTATTATGAGAGAGGAACTACATCTCCGCCTCTCTATGTTTTCAACATGAGAAAGTTGCAAGAAACTGCTTATACTACGCATTGGCCTTTACTTGATGTGTATGAATTGTTCTTGTATGACATGCTTGTGCACAGGAAGAGAGTTAGACTTCGTTGTTACATGACACACATCACTTTGGGCTCACTACTAAATGCCAAATCATTGCTATTTCAAATTGGCTTTGATATACCTTGGGATCCGGGTGGATCCATTACTAGAGCACTTTATGCCTAGCTTAATGGCTTTAAAGAAAGCACTGTCAGGGAGACAACCCAGAAGTTTTAAAAGAGTCATTTAATTCCGTTGAGTGCTATATAAAGTTTAAAAACAAAAAATATAGAGGGTGTTGTGGTTTTGTCACGGCAGATGTCCTAGCAAAAGGACTTAGTCGTGGAGCCATCACTATGGATTAGCTTAAAGGGGTCAAAGCGGATAAGGACACAAGGGTTTTTATACTAGTTCGGCCCCTTCGATGAAGGTAAAAGCCTACTTCTAGTTTGGTGTGGTATTGCTAGGGTTTCGATGAACAGGGAGCGAATCCGCTTTGCCTGTGTCTCGAGCTGTTGTTCTCTGTCTTTGAACCGTCGCCGGGTCGTCCCTCTATATACACAGGATGACGCCCGGTACGGTTTACAGAATCCCGAGGCCGAATCATAAACGTGCCCGGCTCGGTCTCTATCTTTCCTATCTTACAATACAAGTTACACGCCGTATGGCGGTTTACACTTACGGGCCCTAACACCTCTTGGGCCGTGGATCTCTAGCCTTTTATAATAAAGCGCCATGGTATATGCCTTGCTGGGCTTTAGTAGAAGTAATCCTTATGAGAATAAACCAGCCCCTTCCTGGGCGGTTTATACCTTATAGTTATATCCCTGACATTAGGCCCCAGATTGATTTGAACCTGTTCATGTCAATCTTCCATGCCTTGTAGAAGCTTGGTCCTCTGTGGCTTCAAATATTTCGTAAATCGCCATGACGCCATCTTCCTGGATCACATTGAACCGCCATGATGTCATCTGTTCATTTAATGCTTGTACCTGTTTTATTAAAATCTCCAAAGATCGAGGCGACAATATCGTCCCATATCCACCTTTCGGGCTCTTTGATTCCCGCGCCTGCCGTTTAACCTTTCGGCTTATAAATAAGGCGAGGAGTCATTTATTTTTTCCCCTCGTCTCTTCGCTTCTTCTTCTTCCTCACGCTCGCCCGTGCTCAAGCACTGCCGTCGCTGTCGACCTTTGCATCTTCGTCAACTCAGGCCGCTGCATCGACCTGTTCGGACCAGAAACTCGCCGGCGTGCCTCCGCACCCGTCAGCTCCGGTAAATTCCTTCCTTATTTCTTATATAGATCTCATTAGGGTTACTGCTGTGAGTTCGTCATGGCTAGGGCACTGTTCTTCGCTGTTCTTCATCGTGGCTCCGATAACTAGTGTAGATATGATGTCTTCGCCTGCGACCGTATTAATAACTCCGCTCAATTAAATGCTTATCCTCCTTTACAGTATTCCCCTTATGTAGATCCATCTGAACTGCTGCAACGTCTGATCAATATTAATCCTGAATATTTCTGAATTTCTGACATGCCGTAGATCTGTAATTCTGTTGCTGATTTTGTGAAACCTGTTTTTCCATAACTTTAGATCTGCACCTTTCATCTTCTCCCCGGCGGTTTAACTTTAGAAAAAATCATAAACCGGTAGATTTCATTAGGCCCCGCTTAAACCACCGTCTGTAGTTACCCTTGAAACACTTCCGGTTTATCATTGCATAAATCATAAATCGGCCCTTCACTATATTTTCAGCTTTTTCCTTCAAAATGGCAAAGCAAGCCAAGCAATTTACTTCCTGCAACTTGGTTCAGTCTCGGGTTACCGAAGAGGAACTGCATAATCGGGCTGAAATTGGCGCTTTAGGCAAGAAGGATGTCCTCCGTTGGAGAGTCCCTAGATCGGAATGTCCTCCAGAGCCCAAAGATGAAGAGGTTATTGTATTTCTTGATCATCTATCCCGAGGATTCAGTCCTCCCGGATCAAAATTCTTTCGTGACGTGCTGGCTAGCTTTCAGCTCCACCCTCAAGATATCGGACCGAATTCTGTGTCCAACATCTGCAACTTCCAAGTATTATGTGAAGCTTATTTGCAAGAGGAACCTTTAGTTGAACTGTTTAGGGATTTCTTCCATTTAAACCGTCGCACAGAGTTCACTGAAGGGCCCAACACTGAACTTGGCGGAATGTCCATCCAAAAGGAAGGATATTAGCTTTCCTCATGCAAAACACCACAGTCACCCTAAGGATTGGAACCAGACCTGGTTTTACTGTCTAGACACTTCTCCAGCTGACGAAAATCCTCTGGCGGGTTACCATCCTCATCGGCTTTCTGAGAACCATCCTTTCCCTCAACGGCTAAGTGCCCAAGAGCGAGCCCAATACGCACCGCAACTTTCAAAGCTCCGGGCCTTCACCGTAAATGGCTTGACAGTCATTGACTTTGTTTGCTGTTGGATTTCTTGGAGTATTCTCCTGCTAAGCCGGCGCTCCGGTTTAATGTGTGAATATACCGGAAACCCAAAGATACTCTACACCATACTGAAGATGTGCTGTCAGAGAATGAGGTCAATGAAGCTGTTAAGAAGATATTGAATGAACTGGTGGATGCCTGCAGCAATACAGGACTGGCCCCTTTCTGTGAGTCCAATAAACCGCCGTCGCTAAGTCTTCTTATATCATTTGCTTTATTTCAATATGTTTTTAGTATCCTTTCTGAATGACCTCACAATCCTTACCGGGGTAATGATCCGTTCTGGAAGCGGAAAACCCAGGATAAACCGGTAAAGGCAGCTCGCCTCAGAACCAAGGCTATTAAGAAAACTGTTAAGAAGAAAACCACTGAAGCATCTGAATCCAATCTTGATTATGATGAACCGACCTCATAAGTATCACTTGACTCCCTTGGCTCCCTTTTCTTGCATCTTATTGACAATGATTGTACTCAGGAAAACACTGAAGGCAGCGGTTCTGATGATGTCGAGGTAATTACCCTTTCCTCCGGTTCAGATCCTCTGCCAACACCAAAAATTCGTCGAGCAAGCCGGAAAGTACAATTTTCTCACCCTTTCACTTACTTGGACCCAAACTTTATTTTGAAGAAACAGCAACATGAAGCTCGCCGCACCACTCGGCACAGTGGTTAAGTTAGCGAATCCACCGGGTTACCACAGACACCGGCTCGAATACGTCGATCATAGGTCTTGTATATTCCGGATCTTCTTTATCTCAAAGCGGGTCATATTCGCGAGCCTCTTAATCCGTCTGACTCCAATTATCAGGACACTCCTCGTTCGTCATCTGGCGAGTCAACAGCCACACAGCTTCCTCCTCTCAAAACTGTTCCTGGGTAAGTTTTTGTTTTCCTGTTAATCCTTTCCTTTTACTCCACTGACTATCTTCACCTTTCAATTTTGCAGTAAGCCAAAGCCTAGCAAGAAGGCTAAACTGAATAAACCGGCAGGTGATAATACAAACCCTGAACCAGAAAAGAATCCCGAGCCAGCCGAAGAGAATGTTGATGTCTTGCATGATGATCCTCCTCCAATGGATCATGAAATCTTTACTAAACAAGAAGCTGCGCCAATGGACCTTGGTGATAAGTCGACTAGCCCAGTCCGGGCCAGTAATACTCCGGCCAGCCCTGCCAAAGCCACTGCCGCTTCAACAGAAGATGTCCAAATTACTGGTTTTGGTTATACTGCCCCAGGTGAACCCGTTGCGTTAACCGAGCATACTACTAAAGAAGAAGTCTCTGGGAAAGACAAAGGCAAATGGAATGTAGATTTTTCAAGCTATGCTCAACTCAGCGCCCAAGATCTTCATTCAGGATATCTGAACCGGTTGCATACCAGCCGTGATTATGAAGCTGGTTTAGTGAATCTGATGAAGGAAGGTTATGAGGTAAAATTCTGCTTAATTTCCTTCAATCTTACTCCTGCTTAAGCCCAATAGCTTGACTCAAGTCCATCGTAGCCCCCAAGGGCCGGTTTATCTCTTCAGGATGAACCGGGACTTCAGAATGCCCAATATGTAGTTTTTTCACGTGTAGTCCCCAAGGGCCGGTTTATCTCTTCAGGATGAATCGGGACTTCTATTTTGTAACCCTCTTTGAACAATAACACATTAGCCCCCAAGTGCCAAGTGTATAACTTGTTATGTGCTTGGGACTTTATTAAAGATGCATGATAACTGCAAATATGCATTAGCCCCCAAGTGCCAAGTATATAAATTGTTATGTGCTTGGGACTTCCAATATACTTTACCAATGTATGATGTGTGCTTCTCTTTCCAGGCTGATCTGAATCAGAAAGAATCTCAAGTGGCTGAGCTCCAAGACAACCTGAAGTTCCAGCAAACCGCCGTTTCCAAGACCAAGGAAGAGCTGATCCTTGCTTTAGCCAGCATGGAAAAATTGAAGAAAGACTTCCAGAAGGAACGTGTGGATTGGGATGCAGAAAGAGCCGCTTTGGAGAGAAGGGCAATCGATGCAGAGACCGCTCTCAATCCAGTGTCAGAAGAGCTATCTGGCTTAAAGTGGCAGATAAACGCCATGACTACTGCTGTCTTTGGTAAGTACTCTTATCATAATTCTGAATATGATATTTCCACAATCTTCCGGTTTAACCCTAGTTCCATTGATGCAGGAAAATGTACTGCTCATCTTGGTGCTGACATGCAGAAGAAGTTGAAGGCTGCATATACTCTTATAGAGTAGCTGTATACCGGCACTCAAAGGATTATTTGTGCTGCTTCTCATAATAAACCGGCTCCCAAGTTGATCAAGGAGACGTTGGGAAAGTTACCAGTGCTACCCGCCTGTTTTGGAGAGCTCAAGAAATCAGCTGCCAGGGCGGGCGCTTTAATTGCATTAACTCGGGCGAAAGCTTGGGTACCTGATCTTGATCCGGCCGATGTGATGAACGGCTATCCAAGCATGAAAGAGGACGGATCAGAGTTCGCAGATGTAGACTTGCGGGCTTTAACAAGAGAAATGCGGCCATTGGCCAGCAAATTAGCCGATGAAGCTGATTTGTCCCGCTATCAGGCGGGTTACGATGTTGACAATCGCCGGGTTAATACTCCGATCTATGAAGTGGAAGATCTCATCCCACCCGTTCATAAGCATACCTACGCCCCTGATTTTGAACCGTCTGAACTCATAAGCGATGAAGCTATTTTCCAGGCTCTGACAAAGATCAATTGGGCGACCACTGACTTCCAACTGCTGGATGAGAACGAAGAAGAGACGGCGCAAGATGATCCACAACCATCTAGCCGAGATGACGCAGAGCCATGAACCGGCATCGGTTTAACATTCATTGTACCGCAATACCTTGCAAGGAACATATATTCTTTTGGGCTGAAAAACCCCTTGTAATAGGATAGCTGAAACATTTGGTTATGTATTCCTGCGTATTCCTTCTACATAACATTGCTCAATCCGGCAGTTTCATAGTTTTTCTGTTTATGATGTTGAACAGTTTTATTCAACCTGTTTCTGCAAAAGGCAAAATTTAAAGGGTCCTGGTGGTTTATTGCCGGACGGGTCATAATGCCCAAATACATGATATAGGTTTATAACCTGAGATGTATTAAAATATGAAACACGTATCATACCTGTGATATATATATATATATATATATATATATATATATATATATATATATATATATATATATATATATATATATATATATATATATATATATATATATATATATATATATATATATCGTGTCATTGGCTTAACCAACGCTTTGCAGTAAAGGCGATGATCCCAACTTGTGAGTATTGATGACTCCTGCAATATTTTGCCGGTTCATGATGAAACCATACCGGGTTGTGATAAACACTGGTTTAGCTACACATTGTACTGGCGATTTGTAATCAAACCATACCAGGTTCTGTGAATGCTGGTTTCTTAATGGTGGCGACTTGTAGTCAACCACTCTGCCGAATCAATAGATATCGGATTAACAATCTCTTTGAGAAGTAAAAATTCAGCAAGCAAAGCAAATAAAAACTTGTAGTCGAGGCTTTGTACGAGCTGCCAGGCTCCAAATTCGAGGCTTTTCATGGGCTGCCAGGCCACTGAGTTGAACCATTTCACAAAGCCTGTTAAGATGGTCCTCAATCCTTAACCAATCATCATTTTAACGTTGACAAGTTCAGGGTCTGTTATAAGATTGACTTGTCAATCGTTCGACGGGTCATACCAGGTTTACCTGGGCGGAGTGACTTACTTGATGCAGGCAGGTTAACCCGGTGTTTTAGGTGTATTCACCAGGCTTCCAAGTCGTGGCTTGATAGCCTATTACAAGGGACTTAAAAGCTCGTTGCCGCTGTGCGACATTAGCCCCCCAAGTAACATTGTGAGCTGTGCTCATCGGGTGACTATGTTTGAGTTGTGCTATGCATCAAACTCTCTTTTACCCCTTACCATCATGTTGGCTTGATAGCCGGATTACCGAAGTAACCAGATCTGTGCTCTTATGATTATATTGGCTTGATAGTCGGTCTAAGAGGGCCATAGGAACTCCGTCTTTACACACAGAAGCCCCATATGACAAACTCTTATGAAAAAACAGCAGATACCCCGCTTTAACGGGTATGCCAGTTTATTATATTGATCATAATATATACATTGCGAATATATGTAAATAAAGTAAAGCCTATGGCTTAGGTGTAGTAAGGCCGAAGATGAGCGATGTTCCACGGCCGTCGGGTCTCCTCCTCCGCGGTGCGTGAGTCCTTGTGCTCTCGAACATCGACGAGGTAGTATGACCCATTGTGTAGATTCTTGCTGACCACAAAGGGTCCTTCCCAAGGCGGGGAAAGCTTGTGCATATCTGTCTGGTCTTGGATGAGCCGGAGCACTAGATCGCCTTCTTGAAACGTTCTGGTTTTAACTCGGCGACTGTGGTATCGACGCAGATCCTGCTGATAAATCGCCGATCGAGCTGGTGCAATGTCACACTCCTCATCCCAGCCGGTCCAACGCGTCTTGTCGCGCCTTCTCGTTATCAGCTTCAACGTAAGCCGCCACCTGAGGCGAATCATGACGGATGTCACTAGGGAGGACCGCTTCAGCTCCGTATACCATGAAGAAAGGCATGTAACCCGTAGACCTGTTAGGTGTGGTGTTGATGCTCCATAACACAGAGGGTAATTCCTCCAACCAACAACCCAGCATCCTCTGCAAAGGGACCATGAGCCGGGGCTTGATGCCTCTCAAGATCTCTTGATTGGCTCTCTCAGCTTGACCGTTGGACTGGAGGTGAGCCACTGAAGATACGTGAAGCCGGATGTGCTCTAGTTGAAAAAATTCCTCCATGGCCCCCTTGGATAAATTGGTACCATTATCAGTTATAATATTGTGTGGAAAGCCAAACCGGAAAATCACCTTCTTGATGAATTGAACCGTCATCGCTGCATCACACTTGCTGACTGGCTCTGCCTTGACACACTTGGTAAACTTATCCACCGTCACCAGAAGGTGGGTCTTCTTATCTGGAGATCTATTAAAGGGCCCAACCATGTCTAGACCCCAAGTTGCGAACGGCCAAGTAATTGGAATCATCCTCAATTCTTGAGCCGGTATATGAGCACACCGTGAGAATTTCTGGCAAGCATCACACTTTTTGACCAGGTCCTCTGCATCAGCATGAGCCGTCAGCCAATAGAACCCATGAGGAAAAGCTTTAGCCACCAAAGACTTTGAACCGGCGTGGTGACCACAATCTCCTTCGTGAATCTCTCGAAGAATCTCACGGCCTTCTTCCGGTGATACACAACGTTGAAACGCCCCGGATACGCTGCAATGATGCAGCTCTCCATTGACAATAGTCATTGATTTGGACTGCTGAATTATCTGCCTGGCCAAGACTTCATCCCCTGGTAACTCACCTCGGTTCATGTACGCCAGATACGGGACTGTCCAGTCCAGAATAGCATGAAGCGCCGCCACCAATTGAGCCTCCGGATCAGGAACAACCAAATCCTCTTCTGAAGGTAATATGACCGATGGATTATGCAATACGTCTAGGAAGACATTAGGTGGAACCGGTTTACGCTGGGAATCCAGACGTCTTAATGCGTCAGCCGCTTCATTCTTTCGCCGGTCCACATGGTCCACCTGATAACCCTTGAAGTGCCCAGCGACAGTGTCCACCTCTCGACGATACGCCGCCATAAGTGGGTCCTTGGAGTCCCAAGTACCAGATACTTGTTGTGCCACCAGGTCCAAATCACCGAAGCATTTAACCTGGCTTAAATTCATCTCCTTAGCCATTCGCAGACCATGGAGGAGAGCTTCATACCCAGCTGCATTGTTAGTACAAGGGAACATTAAACGGAGGACATAACAGAACTTGTCACCTCGTGGGGAAGTTAATACGACTCGAGCCCCCGAGCCTTCCAATTGCCTGGATCCATCAAAGTGAATAGTCCAGTATGTGTGATCCGGTTTTTCCTCCGGTGCTTGCAACTCCGTCCAATCGTTGATGAAGTCCACCAGTGCTTGAGATTTGACTGCAGTGCGAGGCACATATTTTAGCCCGTGAGGACTAAGTTCAATGGCCCACTTGGCAACCCGACCAGTTGCTTCTCTGTTCTGGATTATATCTGCTAGAGGGGAAGAACTGACCACAGTGATTGGATGGCCCTGAAAATACTGCTTAAGCTTCCGGTTTGCCATGAAGACTCCAGGAGCGGGGGGTTGACCTAGCGGTGCATTTAGGACATAAACCTTTTGGGCAGCTGTGAGGATGATCCTCAGATTGCGGAGCCAGTCCACAAAGTTGCTCCCATCATCTTTCAGTTTAGCTTTCTCTAGGAACGCATTAAAATTCAGGGGAACTCCTGCGCGAGCCATCTACAACATAAATTTGCAAAGACATTTTTAGACTATTGTTCATGATAAGTGAGTTATTACCTAATCAAATTAATTATAACTCCCACTCAAATTGACATCCCTCCGGTCATTCGAGCGTGACATGATCCAAATTCACCAACCCAAGTCCGATCATCACGTGAGATGAGGTGGTGTCAATGGTGAACATCAACATGCTGATCATATCTACTATATGACTCATGCTCGACCTTTCGGTCCTCCGTGTTCCGAGGCCATGTCTGTACATGCTAGGCTCGTCAAGTCTAACCCGAGTGTTCTGCACGTGCAAAAAACTGGCTTGCACCCGTTGTATGCGAACGTAGAGTCTATCACACCCGATCATCACGTGGTGCTTCGAAACGACGAACCTTCGCAACGGCGCACACTCGGGGGGAACACAATTTTATCTTGAAATTTTAGTGAAGGATCACCTTATAATGCTACCGTCGTCCTAAGCAAAATAAGATGCATAAAAGGATTAACATCACATGCAAATCATAAGTGACATGATATGGCCATCAACTCGTGCTTTTGATCTCCATCTCCAAAGCACCGGCATGATCTCCATCGTCACCGGCGCCACACCATGATCTCCATCATCATGATCTCCATCATCGTGTTGCCATCGGGGTTGTCGGCGCCCCACCATGCTCTTACTACTATTGCTACCGTTTAGCGATAAAGTAAAGCATTACAAAGCGCTTAATGATTGACACGCAGGTCATACAAAAAATAAAGACAACCCTATGGCTCCTGCCGGTTGCCGTATGCATCGACATGCAAGTCGATGTTAACTATTACAACATGATCATCTCATACATCAAAATATATTTCATCATGTCATTGGCCATATCATATCACATACATACCCTGCAAAAACAAGTTAGACGTCCTCTAATTTGTTGTTGCATGTTTTACGTGGCTGTTATGGGTATCTAGCAAGAACGCTTCTTACCTACGCAAAACCACAACGGTGATATTCAAGTTGCTATTTAACCTTCTACAAGGACCGCCTTGTTCTATTCCGATTCAACTAAGATAGGAGAGACAGACACCCGCCAGCCATCTTATGCAACAAAAGTCACATGTCTGTCGATGGAACCGGTCTCATGTACGTGGACATGTAAAGTTGGTCCGGGCCGCTTCATCCTATAATACCGCTGAATCAAGAAAGACTAAGGAGGGCAGCAATTTAAACATCAACGCCACAAACTTCTTTGTGTTCTACTCGAGAAAGCATCTACGCAAGATCCTAGCTCTGATACCACTGTTGGGGAACGTTGCATGGGAAACAAAAATTTTTCCTACCGTTCACCAAGATCAATCTAGTAGATGCAACTACGAGGAAGGAGTGTGATCTACGTACCCTTGTAGATCGCTAAGCGGAAGCGTTATGAACGCGGATGATGGAGTCGTACTCGTCGCGATTCAGATCGCCGAAGACCTAGCACCGAAGCAACGGTGCCTCCGCGTTCTTCACACGTACGGCTCGGGGACGTCTCCTCCTTCTTGATCCAGCAAGGGGTGGAGAAGAGGTTGATGGAGAACCGGCAGCACGACGGCGTGGTGGTGATGGTGGAGAACAACTCCAGCAGGGCTTCGCCTAAGCACCGCGGGAGAAGAAGATATGACGGGAGAGGGAGGGCAGCACCGAGGCACGAACTGTGTTGGCTGCCCTCCCTTTGCCCCACTATATATAGGGGGGGTGGAGAGGCTAGGGCGCCCTAGGGTTTCCCCCTAGGGGCCGGCGGCCAGGGCAAGGGGAGGGGGGCGGCGGCCAGGGCAGGGGGAGGCGCCCAGGCCCTAGGGTTTCCCCCTTAGGTGCCTTGCCCCCCAAGTCCCAAGGGGTGCGGCCAGCCCTAGGGGGTCCCACCCCCTTAGCCGCATGGGGAGAGGGCCCAGGGGGGGGCGCACAGCCCCCTGAGGGCTGTGGTGTCCCCCCTTGTGGCCCAATAGGCCCAGAACACCTTCCGGACCCCCCGAAAACCTTCCCGGTACTCCGCCGATTTCCCGATGCTCCCCGGAACACTTCCGGTACTCCGAAACCTTTCATCCTATATATCAATCTTCGTCTCCGGACCATTCCGGAGACCCTCGTCATGTCCGGGATCTCATCCGGGACTCCGAACAACCTTCGGTAACCATGCACTCTTCTCACTAACAACCCTAGCGTCACCGAACGTTAAGTGTGTAGACCCTGCGGGTTCGGAAACCATGTAGACATGACCGAGACACTCCCAGGTCAATAACCAATAGCGGGATCTGGATACCCATATTGGCTCCTACATGTTTCTCGATGATCTCATCGGATGAACCACGATGTCAAGGATTCAGGCAATCCTGTATACAGTTCCCTTTGTCTCGTCGGTATGTTACTTGCCCGAGATTCGATCGTCGGTATCTCTATACCTAGTTCAATCTCGTTACCGGCAAGTCTCTTTACTCGTTACCGTAATACATAATCCCGTGACCAACTACTTAGTCACTTTGAGCTCATTGAGATGACGTATTACCGAGTGGGCCCGGAGATACCTCTCCGTCACACGGAGTGACAAATCCCAGTCTCGATCCATGTCAACTCAACAGACACCCTCGGAGATACCTGTAGAGTACCTTTATAGTCACCCAGTTACGTTGCGACGTTTGGCACACACAAAGCACTCCTACGGTGTCAGTGAGTTACATGATCTCATGGTCATAGGAACTTATACTTGACATGCAGAAAACTATAGCGATAACTGACACGATCAAAAGCTATGTTAACGTTTGGGTCTCGTCCATCACATCATTCTCCTAATGATGTGATCCCATTATCAAATGACAACTCATGTCTTATGACCTGGAAACTGCGGTCATCTTTGATCAACGAGCTAGTCCTGTAGAGGCACACTAGGGACACAAAGTCTGTCTATTCATCCACACGTGTATCTGAGTTTCCAATCAATACAGTTATAGCATGGATAATAAACGATTATCATGAACAAGGAAATATAATAATAACTCTTTTATTATTGCCTCTAGGGCATATTTCCAACAGTCTCCCACTTGCACTAGAGTCAATAATCTAGCATTACAAGGTAATGAATCTAACACCCATAGAGTCTTGGTGTTGATCGTGCTTAGCCCGTGGAAGAGGCTTAGTCAACGGATCTGCAACATTCAAATCCGTGTGTACTTTGCAAATGTTTATGTCCTCCTCCTTGACCGAATCGCGGATGGAATTGAAGCGTCGCTTTATGTGTCTGGTCCTCTTGTGAAACCTTGGTTCCTTGGCTAGAGCAATGGCACCAGTGTTGTCACAGAACAGAGTCATTGGGTTCAGTGCACTAGGCACAACTCCAAGATCTGTCATGAACTCCTTCATCCAGACACCTTCCTTCGCCGCCTCCGAGGCAGCTATATACTCCGCTTCACATGTAGAATCAGCTACCACGCTCTGCTTGGAACTGCACCAGCTTACTGCTCCCCCGTTGAGAATATATACATATCCGGTTTGTGACTTAGAGTCATCCGGATCTGTGTCAAAGCTTGCATCGACGTAACCCTTTACGACGAGCTCTTGATCACCTCCATAAACGAGAAACATATCCTTAGTCCTTTTCAGGTACTTTAGGATATTCTTGACCGCTGTCCAGTGATCCATACCAGGATTACTTTGAAACCTTCCGGCCATACTTATGGCAAGGCTGACATCTGGTCTTGTGCACAGCATTGCATACATGATAGAGCCTATGGCTGAAGCATAGGGGACGACACTCATCTTTTCTCTATCATCCGCAGTCACTGGGCATTGAGTCTTACTCAACTTTGTACCTTGCAATACCGGCAAGAACCCCTTCTTGAATTGATCCATTTTGAACTTCTTCAAAACTTTATCAAGGTACGTGCTTTGTGAAAGTCCTATCAAGCGTCTTGATCTATCTCTATAGATCTTGATGCCCAATATGAAAGCAGCTTCACCGAGATCTTTCATCGAAAAACTCTTGTTCAAATACCCCTTCACGCTATCCAAAAATTCTATATTGTTTCCAATCAGCAATATGTCATCCACATATAATATTAGAAACGCTATAGAGCTCCCACTCACTTTCTTATAAATACAAGCTTCATTGTAAACTTGTATAAACCCAAACGCTTTGATCACCTCATCAAAGCGAAGATTCCAACTCCGAGATGCTTGCACCAGCCCATAAATGGAACGCTGGAGCTTGCATACTTTGTCAGCATTCTCTGGATCGACAAAACCCTCTGGTTGCATCATATACAACTCTTCCTTAAGAAAACCGTTAAGGAACGCTGTTTTGACATCCATCTGCCAAATTTCATAATCGAAATATGCAGCTATTGCTAACATGATTCGGACGGATTTAAGCATCGCTACGGGTGAGAAAGTCTCATCGTAGTCAATCCCTTGAACTTGTGAAAAACCCTTTGCCACAAGTCGAGCTTTATACACGGTGACATTACCGTCAGCGTCCGTCTTCCTCTTAAAGATCCATTTATTCTGAATGGCCTTCCGCCCTTCAGGTAATACTTCCAAAGTCCATACTTTGTTTTCATACATGGATCCCATCTCGGATTTCATGGCCTCTAACCATTTGTCGGAATCTGGGCCCACCATCGCTTCTCCATAGCTCGTAGGTTCACCGTTGTCTAACAACATGACCTCCAAGACAGGGTTACCATACCACTCAGGTGCAGTGCGTACCCTTGTCGACCTACGAGGTTCGGTAGTAACTTGATCGGAAGCTTCTTGATCATCATCATTGGCTTCCTCTTCAACCTCTGTAGGCTCCACAAAAACATTTTTCTGTGCTGCGCTACTTTCTGGTTGAAGCAGAGGTTCAATAACCTCATCAAGTTCTACCTTCCTCCCACTCAATTCTTTCGAGAGAAACTCTTTCTCTAGGAACGCATTAAAATTCAGGGGAACTCCTGCGCGAGCCATCTACAACATAAATTTGCAAAGACATTTTAGACTATTGTTCATGATAAGTGAGTTATTACCTAATCAAATTAATTATAACTCCCACTCAAATTGACATCCCTCCGGTCATTCGAGCGTGACATGATCCAAATTCACCAACCCAAGTCCGATCATCACGTGAGATGAGGTGGTGTCAATGGTGAACATCAACATGTTGATCATATCTACTATATGACTCATGCTCGACCTTTCGGTCCTCCGTGTTCCGAGGCCATGTCTGTACATGCTAGGCTCGTCAAGTCTAACCCGAGTGTTCTGCACGTGCAAAACTGGCTTGCACCCGTTGTATGCGAACGTAGAGTCTATCACACCCGATCATCACGTGGTGCTTCGAAACGACGAACCTTCGCAACGGCGCACACTCGGGGGGGACAACAATTTTATCTTGAAATTTTAGTGAAGGATCACCTTATAATGCTACCGTCGTCCTAAGCAAAATAAGATGCATAAAAGGATTAACATCACATGCAAATCATAAGTGACATGATATGGCCATCAACTCGTGCTTTTGATCTCCATCTCCAAAGCACCGGCATGATCTCCATCGTCACCGGCGCCACACCATGATCTCCATCATCATGATCTCCATCATCGTGTTGCCATCGGGGTTGTCGGCGCCCCACCATGCTCTTACTACTATTGCTACCGTTTAGCGATAAAGTAAAGCATTACAAAGCGCTTAATGATTGACACGCAGGTCATACAAAAAATAAAGACAACCCTATGGCTCCTGCCGGTTGCCGTATGCATCGACATGCAAGTCGATGTTAACTATTACAACATGATCATCTCATACATCAAAATATATTTCATCATGTCATTGGCCATATCATATCAAATACATACCCTGCAAAAACAAGTTAGACGTCCTCTAATTTGTTGTTGCATGTTTTACGTGGCTGCTATGGGTATCTAGCAAGAACGCTTCTTACCTACGCAAAACCACAACGGTGATATTCAAGTTGCTATTTAACCTTCTACAAGGACCGCCTTGTTCTATTCCGATTCAACTAAGATAGGAGAGACAGACACCCGCCAGCCATCTTATGCAACAAAAGTCACATGTCTGTCGATGGAACCGGTCTCATGTACGTGGACATGTAAAGTTGGTCCGGGCCGCTTCATCCTATAATACCGCTGAATCAAGAAAGACTAAGGAGGGCAGCAATTTAAACATCAACGCCACAAACTTCTTTGTGTTCTACTCGAGAAAGCATCTACGCAAGATCCTAGCTCATGATGCCACTGTTGGGGAACGTTGCATGGGAAACAAAAAATTTCCTACCGTTCACCAAGATCAATCTAGTAGAAGCAACTACGAGAGGGGAGTGTGATCTACGTACCCTTGTAGATCGCTAAGCGGAAGCGTTATGAACGCGGATGATGGAGTCGTACTCGTCGCGATTCAAATCGCCGAAGACCTAGCACCGAAGCAACGGTGCCTCCGCGTTCTTCACACGTACGGCTCGGGGACGTCTCCTCCTTCTTGATCCAGCAAGGGGTGGAGGAGAGGTTGATGGAGAACCGGCAGCACGACGGCGTGGTGGTGATGGTGGAGAAGAACTCCAGCAGGGCTTCGCCTAAGCACCGCGGGAGAAGAAGATATGACGGGAGAGGGAGGGCAGCACCGAGGCACAAACTGTGTTGGCTGCCCTCCCTTTGCCCCACTATATATAGGGGGGGTGGAGAGGTTAGGGCGCCCTAGGGTTTCCCCCTAGGGGCCGGCGGCCAGGGCAAGGGGAGGGGGGCGGCGGCCAGGGCAGGGGGGCGGCCAGGCCCTAGGGTTTCCCCCCCTAGGTGCCTTGCCCCCCAAGGCCAAGGGGTGCGGCCAGCCCTAGGGGGTCCCACCCCCTTAGCCGCATGGGGAGAGGGCCCAGGGGGGGGCGCACAGCCCCCTGAGGGCTGTGGTGTCCCCCTTTGTGGCCCAATAGGCCCAGAACAACTTCCGGACCCCCCCGAAAACCCTTCCGGTATTCCGCCGATTTCCCGATGCTCCCCGGAACACTTCCGGTACTCCGAAACCTTTCATCCTATATATCAATCTTCGTCTCCGGACCATTCCGGAGACCCTCGTCATGTCCGGGATCTCATCCGGGACTCCGAACAACCTTTGGTAACCATGCACTCTTCTCACTAACAACCCTAGCGTCACCGAACGTTAAGTGTGTTAGACCCTGCGGGTTCGGAAACCATGTAGACATGACCGAGACATTCTCAGGTCAATAACCAATAGCGGGATCTGGATACCCATATTGGTTCCTACATGTTTCTCGATGATCTCATCGGATGAACCACCATGTCAAGGATTCAGGCAATCCCGTATACAGTTCCCTTTGTCTCGTCGGTATGTTACTTGCCCGAGATTTGATCGTCGGTATCTCTATACCTAGTTCAATCTCGTTACCGGCAAGTCTCTTTACTCGTTACCGTAATACATAATCCCGTGACCAACTACTTAGTCACTTTTGAGCTCATTGAGATGACGTATTACCGAGTGGGCCCGGAGATACCTCTCCGTCACACGGAGTGACAAATCCTAGTCTTGATCCATGTCAACTCAACAGACACCCTCGGAGATACCTGTAGAGTACCTTTATAGTCACCCAGTTACGTTGCGACGTTTGGCACACACAAAGCACTCCTACGGTGTCAGTGAGTTACATGATCTCATGGTCATAGGAACTTATACTTGACATGCAGAAAACTATAGCGATAACTGACACGATCAAAAGCTATGTTAACGTTTGGGTCTCGTCCATCACATCATTCTCCTAATGATGTGATCCCGTTATCAAATGACAACTCATGTCTTATGACCTGGAAACCGCGGTCATCTTTGATCAACGAGCTAGTCCTGTAGAGGCACACTAGGGACACAAAGTCTGTCTATTCATCCACACGTGTATCTGAGTTTCCAATCAATACAGTTATAGCATGGATAATAAACGATTATCATGAACAAGGAAATATAATAATAACTCTTTTATTATTGCCTCTAGGGCATATTTCCAACACAAGTCAGCTATCAACGTCTCTTCCTTCCTGGGTTTTACTACAATGTCATCCACATATGCATGAACGTTCCCCCCAATCTGCTTATGAAGACAATTCTGCACACAACGCTTATAGGTTCCTTGGGCACTCTTGAGCCCAAAAGGCATGGATACATAGCAGAAGGCTCCAAAGGGAGTTATAAAGGTTGTTTTCTCCTGGTCCTTAACTGCCATCTTGATCTGATGATAACCGGAATATGCATCCAAAAAGCTTAAACATTCACAACCCGCCGTAGCATCAATGATTTTATCAATATGGGGAAGGGCAAAAGGATCATCTAGGCAAGCTTTGTTTAGATCTGTGTAATCAACACACATTCGGCAAGTGCCATTCTTTTTAAGCACCAGCACCGGATTAGCCAACCACTCAGGATGAAACACCTCAACTATAAAACCTGCCGCCAAGAGCCTGGCCACCTCTTCACCAATAGCCTTGCGCCTCTCTTCATTGAAGCGGCAGAGAAACTGTTTAACCGGTTTAAACTTGGGGTCAACATTAAGAGTGTGCTCAGCGAGTCCCCTCAGTACACCTGGCATGTCAGAAGGTTTCCATGCAAAGATGTCCCGATTCTCACGGATGAACCCGATGAACGCTCTTTCCTATTTCGGATCTAGGTTAGCACTGATGGTAAACTGCTTTGACGAATCGTCAGGAACAAAGTCAACCTGCTTGGTCTCATAAGCTGATTTGAACTTCAAGGCCGGATCATGCTCTGTGGTCGGCTTCTTCAATGGAGACATGTTTGCCGGATCAACATTATCCTTATAAAATTTCAATTCCTCGGTTGCACAAACCACCTCACCATAGGCTGCATCACCTTCCTCGCACTCCAAAGCAATCTTACAGATCCGATGGACCGTAATAGTTCCTTTATGACCTGGCATTTTGAGCTGCAGATAGACATAACAAGGCCTTGCCATAAACTTAGCATAAAACGGCCACCCGAACAAGGCGTGATACGGGCTCTTGATTTTTACCACTTTAAAGGTTAAAGTTTCCGATCTTGATTCATGCTCATCTCCAAAGGTGACCTCCAGGTCTATCTTACCGACCGGATACGCCGATTTACCAGGTACCACGCCGTGGAAAACAATGTTGGACTGTCTGAGCTTCTTGTCTGTCAACCCCATGCGACGAAAGGTCTCATAATACAAGATATTAATGCTGCTTCCTCCATCCATGAGTACCTTGGTGAACTTATAACCCCCGACCTGAGGCGCCACCACCCGAGCTAGCTGACCCGGATTATCAACCCGGGGCGGATGATCCTCTCGACCCCACACAATGGGCTGTTCCGATCAGCGTAAATAACGAGGCACCGCCGGTTCAACAGAGTGCACTGCCCTCTTATAAACCTTCTGATCACGTTTACATAAGCTTGTGGTGAAAACGTGATATTGCCCGCTACTCAACTGCTTCGGGTTGCTCTGATAGCCTGATTGTTGTTGTTGCTGATGATTGCTCTGATTATTATAACCACCCTGGCCGTTCTGCTGGTTATGCCCGTTCTGATTACTGTGGCAGCCCTGGTTACCTTGGAATCCTGGACCGGAACCACCACCTTGATAACCCGGCCCGTGAAAGCCAGGGCCTGAACCACCAGATGATCCATGATAATATTGGAACCGGTTTCTGAACTCTCTCATAATAAAGCAGTCCTTCCAGAGGTGCATGGCTGGCTTTTCCTTCGTGCCGTGCCTGGGGCAAGGCACATTCATCTGGCATTCCAGATTAATGTTTTGTCCTCCGCCCCGTGGGGGCGGTCTACCCTTGCGGCACTGGCCATCCTCCTGTACACTAGTGTTAGCCATAAAATTTGAATTGCTATCCGCTTTACGCTTACCGCTGTATCCCTGATTCACCGGATTAGGTTGCGGCGCTTTACCATTCTTCTTTCCTTTTCCTGACTTCTCGTCATCAGACTTCGGATATTTGGTACTATCTGAATCTGCGTACTTCACTAGAGCGCCCATAAGTGTTCCCATGTCATCGCAATTACGTGTGAGCCGTCCCAACTTCAGCTTCAGAGGCTCGAACCGGTAATTGCCTTCCAACGTTATAACTGATGTGTCTGGATTGATGCGATTGGAAGAATGCAGGATCTCTGACACCCGGCGCACCCAATGACTTGTTGATTCGTTCTCCCCTTGAACGCGGGCAGCCAAATCAACGATGGACATCGGCTGCTTGCACGTGTCCTTGAAATTATTGATAAACCGGCGGCGCAACTCGGCCCATGATCCGATGGAATTGGGTGGTAAGCTTTTTAACCAAGTACGAGCTGTGCCCTCTAACATCATGGTGAAGTATTTAGCACACGCCGCATCGTCTACGTCCAGCATCTCCATTGCCATCTTGTAGCTTTCGACCCATGTCTCGGGGGATAGATCTGCGGTGTAGTTGGGCACCTTGCACGGTACTTTGAAGTCTTTAGGCAGCCGTACATTGCATAAAGCGGGGGTGAGACATGGCACTCCCAAGGAGCTAGAATTAACCCCTGGCTCAACTGTGGTAGACGAACGAATTGGCCTCGGCTGACGGGCTTCATACTGGGCTGCTAATTTGGCCTCCCGGCGCTGTCTGCCTTGATCCACCACCTCTTGAGCGTTTGTTCCTCCACCCGTTGGATTGTCCCTCCACGGTGGATTACGATTCCTCGCACTACTTGACACGACCGGTTCATCCATATGCCCGTCGTAACTCCGGCTTGGGCGAGGGGGTAGGGTGGAATGAATCCTCTCGCGGCTATGAGAGTAAGCCTGCTGCTGAGTTAAAGCTGTCTCCAGAAACTCCCTAGCTCGCCGTGCCTCCACTGCTATGGGGTATCCCCCTTCAATGGGAAGGGTTGTCAATCGTGAAGCGGCCGCAACTATGTTATCCAAAGGGTTGGAGTAGTGACCAGGAGGCGTTGGCGCATCCTGTGATGGAACGACCTGACGGGCTGGATCCGCGGCCTGTGGCTGGACTGATGCCCCTGTACCAGGCACCTCTCCCCGGTTTACCCCCGGTTGGTTGCTGGTTCCCGCTCCTGGCGTACTGAAGAGGTTCCTCACCTCGTAAACCGGCGGCAGGCGGGACTGGCGCCTTCTCCTCATTACGTCGTTTGATGCAGTCTGATCCAACTGGAGCCGATAGGCCTGAGCATCTAGCTCGGCCTGCCTTGAAATCATCCTAGTATTCTCAGCAGCCAGGTCCAACTTAGCTTGATCAATTTGGCCCCTCACCTTAGCAACTTCCGCGTTGTGTTGTACCTTCTCGGCCTGGCTGACCGCCGCAGTTAGCAGTGCTATCAAAGTGTCAACTAAAGCGGTGAGAACTTGAGCCGGTGGCTGAACAGGGCCTCCTGCCCCACCTGCTACTGCCGCCGCCAGTTCGGACGTTAACGCTGCCGCAGCTGAACATTGTTGCACAGATTGTGATCCAGCCATGAAGACTGCGACCCAGCTCGGCGGATCAAGGGTGTCTAGAATACTGTCACCATCGGAACAACCCCCAGACCGGCCATCCTACAACAGATATAAAGACTCGGTTTCTCCAGTGGATGACTCATCTCCGGAATAAACGACGGTCTCGCCACCGGATTCCGATCCATCCTTAGCTTGTGCCCCGTGAACCGCTCCCACGAAGACACGCTTCATGGTGGGCCGAATCCGGGCAGGTCTCGCACGCTGAGCCGACTCGATGATGTTGGAGCAGATGTCTGGCTCAGGGCCCTGTTTGCCGATCTTGCCAATGAAGACGTGGATGCCACCAAAGGGGACCCGGTACCCGTACTCGATTGAATCGGCCTCGGGACCCCAGCCTGCATCGTCGATGTAGATCTTGCCACGACGACTCTTAGTCATCCGGCCCATTGCGTAGCCCTTGAGTCCTTCAAAGCTGCCCTTCAAGAACTCGAAACCATCATGCGATAGCCCCACGGTGGGCGCCAACTGTCGTGGTTTTGTCATGGTAGATGTCCTAGCAAAAGGACTTAGTCGTGGAGCCATCACTATAGGTTAGCTAAAAGGGGTTAAAGCGGACAAGGACGCAAGGGTTTTTATACTAGTTCGGCCCCTTCGATGAAGGTAAAAGCCTACTTCTAGTTTGGTGCGGTATTGCTAGGGTTTCGATGACCAGGGAGTGAATCCGCTTTGCCTATGTCTCGAGTTGTTGTTCTCTGTCTTTGAACCGCCGTCGGGTCGTCCCTTTATATACACAGGATGACGCCCGGTCCGGTTTACAGAATCCCGAGGCCGGCTCATAAACGTGCCCGGCTCGGTCTCTATCTTTCCTATCTTACAATACAAGTTACACACCGTATGGCGGTTTACACTTACGGGCCCTAACACCTCTTAGGCCCTGGATCTCTAGCCTTTTATAATAAAGCGCCATGTTCTATGCCTTGCTGGGCTTTAGTAGAAGTAATCCTTATGAGCATAAACCGGCCCCTTCCTGGGCGGTTTATACCTAATAGTTATATCCCTGACAGAGGGGAACATAAAACTTTTTCAAAAAAAGGAGAAGCGATTGATAGGTAATGCATTGCGGAAGTGAGGGTCGACCTTGAACACTTGTGTTCATGCTCAAGGAAACAATGTAGAATTTTTCATGGAAGTTTCTTGCGAAAATAATTATCCCCTTGTACAATTCCATTGTATTATAAAAATAATGTGCCAAGAGTTTCCTTTAGGATGATTAGATTGCTTGTTGGTATGTGCGATGCAAAATAGAAACTTTGGCTGTAGTGCGCAATTTTACATTTTTACTAGAACGTCGAAAGTTTCAGAAACTTTTTGCACAATCTTGCTACACAATTTTTTTTATTTTGTCCTAAATTTTCAGATTTTTTAGAGTTACATACGTATGGTGAATGTTCAAATCTTTACAGACTGTCCTGTTTTCCACAGATTGCTGTTATAGCTTCATTATTTGCTTATGTTTGAATTCTTGTTGAAGCCTCCTTGACTTGGGCCATAGAATTATGATACCATACAATGGGTAATGTTTGATTATAATTATACAATAATATTAGAGCAGTACATGATGGGATTTCATTGATCATATGCACTTACCCCGCCACTAAAAGTTCGGTTAAGTTTTGTGTGGATGAAGTGTTCGAAGATCGAGGAGGTCTCGATGTGAGGAGAAGGAGGAGAGGCAAGAGCTCAAGATTGGGGATTCCCAAGGCACCCCAATTAAATATTCAAGGAGACTCAAGCTTCTAAGCTTGGGGATGCCCCGGAAGACATCCCATCTTTCTTCAACAAGTATCAGTATGTTTTCGGATTCATTTCGTTCACATGATATGTGTAAATTCTTGGAGCGTCGTGTGCTTTTTATTTTTATTTTAATAATGCACCATGATGGTATGAGATAGTCCTTGGCCAATTTGTAGAATGCTCTTTGCACTTCACTTATATCTTTCGAGTATGGGTTTATAGAATGCTTCATGTGCTTCACTCATATTATTTGAAGTTTGGATTGCATGTTTCTCTTCACATAGAAAACAATATCCGTAGAATGCTCTCGTGCTTCACTCATATTTATTAGAGCATGATCTTTTTTAGAAAGATTTAAACTATCATGCTTCACTTATATCTATTTAGAGAGTCAAATGGAATTGGTAAATTGCATGGTTAGTCATAAAATCCTACAGTGGATCGCTGGATATTATTTGTTTGATTCCTTGCAATAGTTTTGCGATATAGAGATGATAATACGTGGGAGGTACTAGTGGGTGATCATGTTTATTAAGATATAGATGTTAAGGTTTGTGATTCCCGAAGCATGCACGTATAGTCTCTCGTTATGCCGGGAAGTTGGGGCACAATTTATCCTTGATTGTCTATCTTTGTGTGAAGGTCGAGGGCACGCGATGGTTAACTCCTACCCCCCAGTAGCATGCGTAGTATTACTTTACTTCGAGGGCTAATAAAATTTTGCAATAAGTATATGAGTTCTTTATGACTAATGTGATTTCATGGATTATACACACTCTCACCCTTTCATAATGGCTAGCCTCTCTCATACCGCGCAATTTCACTGGTGCATAAACCTTATTATACCTTCCTCAAAAAAGCCACCATACCTACCTATTATGGCATTTACATGGCCATTCCAAAATATATTGCCATGCACTTCCATCATATAGTTGACTTGAGCATTCATTTTCATGATATAGAGTCATACTATGTTATAGGTATCGAGTTGTAATTTTTATTTCTTTTGAGTTATAAGTAAATAGAAGTGTGATGATCATCATTAGAGCATGTCCCAGTGAGAAAAGGATGATGGAGACTATGATTCTCCCACAAGTCGGGATGAGACTCTGGACAATGAGAGAAAATAATAATAATAAAAAGTGAGGCCAAAAAGAGCCCAAGAAAAAAAAGGAGAAAAAGAGAGAAGGAGCATGCAAATACCACACTTGTGCTTCAAACTAGCACCTTGTTTTTCATATAGAGAGTCTCCTATGTTGTCACTTTCATATACTAGTGGGAATTTTCTATAGTAGAGTTTGATGCATACCCACTTAGTTTCATATTGAGCTTTCATACATTTATAGCTCTTAGTGCATCCGTTGCATGGCAATCCATACTCCTCACATTGATATCGATTGATGGACATCTCCATAGTCCATTAGTTTGCCTAGTTGATGTGAGACTTTCTTCCCTTCTTTTGTCTACTACCACCGCATTTTATTCCACCTATAGTGCTATATCCATGGCTTGCACTCATGTATTGCGTGAGAGTTGAAAATGCTAAAGCGCGTTAAAAAGTATGAACCAATTGCTTGGCTGACACCGGAGTAGTACATGATTTATACTTTGAGCTGGGAAGACACAGCATGACAAAACTATATGATTTTGTAGGGATAATGTTCTTTAGCATTTGATATTCTGAAAGACATGATTGTTTGTTGGGATGTCCGAGTATTGATGTCTTTATATCAAATTATAGACTATTGCTTCGAATCACTCATGTCTTAATATTCATGCCATGACTAGATATATGATCATGTTTATGCTAGGTAGCATTCCACATCAAAAATTATCTTTTTTGTCATTTACCTATTAGAGGACGAGCAGGAATTAAGCTTGGGGATGTTGATATGTCTCCGTCGTATCTTCCATGCCAATATTATTAAACTTTTACATACTTTTGGAAACAATTTATATGATTTATTTGGTCTAACTTACTGATCCAGTGCCTAGTGCCAGTTCCTGTTTTTTGCATGTTTTTGTATCACACAAAATCCATATCAAACAAAGTCTAAATGAAATAAAAATTTGCAGAGAATTATTTTGGAATATATGTGATTTTGGGGAGTTCGAATCACCGCAAACGGAGGCCCACACAGCCCACAAGACAGCAAGGTGCGCTAGAGGAGCAAGGCGCGTGGTGGTGGGTTGTGCTCACCTCGTACGTCTGCTGGAGCTCTACTTCAGGTGCAAGGAAGCTTATATCCGGGAAAAATCATGTTAAAATCTCAACTACTTTTACTTCAATGGGAGGATGGTATTTAAACCACTTCTCCTTGGGATGATCAACATGAGTAGCAAATGATTCGCAGAAAGAAGCTACTATCTCAGAGTCAAGTCCATATTTAGTGCTAAACTCACGGGAAACATCGTTATCCATAAAAGCTTTAACAAAATCAAACTTAGGGGGTCATACCTGACTCCTTACCTTCATCATAAAAGAACCAGAACAAGAATTATCGAGCATGGTGCGATTATTGAGAGAAAGCCGAGCATAAAATTTTTGAATGATCATTTTTCTTGACAGCTCATGATTGGGGCATGAATATAAAATTGAATTAAGCCTCCCCCAAGCTTGAGCGATGCTTTCTCCTTCGTGAGGCCAGAAATTATATATATAATTATGGTCACGATGAACCTGATGCATAGGGTAGAACTTCTGATGAAATTCCAACTTCAGCTGATTATAGTTCCATGATCCAATATCATCACATAGCCTAAACCATGTCAATGTGTCTCCCTTCAAAGATAAAGGGAAGGCCTTCTTCTTGATAACATCCTCGGGCATACCTACAAACTTAAATAATCCACAAACTTCATCCACATAGATTAGGTGTAAATCGGGATGCAGTGTTCCGTCTCCTGTAAAAGGATTATCTAGCAGTTTCTCTATCATACCCGAAGGAATTTCAAAGCAAACATTTTCAGTAGGTGCAGTAGGTTGAGGAGCAACTCTTTGCTCTTCTGGTCGGGGTGAAGATACCCCGAACAAGCCCCTCAAAGGATGATGAACCATAGTAACAAGTGACAGTAAATTTCAGCACACTATATAAATTTTTCCTTACGAAATTCCACTTACCAAAGGCGCTTCACTCCCCGGCAACGGCGCGAGAAAAGAGTCTTGATGACCCACAAGTGTAGGGGGATCTATCGTAGTCCTTTCGATAAGTAAGAGTGTTGAACCCAACGAGGAGCAAAAGGAAATGATATGCAGTTTTCAGTAAGGTATTTTCTGCAAGCACTGAAATTATCGTTAACAGATAGTTTTGTGATAAGGTAATTGGTAGCAAGTGACAAATAGTAAAAGTAAATAAGGTGCATCAAGATGGCCCAATCCTTTTTGTAGCATAGGACAAGCCTGGACAAACTCTTATAAGAAGGAAAACGCTTCCGAGGACACATGGGAATTATCGTCAAGCTAGTTTTCATCACGATCATCTGATTCGTGTTTGGTACTTTGATAATTTGGTATGTGGGTGGACCGGTGCTTGGGTGCTGCCCTTACTTGGACAAGCATCCCACTTATGATTAACCTCTAATGCAAGCATCCGCAACTACAAAAGAAGTATTAAGGTAAACCTAACCATAGCATGAAACAAGTGGATCCAAATCAACCCCTTACAAAGCAACGCATAAACTAGGGTTTAAGCTTCGGTCACTCTAGCAGCCCATCATCTACTTATTACTTCCCAATGCCTTCCTCTAGGCCCAAACAATGGTGACGATGGGCATCGGGGGGTCACCGAGTGGCCCACGAGGCAGGGGGCGCGCCAGAGAGGGGGGGGGGCGCCCCCCACCCTCGTGGACAGGTGGTGGCCCCCTGGTGAATTTCTTTCGCTAGATATTTTTTATATTTTCTGAAACGGTGTCCCGTGGAGTTTCGGAGCTTTTTGAGTTGTACAGAATAGGGTTCCAATGTTTGCTCCTTTTCCAGCCCAGAATTCCAGCTGCCGTCATTCTCCCTCTTCATGTAAACCTTGTAAAATAAGAGAGAAAAGGCATAAGTATTGTGATATAACATGTAATAACAGCCCATGGTGCAATAAATATCATCATAAAAGCATGATGCAAAATGGACGTATCACCAATAAACTGTGGCTGAATGGGCAAGTTTGATCAATGCCCCCAAGGAGAATGAAAATGACATTGATGTGTATGCCAAGTCCAGGATGGATCCAAACTCTATGGCAAATATGTACAAGCCAATCCCTGATAGAGAAGTGAAAACTCACAAGTTTGGCTCCATATACCATCTGTTGTCTAGATTGACCACAATCAACACTATACTTAGGCACACTTTGTTGCCCAAGTGAGGATATCATAGAATGATCCGAGGTCACTCCATCAACTTGCTCCACATGTTTGATGTTCCCGAGAAGTTCAAGGTCATGAGCCTGATTGTAGAGACAATCAAGAGGATAATGATACGTCTCCATCATATCTATAATTTTTGATTGTTTCATGCCAATATTATACAACTTTTACATACTTTTGGCAAAAATTTATATGATTTATTTGGACTAACTTACTGATCCAGTGCCCAGTGCCAGTTCCTATTATTTGCATGCTTTTGTATCGTAGAAAATAAATATCAAACGAAGTCCAAATGCGCTAAAATTTTACGAAGAATTATTTTGGAATATATGTGATTTTTAGGAGGTGGAAGCAACACAACCGGGGGCTCGTAGGCCCCACAAGCCATGAGGGCGTGCCAGGGGTGCCTGGCGCGCCCAGGTGTCTTGTGCCCTCCTCGAACGTTGGTTGGGGCCCTTCTTCTCGCGCAAGAAAGCTAATTTATGGATAAAACTCGTGTTAAAATCTCAGCGCAATCAGAGTTACAGATCTCCAGGAATTTAAGAAACGGTGAAGGGCCAGATCTGAGAACGCAAACAGAAGAGGACAGAGAGACATATCCAATCTCGGAGGGGCTCTCGCCCCTCCCATGCCATGGAGACCGAGGACCAGAGGGAGAACCCTTCTCCCACCTAGGGAGGAGGCCAAGGAAGAAGAAGAAGGAGGGGGGCTCTCTCCCCCTCGCTTCCGGTGGCGCCGGAGTGCCACCGGGGCAATGATCGGGATGGTGATCTACATCAACAATCTTGCTACCGTCAACACCAACTCTCTCCCCCTCATTGCAGCTGTGTAACACCTCTTTCCCCCCGCTATAATCTCTACTTGAACATGGTTCTCAACTCCATATATTATTTCCCAATGAATCATGGTTATCCAATGATGTTTGAGTAGATTCGCTTTGTCCTGTGGGTTAATTGTGATCTTGGTTGGTATGATTGTATATTTTATTTATGGTGTTGTCCTATGGTGCCCTCCGTTCTCGCGCAAACGTGAGGGCCCCCCGTTGTAGGCTGTTGCAATATGTTCATGGTTCACTTATGGTGGGTTGCGAGAGTGACAGAAGCTTAAACTCGAGTAAGGGGGTATGACGTATGGGAGTAAAGAGGACTTGATACTTAATGCTATGGTTGGGTTTCACGACCTTAATGATATTTAGTAAATGCGGATGCTTGCTAGAGGTCCAATCATAAGTGCATATGATCCAAGTAGAGAAAGTTTGTTAGCTCATGCCTCTCCCTCATATAAAATTGCTAGAATGATTATCGGTACTTCTTATCCATTACCTAGGGAAAAATAACTTTCTTGTTGACAAAATGTCAGGCCCAAGATGCGATTCTATCCCGATCACGTGACACTTACGTGATTGGGGCACAACCGCATTTTGGGCGCTTAGCAAGATGGATATCATTACATCGTACCATTACATACATACATGGGGGATACAACAATACATACAAGTCACATGAATACAACAACATCAATACAAAGTATCCGACTACGGATACAAACATGAAAAGAACAACGACATCCATCTGCTATCCCAGGCTGCCGACCCGGAACCTAACGCAAGACTGAAGAAGAAGAAGAAGAAGAAGAAAGAACTCCAACACAACGACCATCGCTCTCACATCAAGACATCGGAAACCTGCACCTGCAACTGTTGTTGTAGTATCTGTGAGCCACAAGGACTCAGCAATCCCATAACCATGGGTAACAAGACTATCAAAGCTTAATGGGTAGGAAGAGGTAAAGTGGTGAGTTTGCAGTAGCGGCTAAGTAGTATATGGTGGCTAACTTACGAGTACAAGAATAAGATGAGCATCTACGCAAACGGTCGCAAACTAGTAATGATCGCTAAAGATCCTGAACTACCTACGAGTCAAACATAACCCCACCGTGTTCTCTTCTCAAAATGAAAAGAGACAGTCACGATTACTCACACAGTTGTGTGTTTTACTTCGGATCCTCTGTCAAGTTTTCTACAACCGGACATTAACAAATTTCAATCTGCCACATAACCACGGGCACGACTTTCGAAAGATCATAACCCTGCAAGGGTGTCCCAACTTAGCCCATCACAAGCTCTCACGATCAGTTGAAGTAATAATAATTATTACCCCTTATCTTAAGGAAATCCGATCAGGCTCGGCATCCCGGTGCACAAGACATTTCGACAATGGTAAAACAAGTCCAGCAAGAACTCCCGGCGTGCCGACACCCTGATAGTAGCCGCGCGTATCTCGTCTCAGGCCACAACCAGATGGGACAAGCTACGAGTAAAACCAGCCCTCGGGTTTCCCCAAGGTGGCCCCGCAGGTTGCCCGTTTGGGACCAACACCATCTGCCCAGTATATAGGTGTGTTAATAATAATAATAGATATTGTGATATTCCAACAACAAGATCCGACATGGATCAAACTTCATCTTCACCTGCAAGGCTGCAACTAACAACGATATAAGAGGGGCTGAGCAAGCGGGTAACATAGCCAAACAATGGTTTGCTAGGAAGGTGTCAAAGGTTAGAGGTTTCATGGCAACTAGGAGAGGGGCTGACAATAAAGATGGGTAGCGCGACATATAACGATAGCATCGAGACAACTAAGCATGGCAATGATAGTAAAGGTATCCAAGGGTATGGTCATCTTGCCTGAGATCCCGCAAGGAAGAAGAACGGATCCGTGAAGAAGACGAGGAAGAAGCCTTGAAGAAGAACCACGGTAGACGAACGAATCCTCACGATCGCAACAGAACAAGCACTAACAAGAAGAAGCAAGCAATACGGTAAACACACAACACAAGAACATGACAATATTCTCAAGCAAGTATGACGCAAGACAAGTCTATATATGATGCAATACATGGCAAGGTAGGAAGCACAGAAAAAGAACACAAGAACATGACAATATGCTCAAGCAAGTATGATGCAAGACAAGTCTATATATGATGCAATACATGGCAAGGTAGGAAGCACAGAAAAACAACACAAGAACATGACAATATGCTCAAGCAAGTATGATGCAAGACAAGTCTATATATGATGCAATACATGGCAAGGTAGGAAGCACACAAAAACAACACAAGCCAACAAGTTTAAATGAGGCCGAAAACTAAACATAACAAATCCGGTAAGTCCTCATATGCATAATTTGAATTTAGACCAGATCTGAACAAACCTTAAGTTAAAGTTGTTAAACAGTAGGTTAACATGAACCATGATGATCTACATGAAATTCTAGTCAAGTTTCATATAAAGTTTGTTTAATTCGGAGCTACGGCCTAGAAGATATGAGCAAAACAAGTCAAACATGGCAACGGTGCAAGATGCACCCAAACAACAAGCAAACACACTCCAAACATGAAAACAATATGATATTATGATTCTACATGCAAAATCACACAAGTTTCATATAAGGCACACCCAAAACGGAGCAACGGGCTAAAAGATACACATGAAACAAGATACAACAACAAGCTGAAGTTAACAGCCACATAGCAACTTTGGAGCAAGGTAAATATAAGCTACATCATCCAAACATCATAACAAGAAGCATGTATCTGAAGTAGACATGATACTCAACAAGTAGGAACTTAGAACACACTCAAAAGCTTGCTGGAACACATTTAAACAAGCATGGCAAGTTGCAATAAAATTATCCAGACATGGCCAAAATCTGGGAACGCAAAACATCATCACGATGCTGCCTTCGGAGGCACAAAACAATATGCATATCAACTCTAACAAGAACATAAAGAGCATGGACATGTAGTATACATATCCTACAGCAAACAACTCCATTGGAGCAATTCCATAGGAGGCATGGATCAATAGCAACAAGCTACACCATTTTGATCATGACGTTAAAAACCTGACAGAAATATTTTATAGCAACTTGGGATTAAGAAATAAATAAGCTACAGCAAGCCATATGAGCAAGTAAGGGCATGAATGGATAGACAATAACATGGACAACAAGACATGATCATTGGCCACTCCAAAACAAGCATGGATTTGCCTAGGGCATCAAGCAAACATAGCATCAGGATATGGCAGATTCCAGACTTAGTAGAAATTTCACTAAGTATAAAACAGTTAAGTTGGCATGGCATGTTTGCCACCATGTTTAAGTCAACACAAGGCATATCATGGAAAGTTAAATGCACCATAGCAAAGACCATATTATTGTGCTTCTAAAAAAACTAAACATGTGGCATGAAGACAAGCACATCAATAGCAATGATCAAGTGAAATCAGCATCTCATAACAAGCTTCAGCTCTTAACAGCCAAATGCACTTTTGCAACAGAGATTAACATGGCAATATGGAATCAAACAAGCATGCTACAGCAACCATCATGTAGTACATTTCATAATGAACATTTTGACATATCATATGCATCATTTGGATAAACATGCACCAAGTTATCATATCTCAAACATGGCAACAAAATAACAAGTAGCACCAGTTTATAATAAGTAGCACTCTTGCAACAGAGATTAGAACATCTAGATGAAGTCAAACAAGCATGGCACAATGGAACACAGTGTAGAGCACATCACCACGATCATTTTGACATATCATACACTCAATTTGGATCACCACACAAAAAGTTATCACTATGCAAACATGCAACAAAAATTACACAGAAAAAGGACTTAACCGTTGTAAGACTTAGGAAAAAAACAACTCAGCGTTAGAAAGCTAAGAGGCGCACTGGGCGGGGAGTAGAGGCATCTCACCACGGGGGCTCGGCCCAAGAAGCACAAGCTGGCAGGCCGGGGGGG
>LR738711.1:865506180-865562925 GCA_902687465.1 Secale cereale
GGGGGGGGGGGGGGGGACGGGCCGGAGCTGGGCCCAGCCAGCAGGCCGGCCCACACGGGGAGTTGGAGGGGCGTCGTCCACCTCGAAGTCGAGGCGCGGCGGACATGGCACCAGGCGGCGGCGACACCCAGCGATGACGCCGGCGAGGGAAAGGCGGCGGAGGAGGTCCCGGAGGCCGGGAACGGGGCGGATCCGGTGAGCAGCTACGGCTGCTGGCCGGAGGGAGGCAGATCCGGCGTCGGGGTTCTGGATCCGGCGGAGCTCGCGGGCACAGGGCGGCGGCGGCTAGCGCCGTGGCGCGGAGGCGGCGCAGCTCAGGGCGACGGGGCGGTGGCCGGACCTGCCCTCCGGTGGCCGGCGGCGAGGCGCCGGAGGCGCAGACGACGGTACCGGGGGGAGGGAATGCGGCTACGGCCGGCTGGCGGCGGCGACTCGGGCCCGATCCGGGTCCCGCGGGCCGCAGCGGCGGTGGGAGGTGGCTGTGCCACATGGTGAAACGTGGTTGGCTGCGGGCGGTGGTGGAGCTGATGTGGCGGCACCGGATTGGCCGGAGTGAGGTGGAGGGGCGCTGGACATGTCTAGAGGCGGAGCGGACATGTCCGGCGGCGCGGGGAGGAGGATTTTTAGGGTTTCATCTGCGCGAAAATGGAGGGAGAGGCACATATTTATAGGTAGAGGGAGCTAGGAGTGTCGAAATGAGGAGCCGTTCACGGCCACGCGATCGTGATCGAACGGCCAAGAGCATGGAGAGGTTAGAATGGGCTTGGTGGGCTGTGTGAAAGGGGTGCTGGGCCAAAAGACAAAAGGCCTCCGGCGGTTAACACGGTTAACCGTTGGGCTATCAAACGAGCTCCAAACGCGACGAAACTTGACAGTCGGTCTACCTATGCTATAATAAGACCACACGCCAAGTTTCAACCCATTCCGAGAACGTTTTCCGGCCACTCATAAAAGAAATATTCGGAGGCATCGCGGGCGCGTGCAAGTGTGTCTGGGCTCAGAACGAACAACAGAAAGGACGAGGGGGCTCGGACGGATGCAAGTTTTGAAAACATGATGATGCAATGCACATGATGACAAGGCAAGGATGCACACGCAAGCAGATGACATGGCAACGACAACTAATAACTGGCTGACACCTGGCGCACCGCTCTCGGGGTGTCACAACACTCCCCTACTAACAAGAGATATCGTCCCGAGATCTTAGGAACGAGACGGGAGAGGAAAGAGGAAGAACAAAGTTCTTCGAGGACAAAAGAGTGAAACCAAAGAAACTTGAGAGGTTGAACAATTCGAAAGAAAGAATACAACGGAGATGATTGAGATTGAGAAACTCCGGTAAAATAAGCAACAAGGCATAAGACGAGAACCAAGAGGATAAGGATATGAAGCCCGAGTTGAAGGAACAAGAATGAATTCGAAAGCACTCCGGTTAAAAGAGATAGAAAAGGAGTTAAAACGAAGGAATTTGGGCAGCACTTCGGCTAAACTGAAAGAAATAGCACACCGGTTTAACATGAATGGAATGGGACAAGAACTTAAAAAGATGAAATGATACTCGACGAGAGCAACAACACAATGCCTCCGGAAGAATTGAGAGAGTTGCATGACCGAAGTTGTTGAGAAATCAACAACAAAAGAATAAGCTTGTTGTGGACTTACGAAAACATCTCAAAGCTTGAGGTGAATTACCGCCGCAACGAAAAGAAGGATTATTTGAGAATGAAGAATTGCAAAATTCCACTTCAAAGAATACGGAGAATTATTTGCACTCGAGAGGCAAAATAATAAGAATGCTTGAGATGTTCCAAAAGAATCAGATGAATGTTAGAAGAATGATTTAAATGATTGAGAACCACCATGAAGAACTCCGGTAAAATGAAAGGATGATGATATAGTAATGACGGGCGAAAAGAATAAGATTAAAGCCTTGCGATGATTAGTCGGGGTTCCAACGAGATAGCCGAGAAATTAAGAACTCCGGAAAGAAAAGATTAAAGCACCTGGAACTAGAATTTATTTATCAAGAATAAACTCCGAAGGAAAGGAATTAAACAACTTGAAGAATAAGAATTATGTTATGCTTATCCTCCACCAATTAAATTGATGAGAAGCAATGGATTGCATCACACTTATTCGCGTTGAAATGATTAAAGAGGAATATATCGCGAACTTGCGAAATATTCATGAAACACAGGTAGGATTGGAATAAAATGAATTGATTGATATGATAGCACCGGAAAGAACTCTTGAGCGAACCACCGTAAGGAATTAAAGCCGGGTGAAGAAAATGAATGAACCACCGGGAAGAATTAAAATCGAATGATGAAAGAGAATAAACCAACGTAAAGAATTAAAAATTGGACGAAGAAAAGAGAATGACTCTCTGGAAGAATAAAGCACTAGAGGGAATTGAATGATGAGAACGAAGAGATCATGAACTAGTTAAAGAATACTTGAACGTAGCACCGGAAGAATGTGAGACGAACGAAAAGGCATCAATGAAGAATATTTGGAGGACGAAGTTGAAAACTGAGAACCAAGAAATCTTCTGAAATGATGGCCTTCGGAGGAACACTATGAAAAGAATTCATGAAATACTCCGGAAGAATGAAAAGAAGAAAGGTTGGACCAACGATGAAAAGAATTGAAAGCGATCTTGGAGAAGGCATATGACTGATGGAATCCATACTTATGTCACATTTGAAAGAATTTCGGAACACTCCGGGAAAATTAGAAGAGTCAGGTAAGATGCTGGGAAAAGACCTGTGGGTTATGAGCCCACCGAAGAGAAAACACCATTGAAAGGATTGAAAGGAGATAATGCATCGGAACGATTAAAAGACTCAAGGAGGTGACAACCTCGAATTTATTCGAACACAGACGAATCTCCTGAGATATTTTCGGAACTCCGGAATAATTAAATGGCGAGAGGCGAGCAAGACAGGGGAACACACTTGAGCCGATGAAAGAATAAGAACAACACCGAGATATTGGAATTGAGTCCACCGGAAAAGAAGAAGATGTGAAGAATATCAACTGAGAGGAGAATTCATCGGAGACGAAAAGAGAAGAATGATGAACTAGAAGAGAATTCACGAGTTGAAACAATTGAGGAAGTGAAGCAAAGACTTCACACGAGTAGGATGGATACTCGATTAAGGACTCCGGCTCCGAGAAGAAAAAGGGTGGGCGGGTGGGAAAAAGAAAGACAACTTCGGAAGGGGAAACAACACCGGCTGAAAGAACTGATGTTGCACTTGCAAAGAAGAAGAGGGTTGAATCCACTTGACGAGAGATGCACCATATGAAAGAACTGCCAACGCAACGAACAAAAACTAACCACGATCCAAAAAAATTCAAGGGGAAGAGGGGCAATTCCAAAACACCTACGTCAAGATTCCTCACCAGAGCGACGAAGGGGCTGAGGAGGAAAAGAATTCCTACTCTCTGATATAACTAGACTCCAAAAAAAGTTTTCAGCTAGACTCAACAACGACCAGACTACGATCAATCAAGGGGGATCCTATGGTCGGTCGAGGCTCTGATACCAACTTGTCAGGCCCAAGATGCGATTCTATCCCGATCACGTGACACTTACGTGATTGGGGCACAACCGCATTTCGGGCGCTTAGCAAGATGGATATCATTACATCGTACCATTACATACATACATGGGGGATACAACAATACATACAAGTCACATGAATACAACAACATCAATACAAAGTATCCGACTATGGATACAAACATGAAAAGAACAACGACACCCATCTGCTATCCCAGGCTGCCGACCCGGAACCTAACCCAAGACTGAAGAAGAAGAAGAAGAAGAAGAAGAAGAAGAAGAAGAAGAAAGAAATAACTCCAACACAACGATCATCGCTCTCACGTCAAGACATCGGAAACCTACACCTGCAACTGTTGTTGTAGTATCTGTGAGCCATGAGGACTCGGCAATCCCATAACCAATACAAAGTATCCGACTACGGATACAAACATGAAAAGAACAACGACATCCATCTGCTATCCCAGGCTGCCGACCCGGAACCTAACGCAAGACTGAAGAAGAAGAAGAAGAAGAAGAAAGAACTCCAACACAACGACCATCGCTCTCACATCAAGACATCGGAAACCTGCACCTGCAACTGTTGTTGTAGTATCTGTGAGCCACGAGGACTCAGCAATCCCATAACCATGGGTAACAAGACTATCAAAGCTTAATGGGTAGGAAGAGGTAAAGTGGTGAGGTTGCAGCAGCGGCTAAGTAGTATATGGTGGCTAACTTACGAGTACAAGAATAAGATGAGCATCTACGCAAACGGTCGCAAACTAGTAATGATCGCTAAAGATCCTGAACTACCTACGAGTCAAACATAACCCCACCGTGTTCTCTTCTCAAAATGAAAAGAGATAGTCACGGTTACTCACACAGTTGTGTGTTTTACTTCGGATCATCTGTCAAGTTTTCTACAACCGGACATTAACAAATTCCAATCTGCCACATAACCGCGGGCACGGCTTTCGAAAGATCATAACCCTGTAGGGGTGTCCCAACTTAGCCCATCACAAGCTCTCACGATCAGCTGAAGTAATAATAATAATTACCCCTTATCTTAGGGAAATCCGATCAGGCTCGGCATCCCGGTGCACAAGACATTTCGACAATGGTAAAACAAGTCCAGCAAGACCTCCCGGCGTACCGACACCCTGATAGTAGCCGCGTGTATCTCGTCTCAGGCCACAACCGGATGGGACAAGCTACGAGTAAAACCAGCCCTCGGGTTTCCCCAAGGTGGCCCCGCAGGTTGCCCGTTTGGGACCAACACCATCAGCACTGGCCCCCTGCTATGTAGAAAAGAATCTCGAGGGAGCGCCCCCCTATGAAATTTAATTAATTAATTAAGTTGTTATTATGAGGCAAATTAGAACCAATGTTGGGCCTTGCTGGAGGAGTTTTATTCAAAGACGAAGTGTCAAGGGGTCCCCATATACCCAGCCGTGTAAGGAACACAAAATCAAGGAACATAATGCCGGTTTATCGGCTCCTAAGGTGGCATGAGTGGAACAAAACACCGAGCAAAAGGCCAAGCCTTCCACCCATGCCCAGTATATAGGTGTGTTAATAATAATAATAGATATTGTGATATTCCAACAACAAGATCTGACATGGATCAAACTTCATCTTCACCTGCAACTAATAACGCTATAAGAGGGGCTGAGCAAGCGGGTAACATAGCCAAACAATGGTTTGCTAGGAAGGTGTCAAAGGTTAGAGGTTTCATGGCAACAAGGAGAGGGGCTGACAATAAAGATGGGTAGCGCAACATGTAACGATAGCATCGAAACAACTAAGCATGGCAAGTATGGTCATCTTGCCTGAGATCCCGCAAGGAAGAAGAACGGATCCGTGAAGAATATGAAGAAGAAGCCTTGAAGAAGAACCACGGTAGACGAACGAATCCTCACGATCGCAATGGAACAAGCACTAACGAGAAGAAGCAAGCAATACGGTAAACACACAACACAAGAACATGACAATATGCTCAAGCAAGTATGATGCAAGAAAAGTCTATATATGATGCAATTCATGGCAAGGTAGGAAGCACAAAAAAACAACACAAGAACATGACAATATGCTCAAGCAAGTATGATGCAAGACATGTCTATATATGATGCAATACAGGGCAAGGTAGGAAGCACAGAAAAACAACACAAGAACATGACAATATGCTCAAGCAAGTATGATTCAAGACAAGTATATATATGATGCAATACATGGCAAGGTAGGAAGCACACAAAAACAACACAAGCCAACAAGTTTAAATAAGGCCGGAAACTACACATAACAAATCCGGTAAGTCCTCATATGCATAATTTGAATTTAGACCAGATCTGAACAAACCTTAAGTTAAAGTTGTTAAACAGCAGGTTAACATGCACCATGATGATCTACACGAAATTCTAGTCAAGTTTCATATAAAGTTTGTTTAATTCGGAGCTACGGCCTAGAAGATATGAGCAAATCAAGTCAAACATGGCAACGGTGCAAGATGCACCCAAACAACAAGCAAACACACTCCAAACATGAAAACAATATGATATTATGATTCTACATGCAAAATCACACAAGTTTCATATAAGGCACACCCAAAACGGAGCAACGGGCTAAAAGATACACATGAAACAAGATACAACAACAAGCTGAACTTAACAGCCACATAGCAACTTTGGAGCAAGGTAAATATAAGCTACAACACCCAAACATCATAACAAGAAGCATGGATCTGAAGTAGACATGATACTCAACAAGTAGGAACTTAGAACACACCCAAAATCTTGCTGGAACACATTTAAACAAGCATGGCAAGTTGCAATAAAATTATCCAGACAGCCAAAATCTGGGAAGACAAAACATCATCACGATGCTTCCTTCGGAGGCACAAAACAACATGCATATCAACTCTAACAAGAACATAAAGAGCATGGACATGTAGTAGACATATCCTACAGCAAACAACTCTATTGGAGCAATTCCATAGGAGGCATGGATCAATAGCAACAAGCTACACCATTTTGATCATGACGTTAAAAACCTGACAGAAATATTTTATAGCAACTTGGGAGCAAGAAATAAATAAGCTACAGCAAGCCATATGAGCAAGTAAGGGCATGAATGGATAGACAATAATATGGACAACAAGACATGATCATTGGCCACTCCAAAACAAGCATGGATTTGCCTAGGGCATCAAGCAAACATAGCATCAGGATATGACAGATTCCAGACTTAGTAGAAATTTCACTAAGTATAAAACAGTTAAGTTGGCATGGCATGTTTGCCAGCATGTTTAAGTAAACACAAGGCATATCATGGAAATTTAAATGCACCATAGCAAAGACCATATTATTGTGCTTCTAAAACAACTAAACATGTGGCATGAAGACAAACACATCAATAGCAATGATCAAGTGAAATCAGCATCTCATAACAAGCTTCAGCTCTTAACAGCCAAATGCACTTTTGCAACAGAGATTAGCATGGCAATATGGAATCAAACAAGCATGCTACAGCAACCATCATGTAGTACATTTCATAATGAACATTTTGATATATCATATGCATCATTTGGATAAACATGCACCAAGTTATCATATCTCAAACATGGCAACAAAATAATAAGTAGTAGCAGTTTATAATAAGTAGCACTCTTGTAACAGATATTGGAGCCTCTAGATGAAGTCAAACAAGCATGGCACAATGGAAAAAAGTGTAGAGCACATCACCACGATCATTTTGACATATCATACACTCAATTTGGATCACCACACAAAAAGTTATCACTATGCAAACATGCAACAAAAATTACACAGAAAAAGGACTTAACCGTTTTAAGACTTAGGAAAAAAACAACTGAACGTTAGAAAGCTAAGAGGCACACTGGGCGGGGAGTAGAGACATCTCACCACGGGGGCTCGGCCCAAGAAGCAGAGGCTGGCAGGCCGGGGGGACGGGCTGGAGCTGGGCCCAACCAGTAGGCCGGCCCACACGAGGGCGCTGGAGGGGCGTCGTCCACCTCGAAGCCGAGGCATGGCGGCATGGCACCGGGCGGCGGCGGCACCCAGCGACGACGACGGCGAGGGGACGGCGGCGGAGGAGGTCCCGGAGGCCGGGAACGGGGCGGATTCGGCGACCAGCTGCGGCTGCTGGCCGGAGGGAGGCGGATCCGGCGCCGGGGTTCTGGATCAGGCGGAGCTTGCGGGCACGGGGCGGCGGCGGAGTTTCCGGGACGGCGGCAGCGGCTAGCGCTCTGGCGCGAAGGCGGCGCGGCTCAGGGCGACGGGGCAATGGCCGGACCTGCCCTCCGATGGCCAGCGGCGAGGCGCCGGAGGCGCAGATGACGGGACCGGGCGGAGGCAACGCGGCTACGACTGGCTGGCGGCGGCGACTCGGGCCCGCGCGGGCCCGATCCGGGTCCCGCGGGCCGCGGCGGCGGTGGGAGGTGGCTGCGCCACGTGGCAAAACGTGGTTGGCTGCGGGCGGTGGTGGAGCTGATGTGGCGGCACCGGATTGGCTGGAGTGAGGTGGAGGGACGCTGGACATGTCCAGAGGCGGAGCGGACATGTCCGGCGGCGCGGGGAGGAGGATTTTTAGGGTTTCATCTGCGTGAAAATGGAGAGAGAGGCACATATTTATAGGTAGAGGGAGCTAGGAGTGTCCAAATGAGGAGCCGTTCGAGGCCACGCGATCGTGATCGAACGGCCAAGAGCATGGAGAGGTTAGAATGGGCTTGGTGGGCTGTGTGAAAGGGGTGCTGGGCCAAACGACAAAAGGCTTGCGGCGGTTAACACGGTTAACCGTTGGGCTATCAAACGAGCTCCGAACGCGACGAAACTTGACAGGCGGTCTACCTATGCTATAATAAGACCACACGCCAAGTTTCAACCCATTCCGAGAACATTTTCCGGCCACTCATAAAATAAATATTCGGAGGCACCGCGAGCGCGTGCAAGTGTGTCTGGGCTCAGAACGGACAACAGAAAGGACGAGGGGGCTCGGACGGATGCAAGTTTTGAAAACATGATGATGCAATGCACATGATGACAAGGCAAGGATGCACACGCAAGTAGATGGCATGGCAACGGCAACGAATAACTCGCTGACACCTGGCGCACCGGTCTCGGGGTGTCACACAAAAGCTATCTACTAAACCACTAACTTAGTTGATCTTTATCTAAACAGCCCCTACTTTTTATTTACGTGCTCTTTATTATCTTGCAAAACTATCCCAAAGTACTTCTAGTTTCATACTTGTTTTCGGTAAAGCAAATGTCAAGTGTGCGTAGAGTTGTATCGGTGGTCGATAGAACTTGATGGAATATTTGTTCTACATTTATCTCCTCGTTGGGTTCGACACTCTTACTTATCAAAAAAGGCTACAAACGATCCCCTATACTTGTGGGTTATCAGACAGCAGCTGACCAGGAAAGGTCTTGTGGATATGCCCCTTGCTACTTCTCGAGCTTGTGTTGTATTCCCTCGAAGAGGAAAGGGTGATGCAGCACAATAGCGTAAGTATTTCCCTCAGTTTTTTAGAACCAAGGTACCAATCCAGTAGGAGACCATGCGCGAGTCCCTCGCACCTGCACAAACAAATAAGAACCTCGCAGCCAACGCGATAAAAGGGGTTGTCAATCCCTTCTCGGTCACTTAAGAGAGTGAGAATTTATTGATATGATAAGATAATATTTTTGGTATTTTAGGTATAGAGATTGAAAGTAAATAATGCAAAGTTAAGTAAATAGTTGATGGAAGATTAATATGATGAGAATAGACCCGGGGGCCATAGGATTCACTAGTGGCTTCTCTCATGATAGCAGATTTCTACGATGGGTGAACAAATTACTGTAAAGCAATTGATAGAAGAGTGCATAGTTATGAGAATATCTAGGCATGATCATTGTATATAGGCATCACGTCCGTGAAAAGTAGACCGAAACGATTCTGCATCAACTACTATTACTCCACATATCGACCGGTATCCAGCATGCATCTAGAGTATTAAGTTCATAAGAACAGAGTAACGCCTTAAGCAAGATGACATGATGTAGAGGGATAAACTGAAGAAATATGATATAAACCCCATCTTTTTATACTCGATGGCAACAATACAATACGTGCCTTACTGCCCCTGCTGTCACTGGGAAAGGACACCGCAAGATTGAACCCAAAGCCAACCACTTCTCCCATTGCAAGAACTATAGATCTAGTAGGCCAAACCAAACTGATAATTTGTAGAGACTTGCAATGACATTTAAATCATGCATCAAAGATTTCAGAAAAGAATCCAATATTGTTCATTGATAATCTTGATCATAAACCCACAATTCATCGGATCTCCACAAACACACCGCAAAAAGATTACTTCGAATAGATCTCCTCGAAGATCGAGGAGAACTTTGTATTGAGATCCAAAGAGAAATAAGAAGCCATCTAGATAATAACTATGGACCCGAAGGTCTGTGGTAAACTACTCACAATTCATCGGAGAGGCTATGGTGTTGATGTAGAAGCCCTCCATGACCGATGCCCCCTCCCGCAGAGCTCCGGAAGAGGCCCCAAGATGGGATCTCACGGTACAGAAGGTTGCGGTGGTGGAATTAGGGTTTCATTGTGCTCCTCGATGTTTTCAGGGTATGGGAGTATATATAGGCTGAAGAGGCACATCAGGGGAGCCACATGGGGCCCACGAGGGTGGGGGCGCGCCTACCCCCCTGGGCGCGCCCCGTGCCCTCGTGGCCACCTCCTTCGCTTCCTGGCATGTACTCCAAGTCTTCTGTGTTGATATTGTTCAAAAAATAACTCTCCCGAAGGTTTCATTCCATTTGGACTCCGTTTGATATTCCTTTTCTGCGAAACACCGAAATAGGCAAAAACAACAATTGGCACTGGGCCTTGGGTTAGTAGGTTAGTCCCAAAAATAATATAAAAGTGTATAATAAAGCCCATTAAACATCCAAAACAGAATATATAATAGCATGGAACAATCAAAAATTATAGATACGTTGGAGACGTATCAAGCATCCCCAAGCTTAATTCCTGCTCGTCCTCGAGTAGGTAAATGATAAAAACAGAATTTTTGATGTGGAATGCTAACCAACATAATTCTCAATGTAATTATTGTGGCATGAATGTTCAGATCCGAAAAATTCAAGACAAAAGTTTAATATTGACATAAGAGTAATAATACTTCAAGCATACTACCAAAGCAATCATATCTTCTCAAAATAACATGGCCAAATAAAGTTATCCCTACAAAGTCATATAGTCTGGCTATGCTCTATCTTCATCACACAAAATATTTAAATCATGCACAACCCCAGTTTCAGCCAAGCAATTGTTTCATACTTCAATTTTTTCAAACTTTTCGACTTTCACGCAATACATGAGCGTGAGCCATGGATATAGCACTATAGGTGGAATAGAGTGGTGGTTGTGGAGAAGACAAAAGAGGAAGATAGTCTCACATCAACTAGGCGTATAAATGGGCTATGGAGATGCCCATCAATAGATATCAATGTGAGTGAGTAGGGATTGCCATGCAACGGAAGCACTAGAGCTATAAGTGTATGAAAGCTCAACAAAAGAAACTAAGTGGGTGTGCATCCAACTTGCTTGCTCACGAAGACCTAGGGCATTTGAGGAAGCCCATCATTGGAATATACAAGCCAAGTTCTATAATGAAAATTCCCACTAGTATATGAAAGTGACAACATAGGAGACTCTCTATCATGAAGATAATGGTGCTACTTTGAAGCACAAGTGTGGAAAAAGGATAGTAACATTGTCCCTTCTCTCTTTTTCTCTCTTTTATTTATTTTATTTTTTATTTTTATTTTTTTCGTTGGTCCCTTTCTCTCTTTTTTCTCTTTTTTATTTTATGGCCTCTTTTTTTTCGTCCGGAGTCTCATCCTGACTTGTGGGGGAATCATAGTCTCCATCATACTTTCCTCACTGCGACAATGCTCTAGTAATGAAGAGCATCACACTTTTATTTACTTACAACTCGAAGCTAGAACAAAAAATGACACTATGTGAATGATAGTGATGAAGCGTATCATATGAACGGAACGGTGGAAAGTTGGATGGCAATATATCTCGGAATGGCTATGGAAATGCCATGATAGGCAGGTATGGTGGCTGTTTTGAGTAAGGTATATGGTGGGTGTATGGTACCGGCGAAAGTTGTGCGGTACAAGAGAGGCTAGCAATGGTGGAAGGGTGAGAATGCGTATAATCCATGGGCTCAAAATTAGTCATAAAGACCTCATATAATTATTGCAAAAATCTACAAGTCATCAAAACAAAGTATTCAACACATGCTCCTAGCGGAAGGGTTGGTAGGAGTTAACCATCGCGCGATCCCGACCTCCACACAAAGGATAACACTCAATAAATAAATCATGCTCCAACTTCATCACATAACGGTTCAACATACGTGCATGCTACGGGAATCACAAACTTTAACACAAGTGTTTATCAAATTCACAATTACTCCACTATCATGACTCTAATATCACCATCCTCATATCTCAAAACAATCATCAAGCATCAAACTTCTCATAATATTCAATGCACTTTTATATGAAAGTTTTACTATACTCATCTTGGATGCCTATCATATTAGGACTAGTTTTATAACCAAATCACATTACCATGTTGTTCTAAAAGACTCTCAAAATAATATAAGTGAAGCATGAGAGATCAATAATTTCTACAAAATAAAACCACCACCGTGTTCTAAAAGATATAAGTGAAGCACTAAAGGAAAACTATTTAGCTCAAAAGATATAAGTGAAGCACATAGATTATTCTAATAAATTCCAAATCATTTGTATTTCTCTCAAAAGGTGTGTCCAGCAAGGATGATTATGGTAAACTAAAAAGCAAAGACTCAAATCATACATGACGCTCCAAGCAAAACACATATCATGTGGTGAATAAATATATAGTCTCAAGTAAAGTTACCGATAGACGAAGACGAAAGAGGGGATGCCTTCCCGGGGCATCCCCAAGCTTAGGCTTTTGGTTGTCCTTGAATTTTAACTTGGGGTGCCTTGGGCATCCCCAAGCTTAGGCTCTTGCCACTCTTTGTTCCATAGTCCATCAAATCCTTACCCAAAACTTGAAAACTTCACAACACAAAACTTAGCCAAAAATCTCGTGAGCTCCGTTAGTATAGGAAAACAAACCACCACTCAAAGGTACTATACTATAATGAACTCATTATTTGTTTATATTGGTGTTAAACCTATTGTATTACAACTTCTCTATGATTCATACCCCCCGATACTACTCATAGATTCATCAAAATAAGCAAACAACACACGAAAAACAGAATTTATCAAAAAACAGAACAGTCTGTAGCAATCTGTAACTTTCGAATACTTCTGTAACTCTAAAAAATGAAATAAATTGGTGGACGTGAGGAATTTGTCTATTAATCATCTACAAAAAGAATCAACTAAAAAGCACTCTCCAGTAAAAAAATGGTAGCTAATCTCGTGAGTGCTAAAGTTTCTGTTTTTTACAGCATGATCGCATAAACTTCACACAAGTCTTCCCAAAGGTTCTATTTGGCACAAACACTAATTAAAACACAATACCACATCTAAACAGAAGCTAGATGCAATATTTATTCCTAAATAGAAGCAAAAACAAAAAAAAAATAAAATTGGGTTCCCTCCCAACAAGCACAATCGTTTAACGCCCCTAGCTAGGCACGATACAAGAATAGATCTATGTATTGCCATCTTTGGTGGGCAATCCATAAGTGGATCTCATAATAGATTCATAAGGTAATTTGATTTTCTTTCTAGGGAAGTGTTCCATGCCTTTCCTTAACGGAAATTAGAATCTAACATTTCCTTCCTTCATATCAATAATTGCACCAATCGTTCTAAGGAAAGGTCTACCAAGAATAATAGGACATGTAGGATTGCAATCTATATCAAGAACGATGAAATCTACAGGCACATAATTCCTATTTGCAACAATAAGAACATCATTAATCATTTCCATAGGTTTCTTAATGGTAGAATCTGCAAGATGCAAATTAAAGAACAATCATCAAGTTCATGGAAACCTAACAGATCACACAAAGTTTTTGGAATTGTGGAAACACTTGCACCCAAATCACACAAGGCAAAGCATTCATGATCTTTAATCTTAATTTCAATAGTAGGTTCCCACTCATCATAAAGCTTTCTAGGGATAGAAACTTCTAATTCAAGTTTTTCTTCATAAGATTGCATTAAAGCATCAACTATGTGTTTGGTAAAAGCCTTATTTTCACTATAAGCATGCGGAGAATTTAGCACGGATTTCAACAAGGAAATAAAATCTATTAAAGAGCAATTATCATAATTAAATCCCTTGAAATCCAATATAGTGGGTTCATTTCTATGTAAAGTTTTGACCTCTTCAATCCCACTTCTAACAGTTTTAGCATCAAGAACTAAAAACTTCGAATCATTGGCACGCCTTTTAACTAAAGTAGACTCATCTTCAGTCCCATATTTATCAGGATTCATACTAGAAAACAAGGATTTAATATGAGACACATCAATCACTTTTATATCTTCATCTTTATTATCATGAAAACTAGAAGAACACGCTTTCATAAAGCAATCTCTTTTAGCACGCATCCTAGCAGTTCTTTATTTGCACTCATCAATGGAAATTCTCAAGGCTTTGAGAGACTCATTGATATCATGCTTAGGTGGGATAGATCTAAGTTTCAAAGAATCAACATCAAGGGAAATTCTATCTACGTTCCTAGCCAACTCATCGATCTTACGCAATTTTTCTTTAAGCAAGGCATTGAATTTCTTTTGTGAATTCATAAACTCTATAACAGTAGTTTCAAAATCAGAGGGCATCTTACTAAAATTTCCATAAGAGTTATTGTAGGAATTACCATAATTATTCGAGGAATTACTAGGAAAAGGCCTAGAATTAAAGTTTCCTCTATAAGCATTGTTACCAAAATTATTCCTACCAACTAAATTCACATCCAAAGATTCATTATTATTCTCAATCAACGTGGACAAGGGCATATCATTAGGATCAGAAGAAGCACTCTTAGTAGCAAATAATTTCATAAGTTCATCCATATTTCCACTCAAAACAGTAATCTCTTCAATAGCATGTACTTTTTTACTAGTAGATCTTTCGGTGTGCCATTGAGAGTAGTTAACCATAATATTATCTAGGAGTTTGGTAGCTTCTCCTAAAGTAATTTCCATGAAAGTGCCCCGTGCGGCTGAATCTAAAAGATTTCTCGAAGCAAAATTCAAGCCAGCATATTTTTTTTGTATAATCATCCATAAGTTCAAACCATGTGTAGGGTAATTGAGTATCATTAATTTCATTCTCTCCCAAACTTGTGCAAAATGCTCATGATCTAGTTGCTTAAAATTCATAATATCGTTTCTAAGAGAGATAATCTTAGCAGGAGGAAAATACTTAGAGATAATGGCATCTTTGCACTTATTCCATGAATCTATACTATTTCTAGGCAAAGAAGAGAACCAAGTTTTAGCACGATCTCTAAGCGAAAACGGAAATAGCTTCAGCTTAACAATATCATTATCCGTATCCCTCTTCTTTTGCATATCGCACAAATCAACAAAGTTGTTTAGATGGGTAGCGGCATCTTCACTAGGAAGGACAAAAAATTGATCTTTCATGACAAGATTCAACAGAGCAGCATTTATTTCACAAGATTCAGCATCGGTAATAGGAGCTATCAGCGTGCTAATAAAATTATTATTGTTGGTATTGGAGAAGTCACACAATTTGGTATTGTCTTGAGCCATAGTGACAAGCAAGCAATTCAACACATAAGCAAACAAGAGGCAAGCGAACGGTAAAACACACGGAAAAAGAAGGGCGAATAAAACGGCAAAGGTGAAGTGGGGGAGAGGAAAATGAGCGGCAAATAATGTAATGCGAGGGATAAGGGTTCGTGATAGGTACTGGCTATATGACTTTTGCGTAGATCTCCCCAGCAATGGCGCCAGAAAATGGCAAGTTGACGGTAGATCAAATCTTGACTTGACTTGGCATAAGTCTCCCCGGCAACGGCGCCAGAAATTCTTCTTACTACTTCTTGAGCTTGTGTTGTATTCCCTCAAAGAGGAAAGGGTGATGCAACATAGTAGCGTAAGTATTTCCCTTGGTTTTTGAGAACCAAGGTATCAATCTAGTAGGAGACCACGCGCGAGTCCCTCGCACCTGCTCAAACAAATAAGAACCTCGCAACCAATGCGATAAAAGGGGTTGTCAATCCCTTCTCGGTTACTTACGAGAGTGAGATCTGATAGATATGTTAAGATCATATTTTTGGTATTTTTGGTATAGAGATTGAAAGTAAATAATGCAAAGTAAACTAAATAGTTGATGGAAGATTAATATGATGAGAATAGACCCGGGGGCCATAGGTTTCACTAGTGGCTTCTCTCATGATAGCAGATTTCTACGGTGGGTGAACATACTGTCGAGCAATTGATAGAAGAGCGCATAGTTATGAGAAAATCTAGGCATGATCATTGTATATAGGCATCTCCGTGACAAGTAGACCGAAACGATTCTGCATCTACTACTATTACTCCACACATCAACCGATATTCAGCATGCATCTAGTGTTGGGGAACGTAGCAGAATTCAAAAAATTTCCTACGCTTCACCAAGATCAATCTAAGGAGTCATCTAGCAACGAGCATAAAGGAGTGCATCTACATACCCTTTGTAGATCGCGTGAGGAAGCGTTCGAAGAAACGTGGATGAAGTAGTCGTACTCTTCGTGATCCTCATCACCAATGATCCCAGCGCCGAACGGACGGCACCTCTGGGTTCAACACACGTACGGTACAGCGACGTCTCCTCCTTATTGATCCAGCAAGGGGGGGAGGAGAGGTTGATGGAGATCCAGCAGCACGACGGCGTGGTGGTGGATGCAACAGGAAAAGCTGCAGGGCTTCGCCGGCGCCCTGCGAAAGGAGTTGGAAGTGTGACGGGAGGGGGGAGAGGCGCCAGAGGCTTGGGGTGCGGCTGCCCTCTCTCCCCCCCCCCCCACTATATATAGGGGCCAGGGGGGCGCCGGCCCTAGGAGATGCAATCTCCTAGGGGGGCGGCGCCAGAGGGGGAGACTTGCCCCCCAAGGCATAGGGGGCGCCCCCTCCCCCTAGGGTTTCAACCCTAGGCGCATGGAGGGGGGCCCATGTGGGTGCGCCAGCCCACCAGGGGCTGGAACCCTAACCCTTGCGGCCTACGGGGCCCTCCGGGATGGGTGGCCCCACCCGGTGGACCCCCGGGACCCCTCTGGTGGTCCCGGGACACTCCCGGTGACCCCGGAATTCACCCGATGGCCGAAACTGGACTTCCTATATATCATTCTTTACCTCCGGACCATTCCGGAACTCCTCGTGACATCCGGGATCTCATCCGGGACTCCGAACAACATTCGGGTTTCCATGTGCATGTATCTCTACAACCCTAGCGTCACTGAACCTTAAGTGTGTAGACCCTACGGGTTCGGGAGACACGCAGACATGACCGAGACGACTCTCCGGTCAATAACCAACAGCGGGATCTGGATACCCATGTTGGTTCCCACGTTTTCCTCGATGATCTCATCGGATGAACCACTGTGTCAAGGATTCACTCAATCCCGTATGTTATTCCCTTTGTCTATCGGTACGGTACTTGCCCGAGATTCGATCGTCGGTATGCCCGATACCTCGTTCAATCTCGTCATGGCAAGTCTCTTTACTCGTTCCGTAATCCATCATCCCGTGACTAACTCCTTAGTCACTTTGAGCTCTTTATGATGATGTCTTACCGAGAGGGCCCAGAGATACCTCTCCATCATACGGAGTGACAATATCCCAGTCTCAGTTCGTACCAACTCAACAGACACTTTCGGAGATACCCGTTGCGTACCGTTATAGCCACCCAGTTACGTTGTGACGTTTTCCACACCCAAAGTATTCCTACGGTATCCGGGAGTTGCACAACCTCATGGTATAAGGAATAAATACTTGACACTGGAAAAGCTTAAGCATTACGAACTATACGATCTCGTGCTAGGCTTAGGATTGGGTCTTGTCCATCACATCATTCTCCTAATGATGTGATCCCGTTATCAATGACATCCTATGTCCATGGTCAGGAAACCGTGACCATCTATTGATCAACGAGCTAGTAACTAGAGGCTTACCAGGGACATGGTTTGGTCTATGTATTCACACATGTATCGCTCTTTCCGTACAATACAATTCAAGCATGAATAACAGACAATTATCATGAACAAGGAAATATAATAATAATCCTTTTATTATTGCCTCTAGGGCATATTTCCAACAGTCTCCCACTTGCACTAGAGTCAATAATCTATTTACATTGTGATGAATCGAACACCCATAGAGTTCTGGTGTTGATCATGTTTTGCCCGTGGAAGAGGTTTAGTCAACGGGTCTGCGACATTCAGATCCGTATGCACTTTACAAATATCTATGTCTCCATCTTGAACATAATTCCAGATGGAGTTGAAACGGCGCTTGATGTGCTTGGTCTTCTTGTGAAACCTGGGCTCCTTGGTAATGGCAATAGCTCCAGTGTTGTCACAGAAGAGAGTCATCGGGCTTGATGCGCTTGGAATGACTCCTAGGTCGGTGATGAACTCCTTCATCCAGACTCCTTCTTGCGCTGCTTCGCAAGCAGCTATGTACTCCGCTTCACATGTAGAATGCGCCACAACGCTCTGCTTGCAACTGCACCAGCTGACTGCTCCACCATTCAAAATATACATGTATCCGGTTTGTGACTTTGAGTCATCCAGATCTGTGTCGAAGCTAGCATCGACGTAACCCTTTACGACGAGCTCTTCGTCACCTCCATAAACGAGAAACATATCCTTAGTCCTTTTCAGGTACTTTAGGATGTTCTTGACCGCTGTCCAGTGTTCCATACCGGGATCACTTTGGTACCTCCCAACCAAACTTATGGCAAGGTTCACATCAGGTCTGGTACACAGCATGGCATACATGATAGAACCTATGGCTGAGGCATAGGGAATGACACTCATCTTTTCTCTATCTTCTGCCGTGGTCGGGGACTAACCCTTGCTCAATCTCATACCTTGCAAAACAGGCAAGAACCCCTTCTTGGACTAATCCATATTGAACTTCTTCAATATCTTGTCAAGGTATGTGCTTTGTGAAAGACCAATGAGGCGTCTTGATCTATCTCTATAGATTTTGATGCCTAATATGTAAGCAGCTTCTCCAAGGTCCTTCATTGAAAAACTCTTATTCAAGTAGGCCTTTATGCTCTCCAAGAATTCTATATCATTTCCCATCAGCAATATGTCATCCACATATAATATGAGAAATGCTACAGAGCTCCCACTCACTTTCTTGTAGATACAGGCTTCTCCCCAAGTCTGTATAAAACCAAACGCTTTGATCACATCATTAAAGCGAATATTCCAACTCCGAGATGCTTGCACCAGCCCGTAGATCGAGCGCTGGAGCTTGCATACCTTGTTAGCATTCTCTGGATCGACAAAACCTTCCGGCTGCATCATATACAACTCTCCCTTGAGGAAACCATTAAGGAATGCCGTTTTGACGTCCATTTGCCATATCTCATAATCATAGAATGCGGTAATTGCTAACATGATTCTGACTGACTTCAGCATCGCTACGGGAGAGAAAGTCTCGTCGTAGTTAATCCCTTGAACTTGTCGATAACCCTTAGAGACAAGCCGAGCCTTATAGATGGTCACATTACCATCCGCGTCTGTCTTCTTCTTAAATATCCATTTATTTTCTATGGCGTGCCTATCAACGGGCAAGTCCACCAAAGTCCATACTTTGTTTTCATACATGGATTCTATCTCAGATTTCATGGCTCCAAGCCATTTATTGGAATCTGGGCCCGCCATCGCTTCTTCATAGTTTGAAGGTTCACCGTTGTCTAACAACATGATTTCCATGACAGGGTTGCCGTACCACTCTGGTGCGGAACGTGTCCTTGTGGACCTTCGAACTTCAGTAGTAACTTGATCTGTATCTTCATGATCATCATCATTAATTTCCTCCCTTGTCGGTGTAGGCACCTCAGGAACAATTTCCTGCACTGCGCTACTTTCTGGTTCGGGAGGGGTGACTGTCACCTCATCAAGTTCTACTTTCCTCCCACTAACTTCTTTCGAGAGAAACTCTTTCTCCAGAAAGGATCCATTCTTGGCAACAAAGACCTTGCCTTCGGATCTGTGGTAGAAGGTGTACCCAATCGTTTCCTTTGGGTATCCTATGAAGACGCATTTTTTCGATTTGGGTTCGAGCTTCTCAGGTTGAAGTTTCTTGACGTAAGCATCGCAACCCCAAACTTTCAGAAACGACAGCTTAGGTTTCTTGCCAAACCAAAGTTCATACGGTGTCGTCTCAACGGACTTCGACGGAGCCCTATTTAAAGTGAATGCGGCAGTCTCTAAAGCATAACCCCAAAAAGATAGCGGTAAGTCGGTGAGAGACATCATAGATCTCACCATGTCCAACAGAGTACGATTTCGACGTTCGGACACACCGTTACGCTGAGGTGTTCCGGGCGGTGTCAATTGTGAAACAATTCCACAGTTCCTAAGGAGCGTGCCAAATTCATGACTTAAATATTCACCCCCACGATCCGATCGCAAGAACTTTATTTTCCTGTCACGTTGATTCTCAACCTCATTCTGAAATTCCTTGAACTTTTCAAAGGTCTCAGACTTGTGCTTCATCAAGTAGACATACCCATATCTACTCAAGTCATCTGTGAGGGTGAGAACATAACATAGCCTCCGTGAGCCTCAACACTCATTGGACCGCACACATCGGTATGTATGATTTCCAATAAGTTGGTTGCTCGCTCCATTGTTCCGGAGAACGGAGTCTTGGTCATCTTGCCCAAGAAGCATGGTTCGCACGTGTCAAATGATTCATAATCAAGAGACTCCAGAAGTCCATCTGCATGAAGCTTATTCATACGTTTGACACCAATACGACCAAGGCGGCAATGCCACAAGTATGTGGGACTATCATTGTCAACTTTACATTTTTTGGCATTCACACTATGAATATGTGTATCATCACGATCGAAATTCATCAAAAATAAACCATTGACCAGTGGGGCATGACCATAAAACATATCTCTCAAATAAATAGAACAACCATTATTCTCGGATTTAAATGAGTAGCCATCTCGCATCAAAAGAGATCCAGATACAATGTTCATGCTCAAAGCTGGTACTAAATAACAATTATTAAGGTTTAAAACTAATCCCGAGGGTAGATGTAGAGGCAGCGTGCCGACGGCGATCACATCGACCTTGGAACCATTCCTGACGCGCATCGTCACCTCGTCCTTCGCCAGTCTCCGCTTATTCCGCAGCTCTTGCTTTGAGTTACAAATATGAGCAACTGCACCGGTATCAAATACCCAGGAGCTACTACGAGCGCTGGTAAGGTACACATGTAATGCCCAGGATGGGACTATACCTCCTACGTGTCGAGGCACGACTTAAAGGTATAAGCCCATCCTAGAATGATCTCAAGTTTGGTATCTTTGCACGACTCATGTAAAAGAGGGATTAAATTGCAAAAGAAGATAGTTGGCTTACACTCGTCACTTCACACAATACAATACATAAGCAATACATCATTCAAAACATCACAACCCGACTACGGGCGAAGATCCAAAAGAAAAGATACCAAAACAACATAAAGCCACAGGTCAGGATCGAATCCTAGTAGAAACCACTACTGATCGTCGAAACGTCACAAGCAAACGGCCACTCTCTTCATCGAGCTCCTAGTGAAGAACTTGAACCAGCTCCTGCATCAAACTCGGCTGAACCTGCATCTGGTGTTGTAGTATCTGTGAGCCACGAGGACTCAGCAATCCGATAACCATGGGTATCAAGACTAGCAAAGCTTTGTGGGTAGGAAGAGGTAACTGGTAAGGTTGCAGCAGCGGCTAAGCATAATATGGTGGCTAACTTACGAGTACCAGAATAAGATGAGCATCTACGCAAACGGTCGCAAAAGAAGTGATCGCTAAAGATCCTAAACTACATACGAGTCAAACATAACCCCACCGTGTTCTCTTCTCAAAGTGAAAAGAGACAGTCACGGTTACTCACACAGTTGTGTGTTTTACTTTGGATCCTCTGTCAAGTTTTCTACAATCGGACATTAACAAATTCCAATCTGCCACATAACCGCGGGCACGGCTTTCGAAAGATCATAACCCTGCAGGGGTGTCCCAACTTAGCCCATCACAAGCTCTCACGATTAGCTGAAGTGATAAATATAATATCATCACCCCTTATCTTAGGGAAATCCGATCAGGCTCAGCATCCCGGTAGCACAAGACATTTCGACAATGGTAAAACAAGTCCAGCAAGACCTCCCGGTGTGTCGACACCCTGATAGTAGCCGCGCGTATCTCGTCTCAGGACACAACCGGATGGGTGAAGCTACGGGTCATACCAGATACCTCGGGTTTCCCCAAGGCGGCCCCGCAGGCTCCCCGTTTGGGACCAACACCATCAGCACTGGCCTGCCCTGCTATGTAGAAAGAATCCTCCGGTAGCGCTAACTCCCTATGCAATTTAATTAATTAATTAAGTGGTTATTGTGAGCAAATTAAAACCAATGTTGGGCCTTGCTGGAGGAGTTTTATTCAAAGTCGAACTGTCAAGGGGTCCCCATCCACCCATCGTGTAAGGAACGCAAAATCAAGGAACATAAAGCCGGTTTATCGGCGCCTAAGGTGGCCTGAGTGGAACATAACACCGAGCAAAAGGCCAAGCCTTCCACCCATGCCTAGTATATAGATGTGTTAATAATAATTATAGATATTGTGATATAACAACAACAAGTTCCCTCCTGGAACGAACTTCATCTTCACCTGCAACTAACAACGCTATAGGAGGAGCTGAGCAAGCGGGTAACATAGCCAAACAGTGGTTTTGCTAGGAAGGTGTCAAAGGTTAGAGGTTTCATGGCAACAAGGAGAGGCTGACATAAAAGATGGGTAGCGCGACATGTAACGATAGCATCGAGACAACTAAGCATGGCAATGGTAGTAAAGGTATCCAAGGGTATGATCATCTTGCCTGGGATTCCGCAAGGAAGAAGAACGGGTCCAAGACGTAGACGGAGCAACAGTCGAGCGAATCCTCACAACTCCGGCACAAAACCGAAGCTATCAAGAGAAGCAACCGGAAAGAAGCAAACAACTCGGTAAACACATAAGCATAAACATGGCATACGATGCACATCCAAGTATGATGCATGTCCGGTTTAATTATGCATGGCATGGCAAAGTGCACAAACAACACTACAATTTAAGTGGAGCTCAATATGCAACGAGTTGCATATTGACGAAACACCACATTTAATTATTTAGTTGACTCTCGTTTATTTACAAGACAAGATTAAATGTCTGTTAACATGGCAAGAGGTGAAGCAATATAAAACTACACTATTTAGGCATTTTAAATGAGGCCGGAAAATAACAACAACAAGTCCGGAAAAACCCCATGAGCATGTTTAGCAATTATTAAAGCAACAACAATTCACACATTTTAAAAGTTGTTAATATGATGCGGATGACATGATCAAGTTTTATGCAAATTTATTAAAAGTTAACATGAAGATGATAAGGAGTATTTGTCACCGTGGTGGAAGGAAAAAGGGTGCCACGGCAATGATTCCGAAAATGATGCCACGGCAACATATCGGTTCCGGTAACTCGTTGAGAGTCCGGTGCAAAAGGAAAGATGGCGTGAGCGAGTCAAACGAGATGAAAGGTGGGGCGATCCCGTCACCGGGTTCCCACGAGTCGGCGACGAGGCAACCGAGGAACATGACAAAAGGACGAAACGAGCACGATGCACACAAGGGAAACATTCATACAACACACAAGCAAACGTTCTCGGGCACGTCTCGGGTTATACCTTCGAAACACTCGTTTCGGGGCGGTTCGAGATCGTAGTGGAAGTAGTGGTTCACGTTTCCGAAGAGGAAGTAGTTGTTCACGTTCGTAGAGGTACTCGTTCCGTTCGTAGATGTACTTGGCGCATCCATCGTTTTCCGGGGCGACGGTAGACGTTCACGTTGCGTAGATGTACAAGTCGTCGGTAGAGGAAGTAGTCACTCGGGCGTCGAGGTACTTGGCGCATCGTTGCACTTGGCGTAGTCGAACTTGGGCATCGGATAGGTACTCGTTCATGTAGTAGTCGGACTTGACAGGTCCCGTGTGTAGTCGTTCTCGGCGAATCCACGTACTTGAACTTGAAGATCCGACGACGGTCACGGTGTAGTGGTACTTGGCAGAAAACCTGGGCGGTCTTGCAATTCCAACAACAAAAAAAAAAACACAAGGCCTCGGTCATGGCTATGGCAGCGACAAAACTCGGAGATCGGCTCCAAGGCGGGGATGCAGCAGGGAGCTCCTCGGGGCGAGGTGGCTGCAGCTCCGCGAGCTGCTACCCGAGGCAGAGTGGCGGGACGGCGGCAGCGCGGTTCCTGGTGCTGGAGACGGAGGGCCCCCGGCCTTGAGCGACGGCGAGGCGGAAGGGAGCTGGCAGAGAGGCGAGGAGGCCCAGGCGGGGCGGTCCTGGCCGCTGCGGGACGAGGGTGTGGCGGCGGGGCGCCGGGCCTGGCCGGCCGGGCTTCGCGGCGCCAGGCGCTGTTGGAGGCCAGAGGAAGGGCGGTCCTGGCGCTGGGAGGGAGGCCGCGGGACTGGCTGCTCGCGGGGCTGGAGGAGCGATCGATGGGGAGGGCGCCCTGGCGCGGAGGAGCAGAGCGGGGCGAGGGGAGATGGAGGCGAGGGCGCTCCTGGCTGTGGCCTGGCCGGCGCGACGGGGAAATCGGGGTGCGGTCGAGCGAGCGCTGGGGGACGAGGGAATCGGGGCTCGGGGCGATGGGGTTCGGGCATCGAAGGGAGGAAAAGAAGCTGGCGGCGGGGCGGGAATTGAAGGAGCGATCCGGTCGGGGTTAGGGTTTCGGGACTGGGAACGGCTGCGCTGAAGAGGCCTGATGGGCCTAGGCCGCGGCTGGGAATGGAATGGCCTTGGGCCAAGGCTGCTGGGAGGCCACTGGGCTGCTGCTAGGAGAGGTCCGAGCAGGCCTAGGCCTACTGGCCCAAGAGGCTGCTGTTCTGCTAGATCTTTTAAATAAAAACCAAGCAGAAACAATTAAAAGAAGAGGAAAGAAAAGAAAGGTTAGGGGAAGATTTAGCACAAGGGACTAATTTTCTCGGGCTCATAAAAATGAGCACGGTCCGAGAACATAGAAAAAGGCATGATCGAAAAAAATATAACTCAAACATATTTGAATTTAATTCAAATGGGTTTGAACTAAGACTTGATTATTGAAGTGTCCAAAAATGTTCGAATTTTTGGAGGAATCTCGATAAAAGTGAAAAGAAAAGTTGGCAAGGTTTGACGGTGAAACTTGAAGTGAAATAAGCATGGGGAATATTTGCAAGTGTGTTGGTTAATTCCAAACGAATGGAATAATATTATATAGCTCCCTAATAATATTGAGAGGCTTTTATATGTTATAAAGAGAAGTCATTCTTCCCTCAATTTAAATGGACCGAAGGTCCACACAATTTATTTAGGTTGAGATGCAAAATAAAAGTGACATGATGGCATGATGACATGATGCAATGCAAAATAAATAACACAAGCACCAATGAAACACACGGGAGAAACCCGGAACATCTGGAATCTTCTGGAATCTTCTGGGACGTCGGTCTTCGGGCGTCACAACTCTCCCACACTAACAGAGGATCTCGACCCGAGATCCTAGAGATAGCACCGGGTAAAAATGGAAAAGGAGGAGGTAAAACAAAGTTGCTTCTTTGACAGACGAGTGAAACCAAAGAACCTTGAGAGGTTGAACAAGTTGAAAGAAGAATACCATGGAGATGAACGAAGATGAAAACACTCCGTTAGAAAAGAGGAACAAGGAGCATTATGAGAACCTTGCAGGTTGAAAGACATTAAACAAGAGCTTACGAACCAAAAGAATATGAAACTGCAATGGTATGGCCAAGGAATAAGAATGACAGAATTTGGACAACACTCTGACTGAAAATGGAAGGAATTAACAAGAACTAGCCAAGTTGAGATGATACTTGATGAAAACAACAACATACTACCTCCGAAACAATTGAAAGAATGGCACAAGGGGTAAGAAGGATTTCAGATAGCACTCCGGTTGAAAAGAGAGGCAAAACTTGATAAGATGAGAGAATTAGAATGGGGAATACAACACTCCGGTTAAATGATAAGCAAGGGAAAGAACATGATCTCGATAAAACGATATGATGGTTTGGAGAGAGCAACATGACAATGCCTCCGGAATGAAAGAATAGCATATAAATCAATGAAAGAATAGAATGGAGAAGAAAATGAGAACTTCTCCCACGAATGAAGTAGGAAAATCCTCCTTACAAAGAAGGGTTGAATGGGGTTGATGGAAAAATCAACAATGAAACGAATAAGCTCGTTGTGGCCTTATGGAAAACATCTCAAAATTAAGAGGTGACAACCAGCCACTGACGGAAATGATTGATTTGATTGAGATCAACAAGGAGACGATAAACTTATTTCACCGGAATGAAGAACTTGGGTCATTTATAAGCACCATAATAGCAACAATTCTCAAGGAAAGCTTTATGTGAAATACAACCCAAGATAACGCCAAGAGATAAAATGAGGGGTTGAAAGAATCTCCTAAAGAGAAAGAAATAATGGTTTTAATTATCTCCTTCTTGATAACTCGTGAATCATGAAACTTGAAGGAATTGTCAAGAATGACATAACACCATCTGAACAGATAAGGTAAAACGGATTGCACTTCGAAATGCAAGAATTAAAATATTTGAGCTCCTCCAACAAGAATCTTGATGAAGACTTCAAGGATGAATTAAAACATGATGAACCACCATGAAGAACTCCGGTAATGAAAGCATGAGAAGTGAAAGATGAAAAGAATAAGATTCAAGGCCTGCGATGAATTAGATGGAGCTTTGGGATGATATAATTGAGATAACTTGAAGCTTCGGAAAACAAGATGAACAACTTAGAACCGAGAATATGATATGATGAACAAGCTCCAGACAAAAGAATTAAATCACCTTGAAGGAATAAGAATAAGAATTATGTCATGCATCTCCTTCACCAATTTAAATTGATGACAACCAAGGATTTGGCATACTACTTATTCTCGTTGCAAAGAATTAAGAGAGATCTAGCACAACCTCGGATAATTATTCAACAAAGCACCGGTAGGATTATGAAAAGAACAAATGAATTGATACGATAACAACGACAGAGTAATCTTGAACGGACCACCGTGACAATATGGAGACGAACGAAGAGACATCAATGAAGAATATTTGGAGGACGAAGTTGAAAACTGAGAACGAAGAAATATTCTGAAATGATGGCCTTCGGAGGATCACAAGGAAAAGAATTCATGAAATGCTTCGGACGGTATAAAAGAATTCCTCATTAACGGAACAATAATGAAGATGGCATGAAGCTAGAACCCACGGATCTTCAAGAGAACGGCCAAGATTTAAGAGAAACACTTCTCCGGTCTCCAAATGTTGAGAATGAAGACGAGAAATGCCATGAAGAATTTCGAGATACTCCGGACGAATGACAAGAGGAAGTTGGAGCAAAAGATGGAAATAATTGAAAACAAGCTTGGAGAAGGCATGTGACTGATGGAAAAATCATTCTTACGTCACACTTTGAAAAGAATTTGAGCATAACTCCTGAAAAAATTAGAAGAGTCAGGTAAGATCCTGGGAAAAGACCTGTGGGTTAGGGCCCACTCAAAGAAATCACCGTTGAAAAAGATTGCTGAAGAGATATTGCACCGGTTGAATTAAATGGCTTGAATAAGATGACAATCCTCAAAATAATTTGAATGGATTAAGAATGGAAACACGAATCTTCAGCACTCCGGATATGAATAGCAAGAGGAGAATGATTAATTGGTGCATCGGAATAAGAAAGCATTGTGAAATGAGGAAAATGATAAGATCAACACCGAAATCTTGAATTACATTCACCGGCAGAATTGAGAACAAAAGAATGATGAACTTGAAGCTCTTGAGCATCTTCATGATAAAGCACCGGATAAGAACATTGAAGGAAAAGAATGAAGAACCATCACATGAATAAAATGGATATTTCATTTGAAAATTCCTTGCTCCGAGAAGAAGAAGGGTGGGAGGGTGGGGAAAAACAAAGACGACTTGGGATGAAAGAATACAGACAAATCGTCAGATTTCTCAACGCCGTCCGTATGGAATAACTTTAAGAGAAGGCACACCGGTTGGAAAAGAATTTAACATGACCATCGTGATAGTCAAGAGGAATTAGCACTCCCATAGAAATATGAGAACACCGATTAGGAAGGTATGGAATCAACATTTGACATCGAAGCAACTCGAATACCAGAATCAAATCAACACAAAGGATAGATAAGTAGCAACAGAATCTTCACAATATCATTCGAACAGAGGATTGAACGAATGAATTCCGCAGGTACATCAACTTGTCGAGAAGCCACTTGGAGAACAAAAGGTAAATAAAAAGAAACAAGGAGCAGATAGAACAAATACAAGATAGAAGCTTCGTTCAACATATTCGTGCTGAAAGCTCATGGAACGTGTTACAAAAGGGTTTTGCAATCCCCGGATCAGCATAGCCAAGGACCCTTTAAGATGCAACTCCCGATCGGAACAAGCCCATAAAACCACTTCACTCAATGTAGAACCCCGAACTTCATATCGTGCATTCGTTGGAAGAATGCCTAGAACTACTGGATGAACCCACCTATTAATTTCCGAAAGTTTCTAGTTATGCAATCAGGTGTTGGGGATACAGGGGAAGCACCGCGCACTCAACTCTAATCCTACATCCAGCTGTATCCATCCTTCAACACATAACCAGTTGTTCTCGGAAACCGTTTACCTCGGACCTTCGAAACGCATCCACTATACAAGCTATGGCAATACTCCCGAACTACCTCCCCAGTACTGGGTGATGTCGGGGTTATCTTGCCACTAACCGCATAGGAGAGTTTTCGATGTCGGCCGTCTTAAGTATTCTAGTACTGCCGCAATGGATTTGTGACGACAACACCTCGGAGCTCAACTCCCCGGGACACTGCCACAACCCCTAATGATAGGAGGCATCGAGAACAATGTTCTCGTCACAAAGACATCGGAACAATCCAAACAATACTCGCGAGATCCTAAAAAAATTGCGCAATTTTCGAGAATAGAAGAGACAAAAGTAATCGTCAGGAGTCCTCACCAGAGTGAAAGAGATGAGGAGCAAACAGAAATCCTACTCTCCGATATATATATAGGACTCAAAACATTTTAAGTGTGTGCCTAGACTCAACCGTCAACGATTCGATCAATCAGTGGGGGCTCCTAGGTCGGAGAAGGCTCTGATACCAACTTGTAATGCCCAGGATGGGACTATACCTCCTACGTGTCGAGGCACGACTTAAAGGTATAAGCCCATCCTAGAATGATCTCAAGTTTGGTATCTTTGCACGACTCATGTAAAAGAGGGATTAAATTGCAAAAGAAGATAGTTGGCTTACACTCGCCACTTCACACAATACAATACATAAGCAATACATCATTCAAAACATCACAACCCGACTACGGGCGAAGATCCAAAAGAAAAGATACCAAAACAACATAAAGCCACAGGTCAGGATCGAATCCTAGTAGAAACCACTACTGATCGTCGAAACGTCACAAGCAAACGGCCACTCTCTTCATCGAGCTCCCAGTGAAGAACTTGAACCAGCTCCTGCATCAAACTCGGCTGAACCTGCATCTGGTGTTGTAGTATCTGTGAGCCATGAGGACTCAGCAATCCCATAACCATGGGTATCAAGACTAGCAAAGCTTTGTGGGTAGGAAGAGGTAACTGGTAAGGTTGCAGCAGCGGCTAAGCATAATATGGTGGCTAACTTACGAGTACCAGAATAAGATGAGCATATACGCAAACGGTCGCAAAAGAAGTGATCGCTAAAGATCCTAAACTACATACGAGTCAAACATAACCCCACCGTGTTCTCTTCTCAAAGTGAAAAGAGACAGTCACGGTTACTCACACAGTTGTGTGTTTTACTTCGGATCCTCTGTCAAGTTTTCTACAACCGGACATTAACAAATTCTAATCTGCCACATAACCGCGGGCACGGCTTTCGAAAGATCATAACCCTGCAGGGGTGTCCCAACTTAGCCCATCACAAGCTCTCACGATTAGCTGAAGTGATAAATATAATATCATCACCCCTTATCTTAGGGAAATCCGATCAGGCTCGGCATCCCGGTAGCACAAGACATTTCGACAATGGTAAAACAAGTCCAGCAAGACTTCCCGGTGTGTCGACACCCTGATAGTAGCCGCGCGTATCTCGTCTCAGGACACAACCGGATGGGTGAAGCTACGGGTTATACCAGATACCTCGGGTTTCCCCAAGGCGGCCCCGCAGGCTCCCTGTTTGGGACCAACACCATCAACACTGGCCCCCCTGCTATGTAGAAAGAATCCTCGGGTGGTGCTAACTCCCTGTGCAATTTAATTAATTAATTAAGTTGTTATTATGAGCAAATTGAAACCAATGTTGGGCCTTGCTGGAGGAGTTTTATTCGAAGTCGAACTGTCAAGGGGTCCCCATCCACCCATCGTGTAAGGAACGCAAAATCAAGGAACATAATGCTGGTTTATCGGCGCCTAAGGTGGCATGAGTGGAACAAAACACCGAGCAAAAGGCCAAGCCTTCCACCCATGCCCAGTATATAGGTGTGTTAATAATAATTATAGATATTGTGATATAACAACAACAAGTTCCCTCCTGGAACGAACTTCATCTTCACCTGCAACTAACAACGCTATAAGAGGGGCTGAGCAAGCGGGTAACATAGCCAAACAGTGGTTTTGCTAGGAAGGTGTCAAAGGTTAGAGGTTTCATGGCAACAAGGAGAGGCTGACATAAAAGATGGGTAGCGCGACATGTAACGATAGCTTCGAGACAACTAAGCATGGCAATGGTAGTAAAGGTATCCAAGGGTATGATCATCTTGCCTGGGATTCCGCAAGGAAGAAGAACGGGTCCAAGACGTAGACGGAGCAACAGTCGAGCGAATCCTCACAACTCCGGAACGAAACCGAAGCTATCAAGAGAAGCAACCGGAAAGAAGCAAACAACTCGGTAAACACATAAGCATAAACATGGCATACGATGCACATCCAAGTATGATGCATGTCCGGTTTAATTATGCATGGCATGGCAAAGTGCACAAACAACACTACAATTTAAGTGGAGCTCAATATGCAACGAGTTGCATATTGACGAAACACCACATTTAATTATTTAGTTGACTCTCGTTTATTTACAAGACAAGATTAAATGTCTGTTAACATGGCAAGAGGTGAAGCAATATAAAACTACACTATTTAGGCATTTTAAATGAGGCCGGAAAATAACAACAACAAGTCCGGAAAAACCCCATGAGCATGTTTAGCAATTATTAAAGCAACAACAATTCACACATTTTAAAAGTTGTTAATATGATGCGGATGACATGATCAAGTTTTATGCAAATTTATTAAAAGTTAACATGAAGATGATAAGGAATATTTGTCACCGTGGTGGAAGGAAAAAGGGTGCCACGGCAACGATTCCAAAAATGATGCCACGGCAACATATCGGTTCCGGTAACTCGTTGAGAGTCCGGTGCAAAAGGAAAGATGGCGTGAGCGAGTCAAACGAGATGAAAGGTGGGGCGATCCCGTCACCGGGTTCCCACGAGTCGGCGACGAGGCAACCGAGGAACATGACAAAAGGACGAAACAGGCACGGAGCACACAAGGGAAACATTCATACAACACACAAGCAAACATTCTCGGGCACGTCTCGGGTTATACCTTCGAAACACTCGTTTCGGGGCGGTTCGAGATCGTAGTGGAAGTAGTGGTTCACGTTTCCGAAGAGGAAGTAGTTGTTCACGTTCGTAGAGGTACTCGTTCCGTTCGTAGATGTACTTGGCGCATCCATCGTTTTCCGGGGCGACGGTAGACGTTCACGTTGCGTAGATGTACAAGTCGTCGGTAGAGGAAGTAGTCACTCGGGCGTCGAGGTACTTGGCGCATCGTTGCACTTGGCGTAGTCGAACTTGGGCATCGGAGAGGTACTCGTTCATGTAGTAGTCGGACTTGACAGGTCCCGTGTGTAGTTGTTCTCGGCGAATCCATGTAGTTGAACTTGAAGATCCGACGACGGTCACGGTGTAGTGGTACTTGGCAGAAAACCTGGGCGGTCTTGCAATTTCAACAACAACAAAAAAAACACAAGGCCTCGGTCATGGCTATGGCAGCGACAAAACTCGGAGCTCGGCTCCAAGGCGGGGATGCAGCAGGGATCTCCTCGGGGCGAGGTGGCTGCAGCTCCGCGAGCTGCTACCCGAGGCAGAGTGGCGGGACGGCGGCGGCGCGGTTCCTGGTGCTGGAGACGGAGGGCCCCCGGCCTTGAGCGACGGCGAGGCGGAAGGGAGCTGGCAGAGAGGCGAGGAGGCCCAGGCGGGGCGGTCCTGGCCGCTGCGGGACGAGGGTGTGGCGGCGGGGCGCTGGGCCTGGCCGGCCGGGCTTCGTGGCGCCAGGCGCTGTTGGAGGCCAGAGGAAGGGCGGCTCCTGGCGCTGGGAGGGAGGCCACGGGCCTGGCTGCTCGCGGGGTTGGAGGAGCGATCGATGGGGAGGGCGCCCTGGCGCGGAGGAGCAGAGCGGGGCGAGGGGAGATGGAGGCGATGGCGCTCCTGGCCGGCGCGACGGGGAAATCGGGGTGCGGTCGAGCGAGCGCTGGGGGACGAGGGAATTGGGGCTCGGGGCGATGGGGTTCGGGCATCGAAGGGAGGAAAAGAAGCTGGCGGCGGGGCTGGAATCGAAGGAGCGATCCGGTCGGGGTTAGGGTTTCGGGACTGGGAACGGCTGCGCTGAAGAGGCCTGATGGGCCTAGGCCGCGGCTGGGAATGGAATGGCCTTGGGCCAAGGCTGCTGGGAGGCCACTGGGCTGCTGCTAGGAGAGGTCCGAGCAGGCCTAGGCCTACTGGCCCAAGAGGCTGCTGTTCTGCTAGATCTTTTAAATAAAAACCAAGCAGAAACAATTAAAAGAAGAGGAAAGAAAAGAAAGGTTAGGGGAAGATTTAGCACAAGGGACTAATTTTCTCGGGCTCATAAAAATGAGCACGGTCCGAGGAAATAGAAAAAGGCATGATCGAAAAAATATAATTCAAACATATTTGAATTTAATTCAAATGGGTTTGAACTAAGACTTGATTATTGAAGTGTCCAAAAATGTTCGAATTTTTGGAGGAATCTCGATAAAAGTGAAAAGAAAAGTTGGCAAGGTTTGACGGTGAAACTTGAAGTGAAATAAGCATGGGGAATATTTGCAAGTGTGTTGGTTAATTCCAAACGAATGGAATATTATTATATAGCTCCCTAATAATATTGAGAGGCTTTTATATGTTATAAAGAGAAGTCATTCTTCCCTCGATTTAAATGGACCGAAGGTCCACACAATTTATTTAGGTTGAGATGCAAAATAAAAATGACATGATGGCATGATGACATGATGCAATGCAAAATAAATAACACAAGCACCAATGAAACACACGGGAGAAACCCGGAACATCTGGAATCTTCTGGAATCTTCTGGAATCTTCTGGGACGTCGGTCTTCGGGCGTCACAACACATCAATAACATGTATATCACATGTACCTTTGACGTTGCCGGCCTTCTTATCCGCTAAGTATTTGGGGCAGTTCCGCTTCTAGTGACATGTTCCCTTGCAATAAAAGCACTCAGTCTCAGGCTTGGGTCCATACTTTGGCTTCTTCCCGGCAACTGGCTTACCGGGTGCGGCAACTCCCTTCCCGTCCTTCTTGAAGTTCTTCTTACCCTTGCCCTTCATGAACTTAGTGGTTTTATTGACCATCAACACTTGATGCTCTTTCTTGATCTCCACCTCCGCTGATTTCAGCATTGAATACACCTCGGGAATGGACTTCTCCATCCCTTGCATATTGAAGTTCAACACAAAGCTCTTGTAGCTAGGTGGGAGCGACTGGAGGATTCTGTCAACGACCGCTTCGTCCGGGAGATTCATTCCCAACTGAGACAAGCGGTTGTGCAACCTAGAAATCTTGAGTATGTGCTCACTGACAGAACTGTTTTCCTCCATCTTACAGCTGTAGAATGCGTTGGAGACATCATATCTCTCAACTCGGGCATGAGCCTGGAAAACCATTTTCAGCTCTTGGAACATCTCATATGCCCCGTGGTGCTCAAAATGCTTTTGGAGCCCCGATTCTAAGCTATAGAGCATGCCGCACTAAACCAGGGAGTAATCATCACAATAGGACTGCCAAGCGTTCATAACATCTTGGTTTGCCGGGGCGGGAGCGTCACCTAGCGGTGCTTCTAAGACATAAGGTTTCTTGGCAGCTATGAGGATGATCCTTAGGTTACGGACCCAGTCCATATAGTTGCTACCATCGTCTTTCAGCTTGGATTTCTCTAGGAATGCGTTGAAGTTGAGGATGACATGAGCGTGGGCCATTTGATCTACAAGACATATTGTAAAGAATTTAGACTAAGTTCATGATAATTAAGTTCATCTAATCAAATTTCAATGAACTCCCACTCAGATTGACATCTCTCCAGTCTTCTAAGTGATACATGATCCGAATCGACTAGCCTGTGTCCGATCATCACGTGAGACGGACTAGTCATCAACGGTGAACATCTTCATATTGATCGTATCTTCTATACGACTCATGTTCGACCTTTCGGTCTTCCGTATTCCGAGGCCATGTCTGTACATGCTAGGCTCGTCAAGTGAACCCTAAGTGTATTGCGTGTGTAAATCTGGCTTACACCCGTCGTATGCGAACGTTAGAGCCTATCACACCCGATCATCACGTGGTGCTTCGGAACAACGATCCTTAGCAACGGTGCACAGTTAGGGGAAACACAATTCTTGAAATTTTTAGTGATAGATCATCTTATTTACTACCGTTGTTCTAAGTAAACAAGATGCATAAACATGATAAACATCACATGCAATCAAATAAAGTGACATGATATGGCCAATATCATCTTGCTCCTTCGATCTCCATCTTCGGGGCACCATGATCATCTTTGTCACCGGCTCGACACCATGATCTCCATCATCATGATCCCCATCATCGTGTCTTCATGAAGTCGTCACGCCAACTATTAATTCTACTACTATGGCTAACGTTTAGCAATAAAGTAAAGTAATTACATGGCGTTATTCAGTGACACGCAGGTCATACAATAGTTAAGACAACTCCTATGGCTCCTGCCGGTTGTCATTTTCATCGACATGCAAGTGATGGCTTCTCGCCCCTCGTTGGTTACCCCAAGTGGAAGGTTTGAGATGCAGTGTAGCAGAAGTTTTCCCTTGGCAAAGATACCAAGGATCGATTTCCCCTGAGACTCCCAGTTTCAACAAGAAGGTGTCAACTGCTAACGGCGCCAGATATTAGCAATCAACGTGGACCTGCACACAGATACAAATAACTTTGCTCCCAACGAGTACACAGAGGTTGTCAATCCCTCCGGCCTTGTCGTTTACAAAGGATTAAACGCAAGTGATAATAGTGATAGGTATTGCTGCAAATAGTAAGTAAAAACAGAAAGTAAATAGCGGATGTGATCAGTGATGGTAATATGGACCGGGGTCCCATGTTGTTCACTAGTGATGTCTCTCTCCCAAAAGACGATAAAACAGCTATGTGAGGTAAACGAATTACAGCTGGGCAATTGACAGAATTATGTGCGCAAACCAATGCTAACTATGTTGCAAGAAAGGTAGAGGTTCAAAGCATGGGCGGTACGCCAAGGCAAGTAGACCGAAATCCATCTGCATCTACTACTAATCATCCACCTTGAGATATCTATTCAGAACATCTCGCTGGTATTAAGTTGCGAGTCCCACCCATAGTGTAAACTCAAAGCAACAGACAACTGCATTAAAAGAACTTTGCGTAAAGTAAACAATCCTTGCACCCGCGGGCACAAGCACCGTTGTTTTCCCCCTTGTGGCAACAGCACATCCCCTAGACTCATGTTTCTGTCACTCGAGCTAGTCATCGAGGGGCATGAACCCACAATCAAGCATAACGTTCCCTCTTGGAGTCACTACCTACTACTTGGCCAAAGCAATAAATAGCAACGGAGAACATGCAAGAATTACTTACGAACATAAATATAAAAGAGGTAAATCAAATATATTAGTCAAACACAATCTGAACATAACCTCACAATCCATCGGATCCCAGCAAACTCATCATAGCAACGGCATAAGGATTACGTATGTGCCTCGATCATGTAGGGCAGCTCACGAGGTCTAATTAGTGAAGCACAAGAAGGGGAGGAGAACATCACATAGCTACTGGTCATGGACCCATGGTCCAAGGGAGACTACTCACAACTCATCCGGGAGGCGTCCATGGTGGTGGAGAGGCTCCCGGTGGTGATCCTCCCCTCCGGTAGGGTGCCGGGAAGAGTTCTCCAGGTGCTCCCGATCTTGGAAGCGCGGCGGCGGCAGAACAGAGATGAGATCGCGAAAAAGGGTTCCCGTCTCGAGGGTTTCGGGACACGATATAAATATATGCCAAAGGGGGGCATCAGCTGAGGCCTGGGGGGCCCAGGCGCCCCCCGGCGCGGCAAGGAGGGGGGCCGCGCCACCAGGGCGCCTGGAGCCCTGGTGGCCCCCCTCCGGCTCTACTTTGGCTGCTGGGAAGCTTCTGGAACGCTGATTTTTTATATAATTTTTCCTGGATTTTTCTGGCAGTTTACGTGATGGGAAAACCTGAAATACAAAAACAGCAGAAAACAGAAACTGGCACTGGGGTGCACTGAGTTAATAGGTTAGTCCAAATATGATCAAAAGTGTATGGAAGTATATAAATATCATAGCAATATCACCCAAAAGAGGCATGGAGCAAGTAGAAATTATAGATACGTTTTGGACGTATCAACATCCCCAAGCTTAATTCCTGCTCGTCCTCGAGTAGGTAAATGATAACACGAATAATTTCTGTGGTGACATGCTATTAACCATATAGGACTTTTTCATAGTCACATGACAAAAGCTTACTGAGACAATGAATCTGTAGTAATTAAGTTGCCTCATGAGAAAATCACAAAGAACTGAAAGTCTTACAACATGATACTGAAACATCAAATAGATTTGTAATGAGCATGGTGTGCAAATATGATAAAGTGATATCTCGCTTGCCCCCTTTAGTGAAGCAAAACATAAATGCAGGGGCACCTCCAAGGTTTAAGTGATGACTAGATACAATGATTTCTGAATAAACGATATCATTATCATGCAAAAGACAATGCTACTTTGGGACAATGCACATTACACTCAGAATGACAATCGTGCTCTCAGTAGTTGGTGCTTTAAAAGAAGGTGGAGACTCTCGAACCGTGGCTTTTGTTGGCAAGGTTGAAAACCCGTAGTCGGAAACAAAGACAAAGCATGTACCAGAGCTCTTGGTTTTAAAAACAGAGGTAATAATATTTTTTTAGATCATGCATGTTTCGTCAACGAATGCTAGCAGACAACTCAATCACTTCTTGAGATGGACAAGTTTCGAGGAACGGCTCCCAAATGAGGACGATCACATCCTCTTAATCTCCTTTGTTTATCACTGCCAAAGTTTTCTGATTTCTCATGAACAAAGCGTGAAGGAGGGTTTGTTTGTTATATTAATTTTGAGCCGGGCGCACTCAATGCCAGTTCCTTCTCGTATTATGGGTTTGCACATTAGACATGCAATCCCGGGGTGAAGCTTGTCCAACTTAAAAAGATCATGAATTAACTACTACTTCCTCATGAACTTAAAACAGAGGCACAAAACAGAAATGCTTTTTTTTGAATAATTTCGAGATGGTACATGAAAGTCTTCGTCAGGAATGGCAGGTAAATACCATGTATAGGAAGGTATGGTGGACTCATATGGCATAACTGGTTTAAAGGAATTTGGATGCACAAGCAGTCAGTCCGCTTAGTACAGGTGGAGGTTAGCAAAAGACTGGGAGCAACCAACTAAGAGAGCAATGACGGTCATAATCATGCAGAGCGACAGAGCAACATTGAATCAGGCATGGAAGTTATATCGCTGCTGAGAAACAAAAGATCATCAAGGCTTGACATACTTTCTTTACAGTCTTAAATATGCGTGAGCATACGCCAAGTCAATCAAAATAAATTCTCGAAGGAAGATATTACTAAACCATACCATATCATAGGCAAACAAATCATGTTGGTACTCCAATAACACATTGGGAACCCCCCAGCTATTTGAGACTAACCATAAGAAAACATGAACTACTAAGCGTCATTATGCACGTAGCATTTTTATCATAGACATATCAACCATGCAACAGAAGCAAACTCTCTTAATAAGATAAGCATGATAACTAAAGAGAGGTCAAGCAACCAACTAAACAAAAGCTCTTTAAAAAGATAAACATGAAAACTAAGAGCTAAGCATGATAGTAGCTATTGAAAGACAAAGAACACACACAGCAAAGATAGACATGAAAATTCTATGTTGTGTTCTAGGTAGAAGTGGAGCGTGTTTCTCTCCCACACAAAGAAAGCTGAGTTCCGACTCGTTATGAAAAGCTAATGAAAACTAAAAAGGAAAACTAAAAGCAAGACGCTCCAAGCATAGCACATAACACATGAAGTGATAAAAATATAGTGGAACGAAAGACGAACTGATAATGTTGATGGAGAAGGGGATGCACGGGGGCATCCCCAAGCTTAGACGCTTGAGTCTCCTTGAATATTTCTTGGGGGTGCATGGGGGCATCCCCAAGCTTGAGCGTTTGACACTCCTGAATCTTTTTATCATCTTCCCTCGCACACTTGAAAACTCCCTTCATACATAACTCATCATAATCTGATTAGCGAGGTTAGTACCCTTAATAAAATAATTGTTCCTTGCTGGAAATAAGGATATTATTGAAGGTCTACTGTTTCTCAAGATTGCCAAAAGGTTTTTGCAAAGAAAAAGCAAGCTCAAGGTTTGCAAAATGAAGGAAAGGCAAAACAGGACAGAATCTGTGAAAAATAGAACAGCAGGTAGTAAATGATTTTTTCGCGGCACTTCTGCAACTCTAATAAAAAAACTCAAAACAGACGCACGAAAGACAATTGTATAGAGCACGCTGTCGAAAAAATTCAGACCAAAAAGATGATCTGGTGATTTTATACGAATTTTTCTATCCAAGGACATAATCTGTTTCTTGGACAGCACGTCACAACTTTTGAACTTTCTTGCAATCAGAGGCTACACTTGGCACAAAGTTGAAAAGCAAAGATACAATGATGATGCTACTGTAGTAACAACATCAAGACACAACAAAAGCAAAATAAAATTGTATTCATTGGGCTACCTCCCAAAAGCGCTTTCTTTTATGCCTTTAAGCTAGGCATAATGCATAGAGATCAAGTTGTATCAATTGAACCATCATCAAGATCATCAAAAAGCTCTTCAATAGTACAACTAATCTTAAGAGGACTTTCAAACAAAGGCCTCATAGAGATACTTCTAGGGAGAAGACCAAAAGGATAAAAGTCAAGGGAAGATTCAGGTGTTTCTTCCAAAGTCTTCACAGTTTCAACCCCTTTGGCAATAGATGGATTACTTTTAGAGCGGGGAGCCTTTGGAACGTGAACGAACTTAGGCTCCTTCTTTGCCGGAGTTTCTACCTTTCTGGTTTTGATTGAGGAGAAAGTAGTTCCTAGAGTATCCAAGATTTCCTCAATCTTGTCTATCCTAGAAGAGTCCAAGTCATGGGATTTGATGGCCTCCAAAATTTTGAAAATTTTATGCATGGAGCTATCAAGCCTATTCAAATTCCCTTGGATCTTACGATCCAACTCGTTTATCTTATTAATGTTTGGCATCTCTAGCTCTATCTTTTCAAGTTTTTTCATAATGTGAGCTAGGGTGATGTCCTCTTGAATGCTAACAACAGGGGGATTCCCAACAAGATTTTCAATAATACTAAGAGACTCCCAAACTGGGGCCTATAGGAAATTTCCATTGATAGCAGTATCTAGAATAAACCTATTCCAAGAAGTAATTCCAACATAAAAATTTCTAAGCAAGATAGTAGTATATTGCTTCTTGGTGGCTCTTTTTTTGAGAATCATTAATTCTATACCAAGCATCTTTTAGACTTTCCCCACCTCTTTGTTTAAAGGTGAGAACTTCTGCCTCGCCAAAGACAAAAGGACCCGACATAATGACAACTAAAGAATGAAATAACTATTTTTGTGATTTTCGATAAAAGATACTAAAGCAAAAACGAAAGGTAAACTAACAAGACTAAAAAGCAAAGGTAAAAGATAGCGTGCAACTCCCCTATCTTGAAGAGTGGAGTCCCCGGCAACGGCGCCAAAAAACTTTGCTTGATGGCTTCTCGCCCCTCGTTGGTTACCCCAAGTGGAAGGTTTGAGATGCAGTGTAGCGGAAGTTTTCCCTTGGCAAAGATACCAAGGATCGATTTCCCCTGAGACTCCCAGTTTCAACAAGAAGGTGTCAACTGCTAACGGCGCCAGATATTAGCAATCAACGTGGACCTACACACAGATACAAATAACTTTGCTCCCAACGAGTACAAAGATGTTGTCAATCCCTCCGGCCTTGTCGTTTACAAAGGATTAAACGCAAGTGATAATAGTGATAGGTATTGCTGCAATAGTAAGTAGAAACAGACAGTAAATAGCGGATGTGATCAGTGATGGTAATATGGACCGGGGTCCCATGATGTTCACTAGTGATGTCTCTCTCCCAAAAGACGATAAAACAGCTATGTGAGGTAAACGAATTACAGCTGGGCAATTGACAGAATTATGTGCGCAAACCAATGCTAACTATGTTGCAAGAAAGGTAGAGGTTCAAAGCATGGGAGGTACGCCAAGGCAAGTAGACCGAAATACATCTGCATCTACTACTAATCATCCACCTTGAGATATCTATCCAGAACATCTCGCTGGTATTAAGTTGCGAGTCCCACCCATAGTGTAAACTCAAAGCAACAGACAACTGCATTAAAAGAACTTTGCGTAAAGTAAACAATCCTTGCACCCGCGGGCACAAGCACCGTTGTTTCCCCCCTTGTGGCAACAGCACATCCCCTAGACTCATGTTTCTGTCACTCAAGCTAGTCATCGAGGGGCATGAACCCACAATCAAGCATAACGTTCCCTCTTGGAGTCACTACCTACTACTTGGCCAAAGCAATAAATAGCAACGGAGAACATGCAAGAATTACTTACGAATATAAATATAAAAGAGGTAAATCAAATATATTACTCAAACACAATCTGAACATAATCTCACAATCCATCGGATCCCAGCAAACTCATCATAGCAACAGCATAAGATTACATATGTGTCTCGATCATGTAGGGCAGCTCACGAGGTCTAATTAGTGAAGCACAAGAAGGGGAGGAGAACATCACATAGCTACTGGTCATGGACCCATGGTCCAAGGGAGACTACTCACAACTCATCCGGGAGGCGTCCATGGTGGTGGAGAGACTCCCGGTGGTGATCCTCCCCTCCGGCAGGGTGCCGGGAAGAGTTCTCCTGGTGCTCCCGATCTTGGAAGCGCGGCGGCGGCGGAACAGAGATGAGATCACGAAAAAGGGTTCCCGTCTCGAGGGTTTCGGGACACGATATAAATATATGCCAAAGGGGGGCATGAGCGGAGGCCTGGGGGGCCCAGGCGCCCCCCGGCGCGGCCAGGAGGGGGGCCGCGCCACCAGGGCGCCTGGAGCCCTGGTGGCCCCCCTCCGGCTCTACTTTGGCTGCCGGGAAGCTTCTGGAACACTGATTTTTTATATAATTTTTCCGGGATTTTTCTGGCAGTTTACGTGAAGGGAAAACCTGAAATACAAAAACAGCAGAAAACAGAAACTGGCACTGGGGTGCACTGAGTTAATAGGTTAGTCCAAATATGATCAAAAGTGTATGGAAGTATATAAATATCATAGCAATATCACCCAAAAGAGGCATGGAGGAGGCAGAAATTATAGATACGTTTTGGACGTATCAGCAAGTCTCCTATTACAAGAACATGATCAATCTCATACATCACATATATCATTCATCACATCTTCTTGGCCATACCACATCACATAGCACATGCTGCAAGAACAAGTTAGACGACCTCTAATTGTTGTTGCAAGTTTTTACGTGGCTTCTATAGGTTTTCTAGCAAGAACGTTTCTTACCTACGTCAAAACCACAATGTTATTTGTCAATTTCTATTTACCCTTCATAAGGACCCTGTTCATCGAATCCGATCCGACTAAAGTGGGAGAGACAGACACCTGCAAGCCACCTTATGCAACTAGTGCATGTCTGTCGGTGGAACCAGTCTCACGTAAGCGTACGTGTAAGGTCGGTCCGGGCCGCTTCATCCCATGATGCCGCCGAATCAAGATTGGACTAGTAACGGCAAGAAAATTGAGCAAACTCAACGCCCACAACTTGTTTGTGTTCTACTCGTGCAAGATGCTACGCAAAGACCTAGCTCAGATGCCACTAATGGGGAACGTAGCAGAATTCAAAAAATTTCCTACGCTTCACCAAGATCAATCTAAGGAGTCATCTAGCAACGAGCATAAAGGAGTGCATCTACATACCCTTTGTAGATCGCGTGCGGAAGCGTTCGAAGAAACGTGGATGAAGTAGTCGTACTCTTCGTGATCCTCATCACCAATGATCCCAGCGCCGAACGGACGGCACCTCCGCGTTCAACACACGTACGGTACAGCGACGTCTCCTCCTTATTGATCCAGCAAGGGGGGGAGGAGAGGTTGATGGAGAGCCAGCAGCACGACGGTGTGGTGGTGGATGCAACAGGAAAAGCTGCAGGGCTTCGCCGGCGCCCTGCGAAAGGAGTTGGAAGTGTGACGGGAGGGGGGAGAGGCGCCAGAGGCTTGGGGTGCGGCTGCCCTCTCTCCCCCCCACTATATATAGGGGCCAGGGGGGTGCCTGCCCTAGGAGATGCAATCTCCTAGGGGGGCGGCGCCAGAGGGGGGAGACTTGCCCCCCAAGGCATAGGGGGCGCCCCCTCCCCCTAGGGTTTCAACCCTAGGCGCATGGAGGGGGGCCCATGTGGGTGCGCCAGCCCACCAGGGGCTGGACCCCTTCCCCTTGCGGCCTACGGGGCCCTCTGGAATGGGTGGCCCCACCCGGTGGACCCCCGGGACCCCTCCGGTGGTCCCGGGACACTCCCGGTGACCCCGGAATTCACCCGATGGCCGAAACTGGACTTCCTATATATCATTCTTTACCTCCGGACCATTCCGGAACTCCTCGTGACATCCGGGATCTCATCCGGGACTCCGAACAACATTCGGGTTTCCATGTGCATGTATCTCTACAACCCTAGCGTCATTGAACCTTAAGTGTGTAGACCCTACGGGTTCGGGAGACACGCAGACATGACCGAGACGACTCTCCGGTCAATAACCAACAGCGGGATCTGGATACCCATGTTGGTTCCCACGTTTTCCTCGATGATCTCATCGGATGAACCACTGTGTCAAGGATTCACTCAATCCCGTATGTTATTCCCTTTGTCTATCGGTACGGTACTTGCCCGAGATTCGATCATCGGTATGCCCGATACCTCGTTCAATCTCGTCATGGCAAGTCTCTTTACTCGTTCCGTAATCCATCAACCCGTGACTAACTCCTTAGTCACTTTGAGCTCTTTATGATGATGTCTTACCGAGAGGGCCCAGAGATACCTCTCCGTCATACGGAGTGACAATATCCCAGTCTCGGTTCGTACCAACTCAACAGACACTTTCGGAGATACCCGTTGCGTACCTTTATAGCCACCCAGTTACGTTGTGACGTTTGGCACACCCAAAGTATTCCTACGGTATCCGGGAGTTGCACAACCTCATGGTCTAAGGAATAAATACTTGACACTGGAAAAGCTTAAGCATTACGAACTATACGATCTTGTGCTAGGCTTAGGATTGGGTCTTGTCCATCACATCATTCTCCTAATGATGTGATCCCGTTATCAATGACATCCTATGTCCATGGTCAGGAAACCGTGACCATCTGTTGATCAACGAGCTAGTAACTAGAGGCTTACCAGGGACATGGTTTGGTCTATGTATTCACACATGTATCGCTCTTTCCGTACAATACAATTCAAGCATGAATAACAGACAATTATCATGAACAAGGAAATATAATAATAATCCTTTTATTATTGCCTCTAGGGCATATTTCCAACATCTAGAGTATTAAGTTCATAAGAACAGAGTAACGGCTTAAGCAAGATGACATGATGTAGATGGATAAACTCAAGCAATATGATATAAACCCCATCCTTTTATCGTCGATGGCAACAATACAATACGTGCCTTGCTGCCCCTGATGTCACTTGGAAAGGACATCGCAAGGTTGAACCCAAAGCCAAGCACTTCTCCCATTGCAAGAACTATAGATCTAGTAGGCCAAACCAAACCGATAATTCGAAGAGACTTGCAAGGATATTTAAATCATGCATAAAAGATTTCAGAAAATAATCCAATATTGTTCATAAATAATCTTGATCATAAACCCACAATTCATCGGATCTCGACAAACACACCGCAAAAAGATTACATCGAATAGATCTCCTCGAAGATCGAGCAGAACTTTGTTTTGAGATCCAAAGAGAATGAAGAAGCCATCTAGCTAATAACTATGGACCCAAAGGTCTATGGTAAACTACTCACAACTCATCGGAGATACTATGGTGTTGATGTAGAAGCCCTCCGTGATCGATGCCCCCTTCGGCGGAGCTCCGGAACAGGCCCCAAGATGGGATCTCACGGGTACAGAAGGTTGCGGCGGTGGAATTAGGGTTTTGTTGTGCTCCTCGATGTTTTCAGGGTATGGGAGTATATATAGGCTGAAGAGGCACGTCAGGTGAGCCACAGGGGGCCCACGAGGGTGGGGGGCACGCCTACCCCCTGGGCGCGCCCCTGCCCTCGTGGCCACCTCCTTCGCTTCATGGCGTGTACTCCAAGTCTTATGTGTTGATATTTTTCCAAAAATAACTCTCCCGAAGGTTTCATTCCGTTTGGACTCCGTTTGATATTCCTTTTCTGCGAAACACCAAAATAGGCACAAAAAAATAGTAATTTGCACTGGGCCTTGGGTTAGTAGGTTAGTCCCAAAAATAATATAAAAGTGTATAATAGAGCCCATTAAACATCCAAAACAGAATATATAATAGCATGGAACAATCAAAAATTATAGATACGTTGGAGACGTATCACCCCTCACATTCAGATGCTTATCAACTCCAGGGTGGAGAAAGGGACATATCTGCTTGACAAGAGGCATCTTCGTCTTAGGCCATATTTCGAGGACAATGAAGTTGTCATGGATGCATCCCATCCTACTTCAGTTGAGGGCCAAGAGAAGATTGCTCAAGCAGAGGCCACCAAGCAAGCAAGTGCTTCTGGAGCTCCTAAGACCAAGCAAGATCAGCTCAATCATCTGCTTGAGGCCACTCTGAGGATTGAGAAGAGTTTGGCCAACTTGACTCAAAATCAAGTGAGCCTTGAAAGGATCATTGAGACTAAATTCTATGATCTAGACTTTGAAAGTGATAGAGATGCAGACAGCAGTTGAGCAGCTCCAAGAAGAAGCTGAGGAGAGGAAAGGACAACCTACCAAAGATGTCTTTCAGAGAGTGCCAAGAGGACCGAGATCTACTGTAGTGCACATGGCTGAAACTAGAGCAACTACATCCGCACCTGCAGCCACAGCATCAGTGCCACCTCCAGTTGCCACTCCACCAGTCCAACAACTTCCACATATGCATTCATCCTTGGAGTCCTATCGACGCCTCCTCCCGAAGATCGAGCCTAGAGAGACACATAGCACTATGCATTTTCAAGCTTTTTGGTAACTTATTGCTAAAGGGGGAGAAAAAGTATAGATCATAGGCTTTGAGAGAGAGAGCTTTGCTTCTTTTGCCTTCTTTGGTTTTTGGTTGAAACTTATTTGTGTGCTTGCTTGATACTCTATGTTTATGTGTGTGAGATACTTGTATGATCATGTGTTTGATCATATCATACTTTAATGCTTGTTTGAATGATGCTATTATTTATCTCTCATATATGATCATTCACTTTGCCTTTGTGATGAGTGCATATTTTACCTTCTATCAAGCGCTCCACCAAGATGTATGTGACATGGAAGAGTAACCCATGATCCTAATCGATTGGGCATTTGCATTCAAAAGCAAATTTTAAATAATGCACAAATTTAGGGGGAGCTCTGCTTATCACATACTTCTCAAAGTGACGATATAATTCATTCTTATTATCATTTGTCGAAGCTTTGATCTATATGTTGTCATCAATTACCAAAAGGGGGGAGATTGAAAGTGCAACCATCCCTGGGTGGTTTTGGTAATTCCTAACAACATATAGCTCATTGAACTAATGCTCATTCAAGATGATCATTTCAGAAAGTTCAATGATTGGCATGGCATGGACTAGGAATGTGGACCCCTCAAAATCCTAAGGACACATATTGGTTCAAGCTCAAGACTCTACATTTTCATTTTAGTGATCCAAGATCACATTGAGTCCTTAGGAAAAGCCAATACTATTAAAAGGGGATGAGGTGTTACTTAATGGCTTGCTTGCTCAAAATGCTTAGTGATATGCTCCAAAAGCCCTCAACCACCTTCTCATATCCACATATGTCCCAAACCAAAAGTCAAACTCGGCCCCACTGATTTGATCTATCTGGCGCCACCGAGTTCATTTGACATAGCCATAGCCAGAAACCCTAATCAGTTTGGTCTCACCGATAGGGATCTCGGTCTCACTGAGATGGGATTGCAAACTCTCTGTTTCCCTTCGTAACGTTTCGCTCTAACCAAAGTGAGCAATCGGTCCCACCGAGTTTGCAATGCAAACTCTTTGTTGCCTCTTCATAATGTTTCGGTCTAACCGAAATGAGTGAATTTCCTATTACAGAAATCGGTCTCACCGAGTTGATGTGATCGGTCTCACCGAGATTACGTTATGCCCTAACCCTAATGAAATCGGTCCCACCAAGTTGATAGTATCGGTCCCACCGAAATGTCTAGCGTTCACGTTTTGAACTGCTTCGGTCTGACCGAGTTCTTCTATTCGGTCTGACCGAGTCTGGTCAAATGTGTGTAACGGCTAGATTTTGTGTGGAGGCTATATATACCCCTCCACCCACTCTTCATTCATGGAGAGAGCCATCAGAACGTACCTACACTTCCACTATTCATTTTCTGAGAGAGAACCACCTACTCATGTGTTGAGACCAAGATATTCCAATCCTACCATATGAATCTTGATCTCTAGCCTTCCCCAAGTTGCTTTCCACTCAAATCTTCTTTCCACCATATCAAAATTTGTGAGAGACAGTTGAGTGTTGGGGAGACTATCATTTGAAGCACAAGAGCAATGAGTTCATCATCAACACACCATCTATTACCTTTTGGAGAGTGGTGTCTCCTAGATTGGTTAGGTGTCACTTGGGAGCCACCGACAAGATTGTGGAGTTGAACCAAGGAGTTTGTAAGGGCAAGGAGATCGCCTACTTCGTGAAGATCTACCCTAGTGAGGCAAGTCCTTCGTGGGCGATGGCCATGGTGGGATAGACAAGGTTGCTTCTTCGTGGACCCTTTGTGGGTGGAGCCCTTTGTGGACTCGCGCAGCCGTTACCCTTCGTGGGTTGAAGTCTCCGTCAATGTGGATGTACGATAGCACCACCTATCGGAACCACGCCAAAAACATCCATGTCTCCACTTGCGTTTGCACTCTCCAAACTCCTCCCTTTACCTTCATATGCAATGATTTACTTTCCGCTGCTACAACTCTAGAATTGCATGTGTAGGAAGATTGCTTGACTTGTGCTAAATTGGTAAAAACTTTCAAAACATAAAAATAGGAAAATGCTAAGTTTTTATTTGGTCAAATAGTCTAATCGCTCCCCCTCTAGACATACTTTCGATCCTACAGCGGAAAAGTGGCCCGGAGGTCCGAATGCCCGGGGGTAAGGGGTGCGGGCACCCGGGGTGGTCAGGGAATTTTGGTTAAAGTTGCCCGGTGGTCCGGCTTCCCGGGGTGGTCAGAGACTTTGCGCGGAAATGTCCCGAGGGTCCGGGTGTCCGGGGTAAAGGGGTTTGGGTACCCGGGGTAGGCCGAGAAGACTCAATTTTGGGCGACATTTTCAGATCTCGGGCTAGATGCGGAAGAACTTGATTCCAAGCTCCAAATTGGATGGGTAAAAATTAAAAAAAAATGGGGCTAGAGAACGCCAAGGGAGGTAGATCCACTTACCAAACACTAGATCCATGGATCAAAATAAATAAAAACTCACAAGAACCAACAAAATGCAAGAATTTTTGGGGGGCTCTTTTTGTGGGGAATTTTCGAATTGGAAGAAAAAAGCAACAAAATTAGGCTCGAAAACAAGGGGTAGGGGCTCCAAATTCGTGTCAACCATGGTTCTAATCCAACATGATGTAGGGAACGGGAAAAAGTGCCCCGATTTTTCCCGATGTTCACGAATTGGAGGTGGCTATGACGAGGAACACGAAGAACAACATGTGAAATCACAAGACAAACACTCAAGAACAAGATCAATCACACATCCAGTGGACCTTTAAACACATGAGATTCACAAGGTACAAGAACAATCAAAGGGAAACAAGATACATGGTAAAGTTCATCCCAAATCCTATGAAGGAGATGAGGTCTTGATGATCTAGATAGATCATTTCCACAAGGGGGTCTTGAATCCCTAAGGATCTTCTCCAATGGAGGTCTTGAACTCCAATGGAGTCTTCTCTCTCTCAAGAGGAATCCCACAAGGGAAGGTACATGAGCTAAGCTCTAATGTGTAGATCTATTCTTAGCTAACCCTAGGAATGAGGAGGAGAAGGAGTATATATAGGTGCAAGGCATGAAGAGACAAGTGAGGGTGAAATGGGATAGATACATGAGTCAAAGCCCAACACATGCACACATGCAAGTCCGGTCACCCGGGGTAAAGGGCACCGGGCACCCGGATTCGGGGTGCGGAGGGTGCGAGCACCAGGGGGCAGGGGTGCGAGCACCCGGGGGTAGGGGTGTGGGCACCCGAGGGTGAAATCCCGGGCACCCGGGATGGACAGAGGGGTCGCACCCTTTCTAGCCGTTGGACCGGGCACCCGAGGTGGTCTGAGGCCTTCGGTGCTTCGCGTCTTAGGGTCCTTCTTCCTCCTCCTTATCCCTTCTTGGATGATGTAGATGTTCTCTTGCGCTTGAACTCCTCCTCGTCATCGATGAAGCTCTGGTAATACCTACGCATGCACACGGATGTCCAGTAGTATACCATCCTCGAAGGGGTCAAGTGAACACAAAAAGAAGATGATTACCTTTATGTATGTGAAGTAGATGTCCCATGTGTCACTTGCCGAACATACTCTTGACATGGAGATGCCCGTAGGATGCTCCGCATCACGATCCTTTCATTTTCTCGTGCCTCTTCCTATGCATCTCGGATGGCGGCTGTGATTTCTGGTCGAGGATGTTGACACAAAGCCCTCGAGCGGTAGCTCAGCCTCCGGAGACGAACTGAACGATGGTGACATCGTGCTCATGCAGCATTCGGCGAAGGTGTGGACGCAACAACTACGAGAGGGGCTCTAGCTTAAAATAAATGATGATTCTACCATGAGCTCGATTGGGAATGAGGGGAGGGGTGCATCTATGCATTGTCTCGTGAGTCGGATGCTAGCATCTTCTCAAGCGAGGATATAGTGGGCCGGCACGTCCATATTTTCAAAACTTTCAAATTTATTTATATTTTTAAAATATTTTGAATACACATTCCCAAAAAAAGAATTTGCCATTAAAAAAATGTTCTTCGCATTTTTAGCAAATGTTCATGCAGTGTAAAAAAAATGTTCGTGCAACTTTTATAAACTATTGATATCATCCACAAAAATGTTCAAAACATGTATCAGTAAAAAATTACATCATGTATTTGAAAAATGTTCGATGGGTATCAAAAAATATTACACATGTATACATTAAATGTACAATATGTATCAAACAATTGGACATCTATTTGAAATAAAAAATAAAAAATAAGAACCAGAGAGAAAATCAATTTTTTTTTGAAGGCAGAGATAAAATCATTAAGAACACGTAGAATCGAAAGAAGAAAAAACAAAAGGGAACGTTTTAAAACAAGTTTGAACTGGTCCATAGAAATTTCCTAAAAAAGTGACAGAGGCTAGATTGTTGGGCCGACTGATTCAGCCATCACCAGAGATGAGGCTAGGCTACATCTTGCAGTTTCTGTAAGGAAGATATTGCCCTGGGGAGATGGCACTTCATGTGTGTAACTCCATGTGGCGAACTAACGCACATTGGGCCCGATTGCACCGACTCAACAGCGATGGGCTACTCTAGCGCAACAATGAACCCCAAAAGATGAAGAGCAACTAGTCGAATGCTCCTTCGGGAGCCCCCGCAAGGGTCACCTTTGGTGGGCTGGGAGCGTGTTACTTGGTGTGCTCTCAACCACCGCCACTTGTCGCATTTTGGGCACTCCCTTCAACTTTTTATTTTTTTGTACGTGTTTTTGGATTTTAGATAAGTTTTTCGGCTTTCCGGTTTCCTCCTGGTTTTCCAAAGTTTAGGACAAAATAATTGCGTGAAGACACATGTATTTAGTTCTAGTTGAGGCACATAATTGCTTCCCCGAGAGGTATAGTCCGGAAAAGGAAAAAATATTTTTCTTCGGCGAGAGGCACAAATTTACTTCTCGTGAAAGCACAAATCGGCGTCCGTGAGAGTCACAGTCATGCCTCTTGAAAAAAGAAAATGAAACATGTTCTTTCTACGTGAGAAGCACAAAATTGCTTCTTCTGGAGACACAGATTTGCTTCCGCAAGAGATACATTTATGCCTCTTCGGAAATGGATTTTTTTCTCCCGGTTCAGTTTTTCCGTCGTCTTTTTCGTGAAAACAAGACTTTGTTGAAATCTATCAACATTCATAGCCAGCGGAACTGACGACTGGTACCGCTCAGCATGCAACGGGAAACATTAACTAATTGCAGCAGTGGATCCAAATATTTTTGGTAAATGCGAACCATTTATCAAATTCCCAAATATTTTTGAAAATGCTCGAACAAATATGAAAAAACATGAACAATTTTTAGGATCTCTAAGAAATTTAAAAGTATTTCTTAAACTACATTTTTATTGAATTCACGAACAATTTATGAAAGAACCTAACATTTTTTAGTTTCCATATAAAACAATGAAAACAGTAACATTTATTAAAATTTTTACTACAATTTTTGAAAAATACGAACATGTTTTAAATTTATGTGCATTTTTCGAATACCCGGTTTTTTAAAAGGAAAAAAACTTGAAAAAAACAGAAAAACCGAAATGGGCCTGGCCAGACAGGGGCGCTCTTGTGCGAAGCCTCGACATGGATTTCCCGTGCCGGATGTGTCACATTCCGCTGTGTTGCACGGGCACGCAGGGTGGGTGCATATACCATGTTGCGAAGCCATAGCCACGTTCAAAGTCAGAGCAGGATGCATGCCGTGCAAAGCGGATCCAGCTGATCTGACCCGACAGCCGCATTAGTCGCCCTCTATCCATCGGCCCATCCCCATGTCCCTGTTCAGTTGGTCTCGCCTCCCTCAGCGCAATGAAATAGCGGCGGAGAACAAAATCCCCAGTTCCCCACAGTTGTATCCTGCTTCCCGCGTTTCTCTCTGATACGTACGACCCCTACAGCCAGGTCTCCGCAGTTGAGGGTGATCAGCCAGCGTCTCTCTCTCGGCAGAGAGTCCCGTACGTGGCGGCGGCGATGGTCGCCGTGAGCCGGCGGCACCACAGCACCACCGCGTGATCCCAGAAGATTCACAGGCGCCCGGCTGAAGATCCGATCCGGTCAATCTCTTCATCGTCGTAAGAGTCATCCACGCATCCTTGTCTCGCTCCGTTTGGAAATCCTTAGCCTTATCCATTAGGCGGTTAGGGCAGAATCGCATCCCGCGAGATCCTGTCTTCTTAAACGAAGCCAGATACGTTTAATTTGACACATGTCGTTTTATCCCATTCCCGACAATAATGCCCGTGTTTACGTTTTGCAGATTCGGCGCGGACGATCCAAGAACGCGCCGCGCGTTTGATTAGATTATTAGACTCGGGAGAACAGATCCATGGCCATGGCTAAACGGGAGAAAGCCTTGGCCGTGCCCGTACCCGTACCCGAGGCTCCACCGACGCCGTCGGCGACGCCGATGTCGGCAACGGCGCCGACGTCTGCGAGGTCGGTCAAGTGGGGCGACCTCGAGGACGCGGCCGGCGGGCTGGAGCGGCCGCTGCTGCGGCAGCGCGGCTCCAACACCACGTCGCAGATGGCCGTCGTCGGCACCAACGTCTGCCCTATCGAGAGCCTCGACTACGAGTGCGTGTCGTCCCTAAACCCTATGTACCGCGCGCGATCGTCAGAAGTTCGTCTGTACTAATCAGCGATCGGTTTCAGGATCGTGGAGAACGACGTGTACAAGCAGGACTGGAGGTCGAGGGGGAGGATACAGATCTTCCAGTACCAGGTCCTCAAATGGCTCATGGCGCTCCTCGTGGGATCCTTCGTCGGCCTCGTGGGGTTCTTCAACAACATCGCCGTCGAGAACATCGCCGGCTACAAGCTGCTCCTCACCAGCAAGCTCATGCTGCAAAACAGGTATACCTAGCCAGACACGTACACCACAAATGCCACATCTCCCAAACAATGCACGGGCAATGATTCTAAACCCCATCATCTCTTTCTCCTTGGCTTCAGGAACCTGGATGCGTTCCTGCTATACATGACCTGCAACGCGGTTCTCGCGGGGTCTGCAGCTGCGATTTGCGCCTACCTAGCCCCAGCGGCAGCCGGCTCCGGCATACCGGAGGTGAAGGCCTATCTGAACGGCGTGGACGCTCACTCCATCCTGGCGCCCAGCACCCTCTTGGTGAAGGTCAGACCACCTTCTAACTCAGTTCGGATTCGACCGCGATGGATGTTTTGACGACATTGGACAGGATTAAGTTGTGGCTTTGGGACACCTGTAGATTATTGGCTCCATATTGGGGGTGTCTGCCGGTTTTATGCTGGGCAAAGAAGGGCCTATGGTGCACACTGGTGCCTGCGTTGCCGCCATGCTCGGTCAAGGGGGGTCGCGCAAGTATGGCCTCACGTGGAACTGGATCAGGTACTTCAAGAACGACCTGGATCGCAGGGATCTCATCACCTGCGGTGCTGCCGCCGGCGTCACTGCCGCGTTCCGCGCCCCTGTCGGCGGCGTCCTCTTTGCGCTGGAGGAAGCAACATCTTGGTAAAATTTCACTCCTACAAAAACTCTGCATGTTGTATTTCCAATCCTGATTTTGCCGGAAATGCTACAGTGTGCATAGAAATGCTGTAGTGTTTATTCGTTGGGAAAGTGCAATTTCACCCAAGGTTGGTTTCAGATAAATTCATCAATTTTCACATGGAATCACTCCTTTGATGGCCTTTGGTCCTGATAATATGATCGTATTGAACCGTGGAATGAAATCTGCCGCGATTTATTTTTTAAACCGGGCTACTCCCCTCCTATTACTTTCATAACAGAAACCCTTTTGTCATCCTGATCTTTCAGGTGGCGTAGTGCGCTTCTGTGGAGGACATTCTCCACAACGGCAATGTCGGCGATAGTGCTGCGGTCGTTGATAGAGTACTGCCGCAGCGGCAACTGCGGCCTGTTTGGCGAAGGCGGTCTGATCATGTTCGACGTCAGCTCGCGGGTGACGGCTTACAGCGCCACTGACATCGCCGCGGTCATACTGCTCGGCATCCTCGGCGGGCTGCTCGGAGCTCTCTTCAACTACTTTGTCGACCTGATCCTCCGCAGATACAGCGTCATCAATGAGTAATCTTCATCCTCGATAAGAGAGCAAAAGCATCTCTCAGAGAGCTTCAGAAAGTTGGATCACTGAATGATTTGCATTTGCAGAAAGGGGGCGCCGTACAAGATCCTTATGACGGTGTTCATCTCACTTGTCACCTCGTGCTGCTCCTTCGGCCTGTCGTCGCTGTCTCCGTGCGTCCCGTGCCCGCCCGAGCTCGCCCCCGGCAAGTGCCCGACCGTCGGCCGGTCCGGCAACTACAAGAAGTTCTGGTGTCCGGCGGGGCACTACAACGCGCTGGCCTCTCTCTTCTTCAACACCAACGACGATGCCATCCGCAACCTCTTCAGCGGCGGCACGGACAGCGAGTTCGGGGTGTCCACTCTGTTCACGTTCTTCATCGGCGTGTACACCCTTGGCCTGATCACCTACGGCGTGGCCGTGCCGTCGGGCCTCTTCATCCCCGTCATCCTCTCCGGTGCCTCCTTCGGCCGCCTCGTGGGCAAGGTCTTTGGCTCGGGCCTCGACACGGGCCTCTTCGCGATCGTCGGCGCGGCCTCCTTCCTCGGGGGCACCATGCGGATGACAGTGTCGGTGTGCGTGATCCTGCTGGAGCTCACGAACGACCTCCTGCTGCTGCCGCTCATCATGCTGGTCCTGCTCGTCTCCAAGACGGTGGCGGACTGCTTCAACAAGGGCGTGTACGAGCAGATCGTGCGCATGAAGGGGCTCCCCTTCTTGGAGGTGCACGCCGACACGTGCATGCGAAGCCTGGTGGCCAGCGACGTGCTGTCCGGGCCGGTGATCACCTTCTCCAGCGTGGAGCGCGTGGGCTCCGTGGTGAACACGCTGCGGCGCACGGGCCACAACGGGTTCCCTGTGATCGAGGACGAGCCGTTCGCGCCGGCCCCGGAGCTGTGCGGCCTGGTGCTGCGCTCCCACCTGATCGTGCTGCTCAACGGCAGGACCTTCACGAGGGCCCCCGTCAAGACCGGCGCCGCCGAGGTGTTCCGCAAGCTCAAGCCCTTCGACTTCGCCAAGGTGGGGTCGTCGGGGAAGGCGATGGAGGTGGACGAGCTGGGGCTCACCGAGGAGGAGATGGACATGTACGTGGACCTCCACCCGATCACCAACCGGTCGCCCTACACCGTCCTGGAGAACATGTCGCTGGCCAAGGCCGCCGTGCTCTTCCGCGACCTCGGCCTCCGCCACATGTGCGTCGTGCCCAGGACACCCGGGGTAAGAACTCACCGACCAGTTCAATTACTCGCCGCCATTGTTACCATTCTCGTAACGGATCAAGCAATGTAAATCTTGTGTGGATTGCAGAGGCCGCCGGTGCTGGGGATCCTGACGCGGCACGACTTCATGCCGGAGTACATCCGCGGGCTGTTCCAGAACGTCCTTCGCGAGTAGAAGAAGATCGCCATCATTTCCTTTGCATATATTTACGCAGGTTTTTCTTTTGCATATATTTTCGTAGTTTTTTAGGGAGGAATATATTTACGTGTTCTTAGTAGTGCTGCAAAGCCGCGTTTAGTTTAGTGAGTCCCTTAGTTATTTTAGGCTCACTAGCTAGCACCCCGCGAAGAAGTGGTGTGATTGACTCTGAATTTAGTTGAACCTGTAAGCAAATCATCGATAATGCAGACTGTTTCGTTCAAACTATTTTATTGGCATGCCTGATATCGGTTGACAGCCATTGTCAACTCCGTGATTATATCCTTATCGTTGACCGAGAGCCTTCATTGTCGGCACGAATTTCAATACGATCTGTTCACGCCACCACGGTCGGAGGCACCGACGAGTACAGTTTCGGGGTCAGTTTGGTTCACGTCCACAGCCGGATTTGCCTGGTGCACGTTTGGATGATATCCTCACGATGAGGCCGTAGGCCTGGCCTGGAGAAAGCGACAACATGGTTAGAGCATCTTCAATAGATGGTCTAAAATGTGGCGGTCCAAAACTAAAGATGTAAAATTTGAACCGCCAAAAAGTGTGTTTTGGAGCTTCGAGAAAAGCTCAACTTCAACAGATGGTCCAAATTGATGGTCCAAAAGAGCAACTCCAATAGATGGTCCAAAATGAAGATGTAAATTTTTTTAAACGACAAACTACTAGTCCATTCAACATAATTCAAACATCAAATTCAACATAGTTTCATACATGAACTTCAACTACTACTTATTCAAACTACTCCTCATCGTCGGAGCTGCGGAACTGCACCCAGAACTCCTCCTTCTCCGGGTCGTCGCACCCCTCCTCCTCCTCCGAGAAATCTGCCCAGTCCTCCTCGGAAGAGGACTCGATGGGGATCACCGTCGAGGGACCGGCCTCGTCCTCCTTCTTCGCTCCCTTCTTCTTCTGCTTCGCCTCACGCTTCTAGTACTACTCCAGCTCGGCATGGACGTACTCCGGATGCTCCTGAGCAAACCTCGCAATCACCTCCTCGTCGGTCTCGCCGGCATTGACGACAACCGACGGCTTCTTCGTCGTCTTCTTCTTCGTCGTGATCTCCTTCATCTTGATGCCCTACGGCACAAGCATCTCCGCTTCCACCCGACTCTCGATCTCTGGGAAGTTGAGGTGCTCCCGAGGCCTCTCGGCACGCCACACCGCCACATCGTAGCCACGCGCGGCCTCGTGGGCGGAGGGGTACGCACCGATCCACCAACGCCTTCCCGCGTCGGAGAACCCCACTCCCCAGTTATCGGAGGGCCTCTGCCTCACGCCGAAGAAGCCTGACTTGCCCTTCGGCGTCTTCTTCGGTGCCATCGAAGAGCGGTGGAGCGGCGGCGGCGTGCGGCCGGGGCGGTGGCGGACGGAGCCGAGCGGGGCGGAGCTGAGGGGCGGTGGTGGACGGAGCCAGGCGGGGCGGAGCTGAGGGGCGGTGGTGGACGGAGTCGGGCGGGGCGGTGGCGGACGGAGCCGGGCGGGGCCGGATCTGATGCGGGGCGGCGGCGATGTGCGGGACGATGGCGGACG
>LR738711.1:865563135-865582928 GCA_902687465.1 Secale cereale
CGGCGGGGCGGCGCGGAAACAGCGGCGTGGGGCGGGGCGGGGCCGGATCTGATGCGGGCGGCGTGCGGCGAGGCGGCGGCGGGTTGTGGGAGCGGCGGGGCGGCGGCGGACGGGCGGGCAGGAAAGAAAATGAAGTGGCGGTTGGGTGTTCGCGGGAGACGGCTGGTTTTGGACCAGATGCACTTCGTGATGTAAATTTGCATCGCGAGGTGTTGCATTTCACATCACAAGAAGGCCGCAGTCTTTTTTTGTGTGCATATGGACCGTCTGTTAAAGCAGCGTTTTTTGCCCCAGATGGTCCAAAAGTTAGGTATTTTTACATATGGACCATCTATTGAAGATGCTCTTAGTCTGGCTTGGAGAACGAGGCAATATGTTTAGCCTGGTCCAGGCAACCCATTTTGGAAGCCTGAACGTGTGCCTGGTGCAACAACCTGGGACTAATCACATGTTTGAATAACAAATGAGCAATGCTAGAGGGGAGTCATTTTACGGAATCAACAGACTTGTACTCCCTCCATTTTTAAATATAAGTCTTTTTAGATATTGTAAATGGATTACAACGACATTGTCAGGTAACTAGATTGCAAAGATATCCGCTCGAGACCCCCTCCTCCCCGCGTCGCTCCCGCGGGTGATGGGGGGAAACCCTAGCCGCCGGCCCTCCGCCTCCTTCCCCCCTCCTCCTCCCCTTGACGCCGCCGGCAAGGGCCAGCAGGCAAAGCCCGGATGGCTTCGGCGGCGGGGGGGCCTCGTTCCCCTCCCCTCGCCCTCCCCCGTCTGGTGCGGGACAGCCCGGGCACGCGGAGGCGCTGCGCTGGCTGCTACTTCTCGAGCTTGCGTTGTATTCCCTCGAAGAAGAAAGGGAGATGCAGCACAATAGCGTAAGTATTTCCCTCAGTTTTTGAGAACCAAGGTATCAATCCAGTAGGAGATCACGCGCCAGTCCCTCGCACCTGCACAAACAAATAAGAACTTCGCAGCCAACGCGATAAGGGTTGTCAATCCCTTTACGGTCATTTACGAAAGTGAGATCTGATAGAGATGATAGTTTATATTTTTGGTATTTTTGTTTATAAGAACAGAAAGTAAAAGCGGAAAAATTAAAGTAAGTGTAGATTGATATGTTGAGAATAGACCCAGGGTCATAGTATTCTCTAGTGGCTTCTCTCATGATAGCGATATTCATCGGCGGGTAAACAAATTACTGTCGAGCAATTGATAGAAAAGCGAATAATTATGAGACTATCTAGGCATGATCATTGTATATAGGCATCATGTCCGACACAAGTAGACCGAAACGATTATGCATCTACTACTACTACTCCACACATCGACCGCTATCCAGCATGCATCTAGTGTATTGAGTTCATAAGAACAGAGTAACGCCTTAAGCAAGATGACATGATGTAGAGGGATAAACTCAAGCAATATGATATAAACCCCATATTTTTATCCTCGATGACAATAATACAATACGTGCCTTGCTGTCCCTACTATCACTGGGAAAGGACACCGCAAGATTGAACCCAAAGCCAAGCACTTCTCCCATTGCAAGAACTATAGATCTAGTAGGCCTAACTAAACCAATAATTCAAAGAGACTTGCAAGGATATTATGAGCACACATAAAAAGTTCAGAGAAGAACCAAATATTTCTCATAGATAATCTTGATCAGAAACCCACAATTCATCGGATCTCGACAAACACACCGCAAAAAGAGATTACATCGAATAGATCTCCTCAAAGACCTGATACGTCTCAAACGTATCTATTTTTCCAAACACTTTTGATATTGTTTTGACCTCATTCTTGCATGATTTGAACTAAACTAACCCGGACTGACGCTGTTTTCAGCAGAGCTGCCTGTATGGTTTTATTGTGTGCCGGAAAACGAATTTTTAGGTATCTCAGAAAAATCCACGAAAACTCACAGAAAATTCACGCACCCGAAGGAACCCGGAGCCAGAAGAGGGGCCAGAGGGGGGCCAGGGGGTGCCCAGGCGCCCTGGTGGCGCGGCCCACCCCCTGGCCGCGCCGGGGGGTCGCCTGGGTGGGCCCCAACTCCCCTGGTGCCCTACTTTGACTCGTATTTTAGCTTGTGACGGAGAAATCCCAGATCAGAAGTTCTTTTTGCAGTTTTCGTCGCGGAGCCGCCGCCACCCTCTGTTCTTCTTCGGGAGGGCTAATCTGAAGGCTGAATTGGCCTCCGGAGAGGGGATATCGTCGCCATCGTCATCATCATCACCACTCTATCATCCCTCCATGACTTCTCCTTCCATGTGTGAGTAATCCCCTGCTGTAGGCGAAGGGGGTGGTAGGGATTGGATGAGTTAGATCATGTAATAGTTTGTTAGATCGTTGGGGGCATGTTGCCTATCATCTAGTATGGTGTTTATCATATTTGCTTCAACTTGTTATTCTTAATGCTTGTCACTTAGGGCCCGAGTGCCATGATTTTAGATCTAAACCATATGTGTTTGCATGAATATATTTGTGTTCTTGATCCTATCTATGAGTTGTTTGCACCTATTACGGTTCGGAACCGGCGATCCCAAAAGTGACAGCTTGGGACACCAAAGGGGATGGTCCGTAGTTTGAGGATTACATGTATCCATCGAGTTTATTGCTTTGTTCCGGTGCTCTTTGACAGGAGCGCCTTAATCTCCATAAGTTCCTTTTGGCCCCGTTCGTAGCGGGATGGTAGGACAAAAGATGTTGTGCAAGTTCTTATTGCAAGCACGTACAACTACCTACGGGATACATGCCTAATGTTTGATATTTGCCTAGATGATCATTACTTTTCCGTGTGCCTTGCCCCAAGTTAGAATCATGATATATCTCATCCATGCAGCGCCCAACCATCCGTCTCCCTAGCCTACAGTGTTTTAAATCCTGCTTGTTACTAGTTGCTACCTTTGCTATTTACTTCTGCCATTTACTTTTGCTGTTTACTTTTACTATCACTATCATCACTATCATATCGCTTTTACCACTTATCTTTTGTTGCAAGTAAGTATATTTCAGGTGCGGTTGAATTGACAACTCAACTGTCAAAGCTTATAAATACTCTTTGGCTCCTCGTGTGTCGAATCAATAAATTGGGTTATTCTTACCCGCGAAGACTATCTCGATCCCTTACGGTTGAGGGTTATCAAGTACCGTTTTCTGGCGCCGTTGCCGGGGAGCATAGCAATATTTACAAGTCTACTTGAAGTATCCTACCTGCTGCACTTCATTCGCTATGGGTAAGAAAGGAGACCCCAAGGTTCCGATCTTACTATCCACTACAAGAAGAGGTACTGTTCTGAGCACTAGTGCTACACTTGATTCACCTTCTGTTATGAGTAAGTTTGCCTCACCGCCACCACATGATGCTCCTACTGAATCTGTTACTATGTCCGATACTCTTGATGATGCTTCTACTACTATTGATGATATTAGTTCCCTTGGTTATGCTCTTGAGAAACAGATCGCTGCTGCTGCTAAAAAGTCTGGAATTGAAATTCCTGTTACTCGCTACCCTATTGGTGAAACTTATGATTATCCTGATTTGAGTAAACTCAAGGAGAGACTCCTTGATGATGATTACTATATGCTTGATGAAGATTTATGCACGGAACTGACAGAGTTTTCTGGCTCTGACCCTGAAGTTATTAAGAAACTGTTTGAAAAACACTCTTTGAAGAACAAAACCGTTCCTGATCCTGAATTTGCTACATCTCCTATATGCATTGATGATCCTGATTATGATTTCTCTGTTGATCTTTCACTTATACCTATGGTTGAAGCTAACCCGTTTTATGACAGAGAAAATGATGATGCTATTGCACACCTGACTAAACTCGGTGAGTTGGGTGGCCTGTTTACCACAGATGAGAAGATACGATACTTTTATGTGACCAAGCTTCTTCCTTTCTCCTTGAAGGAAGGTGCTAAAGCATGGTATGATTCACTCCCATGCGGTTCTATTAAGAGTCCTCAAGACTTAGCTCACTCTTTTGTTGATAAGTACTTTCCTACTCACATGCAACATGCTGCTTTACAAAGAATTTATAACTTTAAACAGTTGCAGGATGAGTCCCTCCCTTAAGCTTGGGGGAGGTACTGCGGTCTGATTCGGGCTAGGCCAGGACATGAAATCCCTAAGAACGAATTAATCGATATATTCTATGCTGGTCTAACTGATGAATCCAGGTCCTATTTGGACAGTTGTGCTGGTTGTGTTTTCAGGAAAAGGACGCCGAAAGATGCAGAAGATTTGATGGGCAGGATTGCCAAAAACCATGAAGATTGGTCCGTCCCTGAACCACCTCCACCACCAAAGAAGAGGGGCATGTTTGTTCTAAGCCCCGAAGATATGCGAGAAGCAAAGAAGTCTATTAAAGAGAAAGGTATTAAAGCTGAAGACGTGAAGAATCTACCCCCTATTGAGAAGCTGTGTGAGCCTACCACTCACCCTCCTATGGTAGAGGTACACTCTCTTTTAGATTTCAACGCAAGTGACATCCCTCATGGTAAGCCTCCTGATCAATGTTTAGATGAGTTTGATAACTTTATTATGAAACAAAATCATTTTAATGAGAGGATACAAAGTCAATTGCATGATAATTCTCTTGCTATCAAAAGTCTGCTTGATGTTCTAGGTAGAACGGTTAATGATGTTTAATGTCTTGTGAAACATTTTCATATGGTTCAAACTTAGCTTGACCAAATTTCTAATGTGCAAAAAGATTTGCTTGCTAACAATGCCAAACAAGATGATTTGCAGGCTTTTGGGATTAAGACCCGAGGAGGAACTAGCACTCAAGATCCTCTCTATCCAGAGGGGCATCCGAGGAGAATCGAGCAAGATTCTCAAATGCAGGAAGAAGAAATTGTTGGCTCTCCAAAGAAGAAGAAGAAACATAAGGAGACTGGCAATTCTAATGATCCTATTACAGATGAAGAGCCAGCTGTTAATCCAAACAGTGTATCTATCTCCGATGCTGAGACTGAAGACGGTGCTGAACCTGAAGGTAAGGATAATGAGAAGAATGATCCGCCTGAGGTTCGAGAAGAAGAAGCACCTGACAAACGTAAGAGGTACACTAAAGAAGATTTCATCGCAAGAAAACATGGGAAGGAAAGAGAACCATGGGTACAGAAACTCATGCCCTTTCCAGGTAAGTCCATCAAATCTAAAGAAGAAGAGCATTACAATAAGTTTTGTGAGTGGATTAAACCTCTTTTTCTTCAAATCCCTTTGACTGATGCTATTAAGTTACCTCCTTATTCAAAATATATGAAAGATATTGTCACTAATAAAAGAAAAGTTCCTAATGAAGCAATATCTACTATGCTTGCTAACTACTCTTTCAGTGGCAAGATTCCTGAGAAGCTCGGTGATCCAGGTATACCCACCATTCCTTGCTCCATAAAGAATAATTATGTCAAAACTGCTTTATGTGATCTTGGAGCAGGAGTGAGTGTTATGCCTCTCTCTCTTTACGAGAGGCTCTGTTTAGAGAAACTAATTCCTACAGATATCTCCCTTCAGATGGCTGACAAGTCAACCGCTGTTCCGATAGGTATTTGTGAGGATGTTCCCGTAGAAGTTGCTAATTGTTTGATTCTTACTGATTTTGTTGTGCTTGACATGCCCGAGGATGGGAGCATGTCCATTATTCTTGGTAGACCTTTTCTTAACACCGCAGGTGCTATTATTGATTGCAATAAAGGGAAGGTTACCTTCAATGTGAATGATAAAGAACACACGGTATATTTTCCAAAGAAGACCGACAGAAGGCATGGCCTCAACTCTATAGAAAATATCGAGACCGTGAAGATTGGAGAATGGGACTGTCCACTACATGTGCCTCACAAATACAAAACTATCATGGTGGGGACAATGTCCATCAAAGTAAAGGTTCAGTGATTGCTTCGTAAGAGGTGAGACTTTTTGCTCTATATATCGCCTGTTTGTTGGTAAGACTTGATCAACCTTACTAGTAAACATGTTTTATATAGATAAAAAGTTGAGCTTGTTATGTTTTCATTTATTTTAGCTTTTGTTCTACTTGCTGCACCAAGTATTTATGTTTTGAAGCTTCACAATACTACTCACTGCTTCAAGTTTTCAGAGAGTTTCGCAGCTTTTTGAACTTCGAAAAAATTTCAACAGTGAAGTTCTCAGAAAAATTCCAGAAAAATTAAAATTAAAATTTCCACGTCGGGAGTGACCCAGAGGGACCTGGGGCCAGCCAGGGGGACCCACCAGTGGCCCAGGCGGCCAGCTGGCGCGGCCTGCCCCCTGGCCGCACCCACAGGGCCCCCCTCCAGGTATGTCTTCTTCCTCCCTCTCTCTTTTTGTCCAAAAACGTGAGTTCTGCACTTGTTCTTGTGTTCTTGCTGTTCTTGGAGGCGATTCTTCGATCTCTCTCTACAGCCCATCATTTGAGCTGAGATTTTGAGCAAATACTCTCTGGTATGTGACTCCTCCACCCCTCCAGTTAGATTTCTGATTGGTGGCTTCATTTGTGAGTATTTAGTAGTTCTTGGTGCTGTATAGATGAGCTTGCATGCATGAGTAGAAAGTTATATTCCAAGTTTTGATGCAAGTTTATGCCTTGGGCAAGTGAGTTGAGTAGTTTGCCTTAACTCACCTTGTTTTAATCCTTGTTTTTGTAAATTGCCAAAAATTTCAGAAATGAGTTTGTTAGGAAGGGCAAAAGGGTGGCTTGAGAAGAGGAGGCCCACGCACTCCGATCGAGTTACTAGAGCCGCGGCTTCGCCGTCGACTGCTAGGGTGAGCTATAATGAAGATCATGTGCCCCTGGAGTTGTTGGAAGACACAAGTCCAGCACGTGCTATGACGTTTCCATGTGATGAATTCCTTGAAGCTGCGGGAATCAAGGAATGAGTTTTATAATCTTTGTGCTAATGCAGGTCTGACACGGCTCGTCACGTGCCGTGTTACTCAGTATCAAAAACTCACCTCCAGTTTCATTAACAGTTTTAGATATAATCTTGATTCAGGTGCTATTGAGTTTAAAATTTAGAATGATCTTATCACCATGCCTTTGGGAAAGTTTTATGAAATAATAGGTGTGCCAAACGTTGGGAGGACGGCTAGGATGGCCACTCAGCCCTCCGAGCTGAAAACCGTCATCAACTCTCTCTGCAGCATGGGTACGAGGGATATTCATCGGTCGAAGATCTCCAGCATCTTATTTCCTCACCTCAGGTATTTTGCATATTATGTTGCTAGAGGGGTGTTAGCTCATGACAACACGAGCAACATTTCTGCTCCGGATATTGCTATCCTGGCAGCAGCCCTCTCAGGAAGGTCTGATTATAATCTGGGTGCCTTAATTGCTCGACGCCTTGCTATGAACGGTAACAAGGGAGACTTATATGGTGGCATTTATGCCACACTTATCTTAGAACATCTTGGAGGCACCCCACACCCTGATGATAATCCTTTTACTTATTTAAGTTTTGATCTTGCTGCTATGAAAAGGCATAAGTTTGTTACCATGGCTTCTGAGCTTGATAATCTTGTTTATTTCTTGCGTTTCGGAACTACTGCAGAACGCGAGATCCGTCTACCTGCACCTCTTTTGTTTGATTTTTCTCGCAGGAACGGATGGTCCTTTGATGTTATCCAGTTCGATGAGTTCATGGTCCAGCATCAGTTTCATAACCCCATGGAGGGGGTTGTGCCCGACGAGGAGGAGCACGGTGAGTTACCACCTTTTCAGGAAGAAACCGCCACCGAGTTTGGTGAAGGGTCTTCCTCTGCTTGGCGCACGGACCCTTCCTCGTGGGAGACTCCGAGGAGTTCGGTGTACGCGCCAGCATCCTTCTACGACCCTTGGACTCACCACCATACCCCCGGAGCAGGAGGCTCCTAGGGGCAGTAGCTGCTGTCAACTTAGGCCAAAAGTCTAAGCTTGGGGGAGTACGTGCCCCTCTCACTTTTCCATTGTATTATCCGTTTTATTCGCTTTGATCTTTTCGAAGTTTTTGCCCGTTCTTCTTTATTTCTCTCTTTGCAAAAACAACAAAAAGATTTTCTCTTTCTTTTGCTTTCGTTCAACCTTTGAAATAATCCAAAAAGATTTCTTTTTTTCTCTTTAGTTTGCTTTGTTTTTAGAGTTCAGCTCGAGTCCGTGATGGCATTTAATTATATTTCCTACGTTCGATCGTGCAAGTGACGAGGCAGTAATGATGAAGTTCGACTGAAGGGAAGCAACAAGGAAGACCGGTATGAACTCTTTTTGTTTCTACTTTTGTACATATGCCTGTACTTATGATCTAGAGACCAGCTTGTAGCGACATAGTGCTATGTTTACAATGCTCTTCCAGTGGTTCATGCTTTTCTTGTGGCTAGTCTCGAATAGCTAGAGTATATAATGTGTTATTGAAATGATCTACATGCATTGCACTATTCATAGTCTGGTATACTAAGGTGGTATTTCCCTTTAGAGAATTTTTGGATTGACTTGGCACATGTTTACACATGTTTAAGACTAAAAAGTCTGCTCTGCCTTGATGATCTTTGAGTTTCAGAATAGTTATATCACTTTCATGCCCGATTCAATGTTGCTTTGTCGCTCTGCATGATTATGGCCGTTATTGCTCTCTAGTTGGTCGCTTCCCAGTCTTTTGCTAACCTCCACCTGTACTAAGCGGACTGACTGCTTGTGCATCCAAAATCCTTAAAACCTGTTATGCCATATGAGTCCACCATACCTTCCTATACATGGTATTTACCTGCCATTCCTAACGAAGACTTTCGTGTACCATCTCGAAATTAATCAAAAGCATTTCTCTTTTTGTGCCTCTGTTTTAGCTCATGAGGAAGTAGTAGGTAACTCATGATCTTTTTAAGTTGGACAAGTTTCACCCCGGGATTGCATGTCTAATGTGCAAACCCATAACACGAGAAGGAACTGGCATAGAGTGCGCCCGGCTCATAAAAGATAATACAACAAACAAACCCTCCTTCACGCTTTGTTCATGAGAAATCAGAAAACTTTGGCAGTGATAAACAAAGGAGATTAAGAGGATGTGATCGTCCTCATGCGGGAGCCGTTCCTCGAAACTTGTCCAGCTCAAGAAGTGATTGAGTTATCTGCTAGCATTCGTTGACGAAATATGCACCTCTCAAAAACATTCTTTCTTCTGTTTTTAAAACCAAGAGCTCTGGTACATGTTTAGTTTTTGTTTCCGACCACGGGTTTTCAACCTTGCCAACAAAAGCCACGGTTCGAGAGTCTCCACCTTCTTTCTTCAAAGCACCAACTAGGAGAGCATAATTGTCATTCTGAGTGTAATGTGCATTGTCCCAAAGTATTACATTGTCTTCTGCATGCTTGTGATATGATTTATTCTGAAATTCTTAGTTCTAGTCTCCTTTAAAACTCTGGAGGAGTTTCTGCATTTATGTTTTGCTTCACTCATGGAGGCTAGCGAGATACCACCCTAATATGCTCAAGCTATGTGCAATGTAATCCTGTCTTGATTTTCAGTAGTATATTATTTACTTTTAGGTATTTGTGACTGGTCACTTGAAAGAAGGATTGCTCCGTGCATTGTCCTCATAGTACTGTTTCAATACTTGCTAGACTCTTTTCATAGTACATGCTTATATACATCTAATGAAGCAAAAGATTTTGTCAAAGTTTTCTTTGTCGCGTCTAGTTCGTTGAACTGAATTGCTTGAGGACAAGCAATATGCTAACCTTGGGGGAGTTGATACGTCTCAAACGTATCTACTTTTCCAAACACTTTTGATATTGTTTTGACCTCATTCTTGCATGATTTGAACTAAACTAACCCGGACTGACGCTGTTTTCAGCAGAGCTGCCTGTATGGTTTTATTGGGTGCAGGAAAACGGATTTTTAGGTATCTCAGAAAAATCCACGAAAAATCATAAAAATCCACGCACCCGAAGGAACCCGGAGCCAGAAGAGGGGCCAGGGGGTGCCCAGGCGCCCTGGTGGCGCGGCCAACCCCCTGGCCGCGCCGGGGGGTCGCCTGGGTGGGCCCCACCTCCCCTGGTGCCCTACTTTGACTCGTATTTTAGCTCGTGACGGAGAAATCCCAGATCAGAAGTTCTTTTCGCAGTTTTCGTCGCGGAGCCACCGCCACCCTCTGTTCTTCTTCGGGAGGGCTAATCTGGAGGCTGAATTGGCCTCCGGAGAGGGGAGATCGTCGTCATCGTCATCATCATCACCACTCCATCATCCCTCCATGACTTCTCCTTCCATGTGTGAGTAATCCCCTGCTGTAGGCGAAGGGGATGGTAGGGATTGGATGAGTTAGATCATGTAATAGTTTGTCAGATCGTTGGGGGCATGTTGCCTATCATCTACTATGGTGTTTATCATCTTTGCTTCAACTTGTTATTCTTAATGCTTGTCACTTAGGGCCCGAGTGCCATAATTTCAGATCTGAACCATATGTGTTTGCATGAATATATTTGTGTTCTTGATCCTATCTATGAGTTGTTTGCACCTATTACGGTTCGGAACCGGCGATCCCAAAAGTGACAGCTTGGGACACCAAAGGGGATGTCCGTAGTTTGAGGATTACATGTATCCATTGAGTTTATTGCTTTGTTCCGGTGCTCTTTGACAGGAGCGCCTTAATCTCCATAAGTTCCTTTTGGCCCCGTTCGTAGCGGGATGGTAGGACAAAAGATGTTGTGCAAGTTCTTATTGCAAGAACGTACAACTACCTACGGGATACATGCCTAATGTTTGATATTTGCCTAGATGATCATTACTTTTCCGTGTGCCTTGCCCCAAGTTAGAATCATGATATATCTCATCCATGCAGCGCCCAACCATCCGTCTCCCTAGTCTACAGTGTTTTAAATCCTGCTTGTTACTAGTTGCTACTTTTGCTATTTACTTCTGCCATTTACTTTTGCTGTTTACTTTTACTATCACTATCATCACTATCATATCGCTTTTACCACTTATTTTTGTGGCAAGTAAGTATATTTCAGGTGCGGTTGAATTGACAACTCAACTGTCAAAGCTTATAAATACTCTTTGGCTCCCCGTGTGTCGAATCAATAAATTGGGTTATTCTTACCCGCGAAGACTATCTCGATCCCTTACGGTTGAGTGTTATCAAGACCGAGGAGAACTTTGTATTGAGATCCAAAGAGAGAGAGAAGAAGAAATCTAGATACTAGCTATGGACCCGAAGGTCTGTGGTAAACTACTCACAACTCATGGTGAGGGCGATGATGATGATGAAGAAGAACTCCGTGATGGATCCCCCTCCGGTGGAGCTCCGGAACAGGCTCCAAGATGGGATCTCACGGGAACAGAAGGTTACGGCGGTGGAATTAGGGTTTTCTCTCTGTTGTCGAAGCTTTCGGGGTACGTAGACTTATATAGGAGGAAGGAGGACACCGGGGGGGTGCTCGAGGGGCCCACGAGGCAGGGGGTGCGCCCTGGGAAGGGGGGCGCGCCCCCACTTTCGTGGACACCCCGAGGCTCCCTTGACGTGGTTCTCAAGTCCCCTGTGCGTGATTTTCTCCAAAAATATCTCTTGCGAAGGTTTCATTCCGTTTGGACTCCGTTTGATATTCTTTTTCTGCAAAACCCTGAAACAGGCAAAAACAGCAATCTGGACTGGGCCTTTGGGATAGTAGGTTAGTCCCAAAAATGATATAAAAGTGTAAGATAAAGCCCATTAAACATCCAAGACTTCATAAATAATAGCATGGAACAATCAAAAATTATAGATACGTTGGAGACATATCAAGCATCCCCAATCTTAATTCATGCTCGTCCTCGAGTGGGTAAATGATAAAGAAAGAATTTTTGATGTGGAATGCTAACCAATATAGTTTTTCAATGTAATTCTCTTAATTGTGGCATGAATGTTCAGATATGAAAGATTCAAGATAAAAGTCTATATTGACATAAGAAATAATAATACTTCAAGCATACTAACAAAGCAATCATGTCTTCTCAAAATACTATGGCTAAAGAAAGTTATCCCTACAAAATCATATAGTCTGGCTATGCTCCCTCTTCATCACACAAAATATTCATATCATGCACAACCCCGATTTCAGCCAAGCACTTGTTTTCATATTCTATTATTTGAAACCTTTCAACTTTCACGCAATACATGAGCGTGAGCCATGGACATAGCACTATGGGTGGAATAGAGGTGGTTGTGGAGAACACAAAAAGGAGGGAGATAGTCTCACATCGACTAGGCGTATCAACGGGCTATGGAGATGCCCATCAATAGATATCAATGTGAGTGAGTAGGGATTGCCATGCAACGCATGCACTAGAGCTAAATATGAATGAAAGCTCAACAAAAGAAACTAGTGGGTGTGCATCCAACTTGCTTGCTCACGAAGACCTAGGGCATTTGAGGAAGCCCATCGTTGGAATATACAAGCCAAGTTCTATAACAAAAATTCTCACTAGTATATGAAAGTGACTAAACATGAGACTCTCTACAATGAAGAGCATGGTGCTACTTTGAAGCACAAGTGTGGAAAAAAGATAGTAGCAATTGTCCCTTTTTTATTTTCTTTTTTCTTTTTTTGGGCCTATCTTTTTTTCTTTGGCCTTTCTTTTTTTCTTTTTCTTTTCCTTTTTTTGCGGAGGGGCTTTATAGATTTAGCCTTTCCTCCCATGGGACAATGCTCTAATAATGATGATCATCACACTTTCATTACAACTTGATACTACAACAAAATATGACTCTATATGAATGCCTCCGGTGGTGTACCGGTATGTGCAATGAAACTAGAGTGACATGTATGAAATGTTATGCATGGTGTCCTTGCCTCAAATACGATGTCAACTACATGATCATTCATGGCAATATGACAATATGATGCGTGTCATATGAACGGAACGGTGGAAAGTTGCATGGCAATATATCTCGGAATGGCTATGTAAATGCCATGATAGGTAGGTATGGTGGCTGTTTTGAGGAATAATATGGTGGCTGTTTTGAGGAAGGATATATAGTGGGTTTATGGTATCGACGAAAGTTGCGCGGTACAAGAGAGGCTAGCAATGGTGGAAGGGTGAGAGTGCGTATAATCCATGGACTCAACATTAGTCATAAGAACTCATATACGTATTGCAAAAATCTACGAGTCATCAAAACAAATCAATCAACGCATGCTCCTAGGGGGGAGGTTGGTAGGAGTTAACCATCGCGCGCCCCCGACCTCCACACAAAGGTTGGCACTTTACAAATACATCATGCTCTAACTTCGTCACATAGCGGTTCACCATACGTGCATGCTACGGGAATCACTAACCTTAACACAAGTATTTCTCAATTTCATAATAACTCCACTAGCATGACTCTAATATTACTATCCTCATATCTCAAAACAATTATCAAGCATCCAACATCTCATTCTATTCAATGCACTTAGTGTGAAATTTTTTATTACATTGGCATTGGATGTCTATCATGTGAAGACTAGTTTTTTTAGCATAAACACATTACCATGCTGTTTTAATAGACTCTCAAATATATATAAGTGAAGCATGAGAGTTCAACAATTTCTACAAAATATAACCACCACCCTGCTCTAAAAGATATAAGGGAAGCACTAGAGCAAAAACTATTCAACTCAAAAGATATAAGTGAAGCACATAGAGTGTTCTAGCAATTCCTAGGCCATATTTAACTCTCTCAAATAGGTGTGTCCAGCAAGTATGATTGTGGAAAACTAACAAGCAAAGACTCAAATTATACAAGACGCTCCAAGCAAAACACATATCATGTAGTGAATAAAAATATAGCTCCAAGTATAGTTACCGATGGATGAAGACGGAAGAGGGGATGCCTTCCCGGGGCATCCCCAAGCTTAGGCTTTTGATTATCCTTGAATTTTACTTGGGGTGCCATGGGCATCCCCAAGCTTAGGCCTTTGCTACTCTTTGTTCCATAGTCCATCAAAGCAATACTCAAAACTTGAAAACTTGAAAACTTCACAACACAAAACTTAGACAAAAATTCTCGTGAGCTCCGTTAGTATAAGAAAGCAAACCACTACTCAAAGGTACTGCAATGAATTCATTCTTTGTTTATATTGGTGTTAAACCTACTGTATTCCAACTTCTCTATGGTTCATACCTCCAAATATTACTCATAGATGCATTGAAATAAGCAAACAACACACGAAAAACAGAATCTGTCAAAAACAGAAGAGTCTGTAGTAATCTGCAGGTTTCACATACTTCTGTAACTCCAAAAAAAATCAAACTAAATTGGTAAATGTGAGGAATTTGTCTATTAATCATCTGCAAAAAGGATCAACTAAATAGCACGCTCCAGTAAAATCTTACGACCACTTTAGCGAGCGCTAACGATTCTGTTTTTCACAGCAAGATCACATAAACTTCACACACATCTTCCCAAAGGTTCTACTTGGCACAAACACTAAACAAAACATGAAACCAAATCTAAATGGAGGCTAGATGCAATATTTATTCCCTAACAGCAACAAAAACAAAAAAATATAAAATTGGGTTGCCTCCCAACAAGCGCTATAGTTTTACGCCCCTAGCTAGGCACGATACAAGATAAATCTAGGGAATGCCATAGTGATACGATATGTCGCGAAAGCTCATCTCATATTCCCTACGTTCAGCAGCAAGATTCCTTTCTGGCAAACAAAAGTAATCAAAATGGCTAAATTTAATGGGACAAAAGTCCCCTACATCAATCTCAGGAGGAATAGGTTCCTCTTTTGGCCCTTTGTAGTGAACAACCAATTCATCATTGTAGGCATTCTTTTGGCAGAAGGTCATAAGCCTTCGCTCAAGGGAGAAGCCTAACCCATTATTTTGAACAGCAAAATCATCGTTCATCTTAGAAATTCTATCAATCAAGACCTCAATAGGAACCTTTTTTCTAAGGTTTTCATTAAAAGCAACATGATCAGGGATCGCAACTGCATTATGTCTTCTTGATTGAACAAGATAGCCTCTATGGGAGGTGGACCGGCATCTACCCCGTAATGAGCAAAGATTTCTTTGGCGTCTTTCATAATAAATCTAAATTCATGAGCCAAAAAGATAGTAGCTGCATGCTTAACAGAAGAATGCTCAATATTGGATAACTCCAAAAAGATTCTCTGGATACAGGGATGCATATGGATAAATTGCCTTTCAATTTCTACTATAAGCATGGATACATCATCTGCAAGGCTACTAGTTTTGTGAAGAATAGAGCCACCCATAGTGGGCAAAGCACCGGCACAAGTAAAGAAGTCTTGAAGAACTCCTTTTCCAATGATATTACCACTACCAACCTGGAACTTCTTAATATGTAAAGTGGTAGCTTCATCCAGGGGGTCAACATAGACGTTGCCCTCGACATTGCTACCCTTCTCGATAAAGTCTCCCCCCATCTCAGACATGACGGTAATCAGGCAAGCAAGCAGCACACAAGCAAACAAGAAGCAAGCGAACGATAAACACACGGCGGAAGAAGGGCAAATAAAACGGCAAGGGTGAAGTGGGGGAGAGGAAAACGAGAGGCAAAAAATGTAATGCGAAGGATAAGGGTTTGTGATAGGTACTTGGTATATGACTTTTGCGTAAGCCTCCCCGGCAACGGCGCCAGAAATTCTTCTTGCTACCTCTTGAGCTTGCGTTGTATTCCCTCGAAGAGGAAATGGAGATGCAGCACAGTAGCGTAAGTATTTCCCTTAGTTTTTGAGAACCAAGGTATCAATCCAGTAGGAGACCACGCGCGAGTCCCTCGCACCTGCACAAACAAATAAGAACTTCGCAGCCAACGCGATAAGGGGTTGTCAATCCCTTTACGGTCACTTACGAGAGTGAGATCTGATAGAGATGATAGTTTATATTTTGGTATTTTTAGTATATAATAACAGCAAATAAAAGCGGTAAAAGTAAAGTAGATGTAGATTGATATGTTGAGAATAGACCCGGGGGCCATAGTTTTCTCTAGTGGCTTCTCTCATGATAGCGATATTCTACGACGGGTAAACAAATTAATGTCGAGCAATTGATAGAAAAGCGAATAATTATGAGACTATCTAGGCATGATCATTGTATATAGGCATCAAGTCCGAGACAAGTAGACTGAAACGATTCTGCATCTACTACTATTACTCCATGATACGTCCAAAACGTATCTATAATTTCTGCTTGCTCCATGCCACTTTTGGGTGATATTGCTATGATATTCATACACTTCCATACACTTTTGATCATATTTGGACTAACTTACTAATCCAGTGCACCCCAGTGCCAGTTTCTGTTTTCGGCTGTTTTTCTATTTCAGGTTTTCACGTTACGAGAACTGCCAGGAAAAATCCAGAAAAATTATATAAAAAATCAGCGTTCCGGAAACTACCGTGCGTTCGAAGGACAGCCGGGGGGGCCACCAGGGCTCCAGGCGCCCTGGCGGCGCGCCCCCCCTGTGCCGCGCCGGGGGGGCGCCTGGGCCCCCCGAAGCTTCCCCGATGCCCCCCTTTGGCATATATTTAAAGCGTCCTCCAAAACCCTCAGAACAGGAACTCTTTTCGTGATCCCATCTCTGTTCCGCCGCCGCCGCCGCTTCCAAGATCGGGAGCACCAGGAGAACTCTTCCTGGCACCCTGCCGGAGGGGAGGATCACCACCGGGAGCTTCTCCACCACCATGGACGCCTCCCGGATGAGTCGTGAGTAGTCTCCCTTGGACCATGAGTCCATGACCAGTAGCTATGTGATGTTCTCCTCCCGTTCTTGTGCTTCACTAATTAGTCCTCGTGAGCTACCCTACATGATCGAAGCACATATGTAATCCTTATGTTGTTGCTATGTTGAGTTTGCTGGGATCCGATGGATTATGAGATTATGTTCAGATTGATCTTGAGTAATATATTTGATCTACCTCTTTTATATTTATGTTCATAAGTAATTCTTGCATGTTCTCCGTTGTTATTTATTGCTTTGGCCAAGTAATGGGTAGTGACTCCAAGAGGGAACGTTATGCTCGATTGTGGGTTCATGCCCCTCGATGACTAGCTTGAGTGACAGAAACATGAGTCTAGGGGATGTGATGTTGCCACAAGGGGGAAAACAACGGTGCTTGTGCCCGCGGGTGCAAGGACTGTTTACTTTACACAAAGTTCTTTTAATGCAGTTGTCTGTTGCATTGAGTTTACACTATGGGTGGGACTCGCAACTTAATACCAGCGAGATGTTCTGGATAGATATCTCAAGGTGGATGATTAGTAGTAGATATTGATGGATTTCGGTCTACTTACTTTGGCGTACCGCCCATGCTTTGAACCTCAACCTTTCTTGCAATGTAGTCACCATTGGTTTGCGTTCGTGGTCCTGTCAATTGCCCAGCTTTAATTTGTTTACCTCACATGGCTGTTTTATCGTCTTTTGGGAGAGAGACATCACTAGTGAACATCATGAGACTCCGGTCCATATTACCATCATTGATCACATCCGCTATTTACTTTTCGCTTTTACTTACTATTGCAAAACATTATCTATCACTACTATCATTGCTTTTAATCCTTTGTGAACTACAAGGCCGGAGGGATTGACAACCTCTCTGTACTCGTTGGGAGCAAAGTTATTTGTATCTGTGTGCAGGTCCACGTTGATTGCTAATATCTGGCGCCGTTAGCAGTTGACACCTACTTGTTGAACTTGGAGTCTCTGGGGATTGGATCCTTGGCATCTTTGCTAAGGGAAAAACTTCCACAACACTGCATCTTACACCTTCCACTTGGGGTAACCAATGAGGGGTTAGAGGCCCATCAAGGAGTATTTTCTGGCGCCGTTGCCGGGGACTCCACTCTTCAGGATAGGGGAGTTGCACGCTATCTTTTACCTTTGCTTTTTAGTCTTGTTAGTTTACCTTTCAGTTTTCTCTATGTATTTCACTAGTTATGCTTATGGACAACCTTGCTATTGGAGCGTTGCTTGCGGGAAGACGCCCCACACCTGTGGTGGTTTCTCCTCCCCCTACTGAAATTGTGCCCTATAAAATACCAGCTGGTATTATCGATTATGTTTTGGCTAATCGTTATGCAGGAGACATACATCCCGGTGAACACTTGCTATATCTGTCACAACTATGTTCATTATTTAAGCCTGCAGGTGTGTCAAGGGAGTTTGTCATGAGGAAATTGTTCGTCGTATCACTTATAGATAAGGCTTCAGATTGGTATAAGCTTCTCGATAACTCGCACTTGCTTGATTGGCAAGAGCTTATGTCTCTCTTTTGTACCAAGTTTTATCCTCTTCATGATACTTATGTGGAGAGTAAGAGTACCTTTTTGCATGTGGATCATGGTAACAATGCTTTATGTGATGCTTATATTGTTGAGTTTATTCGTGATCCCACTGAAAATTATTATGAGAAGGGAACATATGCTTATAGATATTTCAATAATATCAAGTTCCCTTTCTTTATGTTGAAGGTTTTGAAGCTGCACTTGTTTTGTCTTCCTATGCTTATTGCTTTGTGCTTCAATGAATTATTCTATTGCAATATTCCTATGCATAGGAAGCATGTTAGGCTTAAATGTGTTTGGTATTTGCTTCTTGATGCCCTCTTTTGTTCTTCAACTCTTATTCCTACGAGACCATCATTAAAGTCTTATGCCTAGCTTAAAGGCATAAAAGAAAGCGCTTTTGGGAGGCAGCCCACATGAATATTTTTTTTTTGCTTTTGTTGTGTCTTGATGTTGTTTACTGCTGTAGCATCATCAGTGTATCTTTGCTTTTCATATTTTTTGCCAAGTATAGCCTCTGACTGCTAGAAAGTTCAAAAGTTGTGAGGTGCTGTCCAGGAAACAGATTCTGTCCTTGGATAGAAAAATTCGTATAAAATAACTAGATCATCTTTTTGGTCTGAATTTTTTCGACAGCGTTCTCTATATAATTGTCTTTCGTGCGTCTGTTCTGAGTTTTTTGATTTGAGTTGCAGAAGTATCCCGAACAGATCAATTACTACCTGCTGTTCTGTTTTTCACAGATTCTGTCCTGTTTTGCCTTTCCTTCACTTTGCAAATCAAGAGCTTGCTTTTTCTTTGCAAAAACCCTTTAGGAATCTTGAGAAACAGTAGAACTTCAAGAATATCTTTATTTCCAGCAAGGTGCAATTATTTTATTAAGGGTACTAACCTCGCTAATCAGATTATGATGAGTTATGTATGAAGGGAGTTTTCAAGTGTGCGAGGGAAGATGATAAAAAGATTCAGGAGTGTCAAGCGCTCAAGCTTGGGGATTCCCCCGTGCACCCCCAAGAAATATTCAAGGAGACTCAAGCGTCTAAGCTTGGGGATGCCCCCGTGCATCCCCTTCTCCATCAAAATTATCAGTTCGTCTTTCGTTCCACTATATTTTTATCACTTCATGTGTTATGTGCTATGCTTGGAGCGTCTTGCTTTTAGTTTTCTTTTTAGCTTTTCATAACGAGTCGGAACTCAGCATTCTTTATGTGGGAGAGAAACACGCTCCACTTCTACCTAGAACATAACATAGAATTTTCATGTCTATCTTTGTTGTGTGTGTTCTTTGTCTTTTAATAGCTACTATCATGCTCTGCTCTTAGTATCCATGCTTATCTTTTCAAAGAGCTTTTGTTTAGTTGGTTGCTAGAACTCTCTTTGATTACCATGCTCACCTTATTAAGAAAGTTTGCTTCCGTTGCATTGGTTAATATGTCTATGATAAAGATGCTACATGCATGATGGCGCTTAGTAGTTCAGGTTTTCTTATGGTTAATCTCAAATAGCTGGGGGGGGGGGGGGTT